>JAKOGI010000839.1:350000-385000 GCA_029747015.1 Carnegiea gigantea | reverse complement strand
GCAAGTTGGCTTTAAATGCTTCAATGCAAATTACATAATCATGGAGTCAAATCTATGCTGCTGGTGGAGCCTATGACAACAGGAAATATTAGGCAGTGATAATGTTAATTGTTTGAGCGCTCTGTTGACAATTGTTTGTGTTGTTTGTGGTGCTTATGAAGTGGTTCTTCTGATTTGGCAGGGCCACGAAGGCAAGTTCATTGTCTATGTGCATGCATCTCAGGAAAAACCCCTGCATGAGAGCAGATACTTCATCAATAGAGACATCCGAAGTGATAAGGTCTGAAACTATAAGTTTGAATTTCATTAATTAGATGAATGATACTTCTTTTTTGCCTAACAAATGGTCATATGGCAATATAGCATAGAAGAACTAATTGCCTAGTTTGCTGATGAGTTGATGAATCTACTGTTGGTTGGATGCTGGTTTTGGTTAGAGGTTGCTTGGGGTCAAGTTTCAATGATAGATGCCGTGGTGCAGGATGAGAGTAAAGAATAGGTACAAAGATTTGGAAAATTAGAATATTTTGATATTAGAAATCTTTTGTATTTTTTATTATTTTTGTAAGTTATTTTTAAGCATATTTTAGGATAGTCAGAATAAGTATATTTAGTAATATTTTATTAAGATTTAGTTTCCTAGCCTATTGGGATAATATTAGATTATATATTTTATCCTTTTCCAGTTTATATCTTATTATTTAGGTTTCGTAATACTAGTTAGCCTTGATTATATAAACCCCTTCATGTAATTGAAGAAGACAGATTATGAATAAGAATTGATATTGAATTTAAGTAAAAGTTCTGATGTGAATTTTCTCGGTATGAAAATTGCTCTTAGAGTATCCTACATCAATTCACGCTCTGATACCAAATTGATGTGAGACGCTATAAGAGCAATTCCTACAAAGGAGAATAATTGATGTAAGACGCTTTAAGAGCACTTTCCACACTGAGAAAATTCACACAAGAACTTTCACTTAAATTCATATCAATTCTTATTCATAATCTGCCTTCTTCAATTACATAAAGGGGTTTATATAACCAACATGCTAACTAGTATTAAGGAACATAAATAAGATATAAACTAGAAAAGGCTAAAATATATAACCTAATATTATCCTAATAGACTAGAAAACTAAATCTTAATAAAATATCACAAAATATCCTTATTTTGACTATCCTAAAATATGCTTAAAAATAACCCACAAAAATAATAAAAAATACAAAAGATCTCTAATATCAAAATTTTCTAATTTTCTAAATCTTTTTACCCATTCTTTATTCTCATCTTGCATCAGTCTCCCCCAGTTGGAAAAAACTCATCCTCGAGTTTTGTATAGGGATAGAATGAAGGAAATCAAGTAAGAAACCGTCTTCACTTCGTCGCACATATAATACAACTGTAATTTGTACAACTTCTCCTGGAAAAGTAGGAATTCAAGTAGCGGATGTAGCTTCTTACCAACTAGAAGTTCCTTAGGGATAAGTAAATCAAAGTTCCTACCTTCTAGCCTCGACATCTGCACATGTTTAACTTCTGGATACCAAAACTGAATATCCTTAAAAGTGGGCACGAGCTTGCATTCAGAGGTAGCTTTCCGACACTCCTCATCTAGTGTAGCACCATTATATGCATCACTTTCTATAATTTCTGCCTGGGTTTGACCATTGTGACCTTCATTCTCCTTATTGTGCATCATTGCATCTATAGATGAAAGGATTTGTTGTAGTGGAATCCGAGATGTGAATGTATCTAATACCCTTTTACTGATAACGTGATAACTTCGAGACGGTATGGAAATAAGAAATTCTAACAAGAAGTCATCTGCTTTAGCGAGAATGCCCACGAGAATGGACTCTACATATGCAAGCATCAAAGAAGAATGGTCATCTTTAACTAATGATAAAAGATTGTGGCAAATGTCCAGGACCAGTGAATCACATTCAAGATCTAACAACACCACATAAGACTTAACTCTGCTCATGGACTCAAGTATGCGAACTCTCTTGTGGTATGACTTGTCAGCACTAGTAATATCAGGTAGGGCTTGAAACGGTGGCGCAATGACTCGAAAGGCTTTCTTCATTAGCTCATCTTCAAAAAGGGGGATTTGTTGCAGTAATCTAAACGAGCTTAAAGAGGCATAAAGCAAGAGAAATTCGAACATCAAAATTTTCATGACTTGCAAGCTCTTTTGAGAGCAAAACTCCTTTGGGGGGCACTAGTGCATCTTGTATGAATGTTGGAGGGTGTTGGTGTACTTGAGCAAGAAGGATTTCAAGTTTTTCCAACAATTCAAGGAGATCACCTGAAGATGGAAGAAAAGTAAGCAATTGATTCCCAACTTCGAAAAGTTGGTTTGGGAGATCTTGTTTCAATAACCATGTTGGTTTTAGTAGCACCATGATGATGTCATATATTTAAGTCCGTCATTAGCAAGCAATAGAAGATGAGAGCAAATCTGGGCCCCAAATGGTAAGAGGACAGAGAAGACTCTCCAACAGCAGCACTTGCAGAAGAAAACCAGGGGAAAGAGAATTGAATAGAATGAGGGAGACAAGGAGCAATCTGAAGCAGAAATAGGCTCCCCAGCAACAATGGCAGCAACACTAGAACAGGAATAGGCACCAGCAACAGTTGTTAAGAAGGGCAGAGTGACAAGCAACCATGGAAAACCACTGAGGATGGTTAAGTGGTCGTTGACTAGGGAAGGAGGGTCGATTGGGGGGGGGGTGCTGCTGTCGATGGGCCTGGTGGTGGATTTGGGGGTTGGTCGTGAACAGGTTGTAGGCTTAGGATTTTGACCTTTTTTTTTTTATGGCTGAATTTTAATGTGGAGGGACAGAGGAAAAGAAAAAAACACAAAAGGCAATGGCTAAGATAATTCACGCTTTGATATCAAATTGATATAAGATGCTCTAAGAGCAATTCCACAAAGGAGAATAATTGATGTAAGACGCTCTAAGATCAATTCCCACATCGAGAAAATTCATACAAGAACTTTCACTTAAATTCAATATCAATTCTTATTCATAATATGCCTTCTTCAATTACATAAAGAGGTTTATATAATCAAGAGGCTAACTAGTTAGGGCTGACAAAAAACTGTCCAACCCGAATACCCGATTTGTCCAACTAGAAAAAAACTGGGTATAAACACATTTTTTATGTCCGAATTTAAAATCCGGACATTCTGACATGTCCGGATTCAAATCAGGTCGGGTCCGGGTTTACCGATCTGGGTCCAGATTGTAATGGCCCGACCCTAATGTTCATATTAATTACATTGAATCACCTTAATTACAAATTCATCAAGTTGGGCCCAGGCATTTCACCCGTCATTTTCTCATTTTAATTCAGCATTTTCTTCATATGTATTTGTACCATTGCAGGTTGAATCGGCAGAATGGCCTCGTAAATGGATTTTTGGTTACCCATAAAAAATTCATTAAAAATTCTAAAAGTCCAAAGGAATAGTTGAACGTCTGTTAAAAAAATGTCTCCCAAAATTTTGCATCCAAAGTTATTAAAAAAAAAACCGGTCAAAGTCGGTTTGACCGGTCAAACTAACTTTGACCGGTCAAAGGCGGTCAAGGTTCCAGATTATTGCCCCCCCAAAAAAAAAATTTCAAAATTTTTCCAAAAAAACCAAAAAAAAAAAATCTAGTTTTACCATTTTGCCCTTGCCCCTATATATATATATATATGTGGGGGGCTCTCATCTCATGCCACTCACACACACACACACACACGGGCCGAGGGAGGGGGGAAAGAAGAGAGAGGAGAGAGAAAGGAAGAGAGAGAGAGAGAGAAGAGAGAGGAGAGAGAAAGGCAGAGAGAGAGAGAGAAAGAAGAAAGGCGAGAGAGAAAGAGGAAAGAAAAAAGGAAAAAAAGGAGGGAGAGGAGATTAAAGTTTTGGATTCTGGAGCAACTTCGAGGTGAGTAATTTTTGGTTCCTCGATTTAAAAATTTACATTTGATATTTTAAGATTTAGTATATTAAAGATATTCATGTCAAGCGGTAGATGTCAATAATATAATTTCATGATTAATTGTAACGATTGAGGTATTGTGGATATGAATGCATTCACTATAGTTTCAAAGTTATGAAATTGAGGAAAAATTTGCCTGATAACTTCATGCTGAAGATCAGTTAATGCTTTGATTATTGGGAGCTATTGGGTTGACCAACATTGTGATAATTTTTCTGAAGAATATACATATTATTGGACATTTGTAATAAAAAGTCGTGAATTTGGAGGTACATGTTGTAAGTCATGAATTCCAAGCATGTATTTTCTGAATTACGGATTTTGATCAGGATGTTATGTTTAATGAAATGTGATTATATGGGTTCATTACGTTACGTCTTTGGGAGAAAAACTCATGTCTTGACCAAGGCTATTACAGAACATTCTAGAATTATGGTCATAGTAGTGACTGTCGTTATGTCATTTATTGCCTTCACAGGGCAATGCCAGGAACCAGTAATGGCACTAAAAGATTAATAATGATTCGGGCATAAATGACCATAAGATAATAATTTAAATTATGCAACGACTGACATTAATAACAAGGGCCCATACTGATGATAATTTAACAAAGCCAGGACAAGTAAGCCGTTATCCCATTACGCATTTATCACGACAGGGATTTAAATTATCTATTAAAACAAGATATTCAAGAACAAGGATGAAAGCAAAACAAAGTAGAGTCAAGTCAATAGCCTCTTACATACTAATAATTAGCACATGGCTCACAGAATTCAAATTATCGATCAAACCAAGAAATCTCAACAAATTTCATAACCTTGCACTAATCACAAGAGAATTACATATGTGAAGCAGGAAGGAGACCACATTTATCGGTTCAAGTTGCCAGCGCATATTTTTCATTACAAAGGAGAGGGAATCTCAAAGACCAGGTACGAACATTGTCTGTGCTCTTCAAAAACTCACAGTGTTCTCAGCAATACAAAATTAATATAAGATTCATTTAATGAATCAATTTCTCAATGTTTTGTCACATAAACAAGTGGCCCCGCCAATCATCATCAGGGCTTATGCCCATCAATTATCAAGGCTTATGCCGACCAATATACCCGCGCGCGGCGTCAGCTCAGGCTTCTCGATCGGCCTGGGGGGTGAGCACTCAACGTATGATCGTTTCAAGATGTACATCGACCAAGGGATCCACTTTCAGATAACAATCAGTAGATCCATTTTCCTTACGCATTCTCTCTCTCCTGTTTGTAAAGCAAAAATGGTTTGAAATGCGGCCGGCCCAACTCATTTACCACAACTTATTTTACCGCATAGGAATGTACGTGCTGAGCTTCGGCTCATCATTCGCATGTTTTCATGTTTTCTGTTTTAGGTATGGGAAGAAGGGAACAGTAATTCTCCGTAATTCTCCTGAGAAACCAGAAAGCCACTAAAACAAGAGACATCTACTGATTACTAGCCAGTCAGCGCTTATAGTGATGATAGGTGAGTAACTGAGAGGTTACGGTTACCATTTCTTTGAAATCTGAGGACAATAATACTTCGCATTAGTACCTCAACATTACCACATGAGGAACAAATAGTATGAAGAGACAAATACTTGTCTGAGATAATTTTAGTTGTTTACTAAATTGGATAGCCTTGTTCCAATCTGGAACGGCGGTAACACCTCCCTTCAAAATAAAAGTCTTTCGCTGCAGATTAATAAATTCATGGTTAAGCTAAGATAAGCAGCATTAGCTTTTGGGGGCGTTACAGTTATGATATTAGAGCCCAGGTTTAGCATCACTGTGAGCTATAGGAATGCCTATGAGGTAGGCTAGAGCCGTAAGATAAATATGTGACCAGGAGTTCATATGTCTAAGTGCATCATGGGGATGTTACGGGTATATCGCAAAGTTACAGAAATGGGAATGCAGAGGGCCTATTGCAGTGTCATGAATGCTTTACAATAATCATAAGGAGTCCTGGTGTAAATTGATCTTATATTGATTGTATGGGTCAAGATAAGATGTTACACAAAGAATGTGTTGTTGTTAAGGTGCATGTGGAGTATGTGAACCTATGTAGGCTACCGATTGCTAGGTGCAGACAAGTCATTATACCTTAGAATCATGGTTAGCAGTAACAAAGGCAGAAGGATACGGGGGATATTTATATCTAGAATGTTAGGGGACGTTTTGAAATCTGGGTCGTTGACCCAGATCATATAAACAAGTAAGCGTCAACTTGGGCAATATAGACATAGGAAACATCGGGAATGTATGGGGAGAACTCTTTCAAAGATTCCCAATTCTATAATGTTATATGAGATAAATCAAAATCTATAAGTACCTGGAGATTATCATGGATGAATTTTAGATGGCATATCTCAGAAGACTCTTGAAAACAACTAAGGTTTGAAGTTGCTCATGATCATGCAAGTTTAGGGTGTAATGATGAGATTTTGTAATCTTTGACATTGGTAATGAATATCAAGATGTGTATGCCAATCCACATGAGTTCAAGAGTGATTTTAGTGAATGGTTATGTGAAGAAAAGTTTACAAATATGTGGTTATTACGCTGTCAATAGACCTGAAACATGGGTTACTTTGGGAGAAAATTGGTATCAATTGACATATCAAAAATTCATGCTTTTTGGTTTAATGATAGCTTGAGGAGTTAGCTTTCAGTAAGCTCTAGAATTACTCAATTTTGAGTTGTGTACACAAAGTTATGGCCACTTTACTGAAGACTGCGCAGAATACATCGAAATTGGGATTGTGCACGTCTGTGTTCTATCCTAATTTTAGGAACCTTACTATGTGAATCATGCTTCGTGTCCTCAATAAAAGTTTTAGTGGACATTATGATCTTTTCATATTGAGGTTTTACATCTTCTTTGCAGATCGGGAATAAAAGATATGGATTTTCTAATGCAGGCCATCAAGCAGCACCCATTTGGAGATATTTTCAGAAATTTCTATGGGTATTACAAAAAAAAATAAAATAATAAAAAAATAAAAAAATAAAAAATAAAAAATAAAAATAAAAAATTATTACAAAGTGTAGTGAGGTCAACAAGTTTGATTATGTACAGAAGCTTACTTGGGTTGACAGCTGAAGTTCAATAAGTATTAAGAGATTCTAAGGAGACGGTATCAATAATGTCTCTTATTGTGGGTTAGGTCATGGGTGTTGAGGGGCTCAGCAATACTCATTAGATTGAGCAAAATAATTTAAGGGGGGAAGATTATGCCTTGTGGAGCATCAAGTAATTTGATAAGCAAGCTTTTGGGATTAACAAGGATTAGGAAAAGATGATCATCTACAAAAGTGAAACCGTAGGGGAGAGGCTTGAGGATATATCAAATATATCGATGGGTTTGTTGTTTTTGAATGTGGAAGCATAATCATTGGACCTTATTGCCAAGAGTAAATAAGATTCTGGGAGACAAGTAATCATTGGAGAAGCATAATAAGTACAATGATTATTAGAATTGAACTTTGGGGACTATTGACGCATTATAGAATATGTCGGTAAGAAATTGAAAAGGTGAATTAAGCATACATATATCTATCTGTTACATGGACTTTATGGAGGTATTACAAGTGATTCTATGAGGATGAGATGTCAAATTTCAAAAAGCATTATTGTAACACAATGTCAGGTTCAAACAACAACGGATTGTGGAATATTAAAATCCATGAGATAACTGTGTATCGATTGAAATCCAGGCACCTTTTCTTTGATCTTCTCAAATCCTCAAAACCTTATCAGCATGAATCTCAGTATTGTGATACCAGTATTGAACCAAATGGGAGTCCACTAACCTTTGCACAATTGATAATAGGCCCCCTTGTCAGATATTACTGCCTAAGTTAGCATCCTTCTTGATCTCTTTGGCTACCACCTAAAGCTAGCCACCCTCTTGGTATGCCATAACATACTCTAATTTGTAATTCCTTTCATTTACATTAAGCTCTACAAACTATTTAATTATTGCAGCAATACTTCATCACCAATTCTTTCATTGAATTTTCTCAAGACTTTAATGTCTATAAGGGAATCCCTACCATTATGATAAATCACGTCTCTCTAATGCCTCCACTGATTACCTATGTTCCGCCCATTCATCAGAGCCATTAATTCAATGATGATGTGATCTTTTCTTTCCCCCCAACATCCAATCATTACATGGATAACTACTCTCCTACCATTTTGGTTTTGGATTCATGCACAAAGTTGTGATTCCGTATAATCAATGATTGGAATTCTTTCATTCTTATTGCCCTCTATATCTAAATTATTTACACTTATTGCTTACTTTCACTTCATCATGATAATAACTTTACTATCCATCGTCTTCCAAATCGGTCCTCTGTGCCCTTCGATAAAAATCTCAATTTACTTTTGCGACCATTATTTCAATAGTAATGTGATCTTTCTTACTCGTAACATCCCATCACTCCATAGATAGCTCATTTTACTATTAAAATGATCTTATTTTTATTACCCTCCGTTCCTAACTTATTTATGCTTCCAGTTATTTGCACTCTATCCACATCAGGGTAATGTTTCAATTACTTATCATTTCGGAATTGCCATCAGTTCCTTTTATGAAACTGTCACATCAGTGACCATTCCAATACTTTTCGTCAGTAATCAATTCCCCCTTAACTAGCTCGACCTCTGCATTGATATCGTCTCATTGCTACTTTACCCCCCAACAATTACCTAAAACGATCTTAATTGGCATCCGAGACCTTGTTGATTAATCTATCTTTTGTATTAATGCTGTTGTTTCTGTCATTTCTTATAATTGCTAAACTTACCTCATCGTTAACCGTTGCTTTCTTTATCGTTATCTGATCCTTCTTTAAATCTAAACTTTTGGAAAGTTGATGCTTCCTTATGAGTGTTCGTACCCCTTGTCATGATCACCCACCAAGTCATTGAAAACTTGTTAAACATTGAATCCGTCCTTGCACGATTTTAAGTGCTTGCCAATATTCTAATGCTTTCGACCATCATCTTCCTCTTCTTCATTTCACTAAAAGTGTATTTATGTGTCTGCATATTTTATGGTAGTAAGCCCGCACAGCTTAACTTGAGTTAGAAATGCAGTTACGCTCTCAAACTAGTGCAAGTGAACAGTAACTGTTATAGCCCCACCAATTTTCTTGTTTTAACATTCTATTCCTCAAAATATGGACTCGACTCTTCTCTATGCAGTCTCGTTATCTTACTTAAACTCGTACATATTGCCTATTTTACACCCTACTCATTCCAAACCCAAATTCATTTATCGACTCTATCATGTTGATGGCGGCTAAACGGTCGCCTTGTTGAAACTCCATGACTATTATCTTCGCTCCAACTACTTAAGCAAGAGAAGATACATAGAGCATAGACTTGGATTTGGCATATGAACCCTTACTGACTAGTTTGTCTTTGCACTGATATCCTCATTTTGATCATTTCTTATATTTGATATATGTGCCACATATTCTTAACCCTTGCCTCCATATCTGGTCCCTCTTCAAATTTGGTCTCTCCTTAATCTCATACTTCTAGAAGATCGTGGCTTTGTAAGGTTATTCATACATATGCCTGGCATTATCTGCTATGTCCTTGAGACCTGTTGGTAACTTGTTATTAACCATTGAACCCATTCTTGCTCAATTTTAAATGATTATCGACATTCTAATGCTTATGACTTTCATTCGTTCCATTAAGGACATAATTATCCGTATTCCACCTTTTCCGGTTTATTGAGGGCGTAACCACATATGCATGTTCCATAAACCCCCCTAATGTCCTCGCTTTCCTTCTAACACGTCGCCCCTACTGCTCACTAATTAGCTAAGCGGTATGCCTATTGGGCCATGGAACACCATTCCCTTACCCAAAAATGATAATATCCTGGCTATATCAACCCCAACACACCTAGATTAGGGATAAAAGGAAGAGCCTAGCAGACTTGGGAATTATTAAACCACATACATCACCTCGTCACCTCCTAAGACGATAATTCATGCCTCCTCAACACCTTCTTAAACACAAGCACCTGATGAGCTAGGTTAAGCTGGCTAAGCACAAAACGCAATTACATTCAAGTGAAGGAACATAAACATGCTTAGTCCGTCGTTCAAACATGATTCCCAGAGCTGTTCATACGCATAATTTGGTCAAATAGGCAAGTATCGATTCGAATTTACATTTAAGCCTATTCATGCCATTCCGGCTTAACTATTCATACCTTTCAAGCTTAACATGAATCAAGACTCTAGTTAGACATAAACGATTCACTCCGAAGTCTACAACAATCATGGGACAATTAAGCTTTCATATACGTTGATTTTAAGCACTCACAAATCACTTTGACATTAACCAACAATTATGATACAGCCTTGGCTTTCCCATGCAATCCTCTTATCTCACTTAAACTTATTTTAGTGCGCCTATTTCATGCCCTATCTATTCACACCTAAATTCACCTAGTGACTTGTTCCAGCTAATGGTGGCTAAATGATCACCTTATTGGATACTCCAATTCCTTATTATCCCATTCCATATTTCATAAAGAACGCATCACGAGTGGCAAATTAGTCTTTTAACTACCTAATCAGACCCAGAAGGCACCATAATAATCGTATCTGCCACATATATAACTCAGGAATCTTCTCTTATGAACATGTCCTCATTGTACACTTTATCTCCAAATGGCTAGCAGCCATTAATTTCAACTTCTTACTTCATGTCCAAAAAGCGGCTGTCAAAATCATTTAACCCGTTATGTAATTGATTTACGTCCATTCTCTACTAACCAAGGCTATGGCTGCTGCCCACACTCAGATGTCTCAGTCTTTTGAGCTCTTAAGTGAGGAAGGGGTCATTCAGCCCATTCATGTTCCGTATTTACTCCTCCAATGGTGCTACTAAACATCTACTGCATCCCACCTCCATCCCTTTAATCTGCGTACCTATTGATTTGAGGTTTCCTCATAGGAGCTCCTACAGGCCAGATCCAAGTCACAACCTTTCTTCACTTCTCATATATCGTCTGGAATTCTACCATAAATGAGTCATTAAATCCAATAGAACTATTAAGCCTTCCAAGTTAGATATTTTCTTGATTCTCAATTAATGCAAAAACTCATAAACAAGTGCCCACATAGTTACTTTCTTCCCAGTCTAAAAGCTCTACGAAAGTTTGTAAATATTCATTTCCCCTCAAATAATTTGGCCCAAGATGCACAATCTGACTGTCAGATCAGTCTCATGCAATATTATTGCTCTCAGTGTGACATCTTCCTCAAATTACTTCCAAGAATTACCAAACTCAAAATGTTCCACTGAACTTCATAAAGTCTTACAGGAACTTCAAAAATAATATGTACAATCTAAAGGAAGAAGTTTCAGAGGTATCCTCCAAGTATACACTGCACAAAATGACACCTAATCTTACATCCCACAATTCAGGAATTATGTTCTTAATCTATATCATGTTATCATAATGAAGCCATTGCTCGTACTTAGTTGTAATACGGTATGCATTTCTTCCAACCTGCCAGTTTCGAGGACGAAACTTATTTTAAGAGGGGAAGGCTGTAACGGCCCGACCCTAATGTTCATATTAATTACATTAAATCACCTTAATTACAAATTCATCAAGTTGGACCCAGACATTTCACCTGTCATTTTCTCATTTCAATTCAGCATTTTCTTCATATGTATTTGCACCATTGCAGGTTGAATCGGCAGAATGGCCTTGGAAATGGATTTTTGGTTACTCATAAAAAATTCATTAAAAATTCTAAAAGTCCAAAGGAATAGTTGAACGTCTGTTAAAAAAATGTCTCCCAAAATTTTGCATCCAAAGTTATTAAAAAAAAAAAAAAACGGGTCAAAGGCGGTCAAAGTTCCAGATTATTCCCCAAAAAAAAAAATTTTAGATTTTTCCAAAAAAAACCAAAAAAAAAAAATCTAGTTTTACTATTTTGCCCTTGCCCCTATATATATATATATATATATATGGGGGGGCTCTCATCTCACGCCACTCACACACACACACGGGCAGAGGGAGGGGGGAAAGAAGAGAGAGGAGAGAGAAAGGAAGAGAGAGAGAGAGAGAAGAGAGAGGAGAGAGAAAGGAAGAGAGAAAGAGGAAAGGAAAAGGGAAAAAAAGGAGGAAGAGGAGATTAAAGTTTTGGATTCTGGAGCAACTTCGAGGTGAGTAATTTTTGGTTCCTCGATTTAAAAATTTGCATTTGATATTTTATGATTTAGTATATTGAAGATATTCATGTCAAGCGGTAGATGTCAATAATATAATTTCATGATTAATTGTAACGATTGAGGTATTGTGAGTTGTTAAGTATGATATGAATGCATTCACTATAGTTTCAAAGTTATGAAATTGAGGAAAAATTTACCTAATAACTTCATGCTGAAGATCAGTTAATGCTTTGATTATTGGGAGCTATTGGGTTGGACAACATTGTGACAATTTTTCTGAAGAATATACATATTATTGGACATTTGTAATAAAAAGTCGTGAATTTGGAGGTACATGTTGTAAGTCATGAATTCCAAGCATGTATTTTCTGAATTACGGATTTTGATCAGGATGTCATGTTATATGAAATGTGATTATATGGGTTCATTACGTTATGTCTTTGGGAGAAAAACTCATGTCTTGACTAAGGCTATTACAGAACATTATAGAATTATGGTCATAGTAGTGACTGTCGTTATGTCATTTATTGCCTTCACAGGGCAATGCCAGGAACCAGTAATGGCACTAAAAGATTAATAATGATTCGGACATAAATGATCATAAGATAATAATTTAAATTATGCAACGACAGGCATTAATAACAAGGGCCCATACTGATGATAATTTAACAAAGTCAGGACAAGTAGGCCGTTACCCCATTACGCGTTTATCACGACAGAGATTTAAATTATCTATTAAAACAAGATATTCAAGAACAGGAATGAAAGCAAGACAAAGTAGAGTCAAGTCAATAGCCTCTTACATACTAATAATTAGCACATGGCTCACGAAATTCAAATTATCGATCAAACCAAGAAATCTCAACAAATTTCATAACCTTGCACCAATTACAAGAGAATTACATATGTAAAGCAGGAAAGAGGCCACATTTGTCGGTTCAAGTTGCCAGCGCATATTTTTCATTACAAATGAGGGGGAATCTCAAAGACTAGGTACGTACATTACCTGTGCTCTTCAAAAACTCACAGTGTTCTCAGCAATGCAAAATTAATATAAGATTCATTTAATGAATCAATTTCTCAATGTTTTGTCACATAAACAAGTGGCCTCGCCAATCATCATCAGGGCTTATGCCCAGTAATTATCAAGGCTTATGCCGACCAATATACCCGCGCGTGGCGTCAACTCAGGCTTCTCGATCGGCCTGCGAGGTGAGCACCCAACGTATGATCGTTTCAAGATGTACATCGACCAAGGGGTCCACTTTCAGATAACAATCAGCAGATCCATTTTCCTTACGCATTCTCTCTCTCCTGTTTGTAAAGCAAAAATGGTTTGAAATACGGCCGGCCCAACTCATTTACCACAACTTATTTTACCGTATAGGAATGTACGTGCTGAGCTTCGACTCATCATTCGCATGTTTTCATATTTTCTATTTTAGGTATGGGAAGAAGGGAACAGTAATTCTCCGTAATTCTCCTGAGAAACCAGGAAGCCGCTAAAACAAGGGACATCTACTGATTACTAGCCAGTCAGCACTTACAGTGATGATAGGTGAGTAACTGAGAGGTTACGGTTGCCATTTCTTTGAAATCTGAGGACAATAATACTTCGCATTAGTACCTCAACGTTACCACATGAGGAACAAATAGTATGAAGAGACAAATACTTGTCTGAGGTAATTTCAGTTGTTTACTAAATTAGATAGCCTTGTTCCAATCTGGAACGGCGGTAACGCCTCCCTTTAAAATAAAAGTCTTCCGCTGCAGATTAATAAATTTATGGTTAAGCTAAGATAAGCAGCATTAGCTTTTGGGGGCGTTACACAGATTGTCCAAATATGCATGCAAATCCGGATTCGGACAAAATCGGACAGCCGAACTGTCCAAACCCAGTTTTGAAGTGGCTAAATTGATGCGGGCTTGGGCTCCTACCCTTAGGCAAAAGAGGCGGGCGTTTAATTTTTGGGTGAAAAAACTGAAAAAGTTAAAACACCAATGCTTGAAAACCCTTGAATCAGTAGAATGCCTTCCGTGGCCTCTCGGCTCTTTCTCTCTCCTCCTCGCTCATTTTCCCTCTCCTCTAACGCATCTCTCTCAGACTCTCGGCTCTCGCTCAGTGGCTTACCTAATTTGTTTCAAGGCATCATCAATTCATCGTTCATACTATTCAAGGTATAATTCGTTTCGTTCATCAATTTTTGCTCGTTTTCTTCATCAATTTTTCCCTAATTCGTTACTGCTTTGGATTTTTTCAACGACGTCTGGAGCTTTCTTTCCCAGTTATTGCTTTGGGATTTTCTTTCCCAGTTCTTCATCAATTTTGCCTGTGAACTTTGCTGATTTTAGTTAGGTGCATCCATCAAATCTGGAATTATTTGATTTGCTTCCTTCAATACAAAGCAACAAAATATGGCCAGAGAATTTCTTGGTGGAATTTGATCATTTTTCTCCTTTAACATGAAAATGTTCTTTTTCAAATGGCCCAATTTGATGTATACAATCCTCTCCCCCCCCCCCCAAAATACGGCCAGAGAATTTCTTGGTTGAATTTGGGCATTTTGCCTTTCTTTCTCAGAGTTGCCATATTCTTCTCTTATGCTGTTTATATTTTGTTTTAGAGGTGCTTGGAGTTGGAGCTTTCAAGACCTTGGTAACTAGATTGGAGCCTTGAAGCATGTTGGCTCTATTGGAGTAACAGTTGTAGACTTTGTAGTAATTCTCTTGATGGTTTTGTAATAGACTATTGTGTGAAGTATCACACCATTGTTCATTTAGTTCGTTTGTCAACTTTGGTGTTCAACGTTGTGTGTTTCTTCCAACTTTATGGAGGCTCAATTGTGTGGCCATAATGTCATCTTCATTCTCATTAATTGGCACTTCGCAGGTTTAATCATTAATTAGGGTGCAAATTGGATAGATTTATTGCTTAAGCTTGACAGAATGCGATATACGACAATGAGCAGCTGAATCTGAACATCCGGACATCCGAGTTCGGGTACGGTCTGCTTGTCCGATTTTAAATCCAAATAGGGTCCAGGTGTGGCTGTTTTGTTCGATTGTCTGATTTGTTCGCACCCGAAATGACCTGGACCCGGAATTTTGCCAGCACTATAACTAGTATTAAGAAACCTAAACAACAATTGCATAAAGAGGTTTATATAGCTAAGAGGCTAACTAGTATTAGGAAATTTAAACGATAAGGCATAAACTAGAAAAGGATAAAATATATAACCTAATATTATCCTAATGGACTAGAGAACTAAATCTTAATAAAATATCACTAAATATGCTGATTTTGACTATCCTAAAATATGCATAAAAATAACCAACAAAAATAGTATAAAATACAAAAGATCTCTAATATCAAAATACTCTAATTGCCTGTATCTGTTTGCCTATTTTTTACTTTTATCCTGCATCATGCACAGAGACGCCTTTTGGCTAATGCGCTTAAGGATCCCGGCAATCATCATTTTGCGCTACTTTCTGACAGGTGAGTGTATGTGGGTTGTTTTCATTTGTTTGACTGGATATCTACCGGTCATAATCCTCCTGGACATTCCAGAAATTTAGGCAAGAGAGATTCAGTAGCTATGAAATCTATATATATTGGAAATTTTCCACTGAGACGAAATGAACAAAGCCCTTGTGTCCCTTCAGTCTCCCCCTATCGCAGACTAACACTGCACTTGGTTAATTGCAGTTGTATTCCATTGCATAAATTTCAGTATGTCTACAACTATCTCATGTACACAAATGTAAGCTATATCGATAGGTGAGTTTAATGAGCAAATTCATGAATATACTTGCTAATTTCTTCAGTCAAACATGTCCTGAATCCTGCACTCATTTAACGGTCTTCTTTGTGCTGTTCCTCGAAAAGTTTACTATTTTAACATGTGTTAATGGAGTGCTTCATCCCCCAGTTTTGTAGATCCAGGGCCCCATGGAAATGACAGGTATTCACCACATATGATGCCTGAAATTGAAAAGACAGACTTCCGAAAGGGTGCACAGGTCAGACTTTGCTTTCTATTCCTGACTAGTATTAATCTGCATAACATGCAACAACTTAAGCCTTTCCGCAGAAAATTGTGCTGACATTCAACACTGTGTTATCAAGCAGACTACACAAGCTATTAACATGGCAATATTTGTATGTTAAGTTCCAGTTAAGATGTTGGGCTTACATTAGTAGTGTATTAAACTAGCTCTCAGGGATGGCGCCTTATGTCATATTGGAATTGTTTCTGACAAGGCATAGACTAATAGCCATGACTACCATCAGAATTCTTGCCATGTCCATATTGAGCTTCTTTTTTATCATACTGTCTTCCTGTATGCCGATTGCCAATATTGCAGATTGCTTCGGTGGTTTGGATTATTTAAGTTTCTATTACTGGTTGCTGTTAGAGTTCTGGCTGCTGCCTATTACAGATCTGTCCCGAGTTCTATATTTTATGCCTAATTTTGCTTTGTCTATGCTGTCATATCTGCTTAACATTCGCTTTTTGCCTTATCATTTAACACAAAAAGCCGCTCATATGCACATCATCTATCAACATGACCCCCCCCCCCGGGGCCCAACCACAAATTCTTTCTTCTTTTCTCCCATTGCTAAAGGCAATAAGGGGTTCCATTGGGGAGGCTTTCACTCATAGAGGACTAGTAGGAGAGGACTTAGAAGTGGAGCAAGGGAGTAGGGGGGACTTCCCTCCCTACTGTTTCTGCTGGATTCAAATGCGACACCTATGTGGGTAGGTCAGCATTCTGCTGAGCAAACCACCCTTTTGGTGGTTTAATCAACATGATACACATACTTTTCAAATTGCATAGTAGCAATTGGAGTTAGGGATTGTCAACGGATCGGATTTGGATCGAATATTAGAACACCCGAATCTGCATCCAATTTATATTCAGATCCAAAAATCAGACCCGAATCCGATCTGACAGATTGAAGGAGAACCTCCGGATCCGATCCGAGTGTACCTCTCCTTCATCAATTAAAGAAAAATGGTGGAATAGATTATCATTCTTCCAAACAAAATATAAAGAGCTTGCAAATCTCCATACTGGGTTGCCTTCTTTTTCTTCACAATCTCATTGACCCCAACTAGCTTCCACCATAATCACCATCAGCAGTGCCACCGAGACCAAAGGGAGCCACCACATCACCTTCAGCGTCTTAGCACACCATTAATCCTACTAACAACCACCGCAAACCATGACCATATTCATTATCTCCCTTCTTCATCCATCATTTAACCTAAATTTCTTTGTAAGTATGATAATGAACCATGCTCGCCCCCACATTCTAGTCATCTAAAGCCATGCCGTAGGTCAAACATTACCTTGTATATACCATGTGAGCTTCCCTTTACATCACGATATGGCCGTTCTGTCCAACACAAATGTCAGTCATTTGGTACAAACTCACAAGCATGCCGACTCCTCAACTTTAACCCAAAATTCATCTCCCTAGCTTGGTCAATAAACCCTGTTCACGACCTAAATCCGCCATCTACGATCACTACACATTAAATACTTTCCTAAATTGGTAAGAGAGAGAGAGCATAAGAAGGCGGCATTGCGTAGCGATTATAGGCTCTCAATCCTTAACTAGGGAATAGAGAGGATGCCAACGGCCTCTGTTTATCCCTTGGATAGGTAGAAAGGAAGGCATGACTTTTGGTTCTTTCTAGTTGGCAAATGTTTAAACACTGGTTTGCCTCCTTGTGTATATCACATCGGCTCCATTTTGTATTACAATAATTGAGTTTAATCTCTTTGATCTTTAAGCAGGAGGGCTTTTATTTGACGAAATTCTCTCAAATTGTTCCTATGATTTCATAAAATATTTTTTCACAAATTTACTTGTCATAATGGTGTGCACTATACAAACACCTTAAAAATCTTTAAAACCATCTCATTTAAGTTTACATACAAAGAGGCAAATAAGAGGCAAGAAAAGGAATTATATTGAGTTAATTAAATATGACCTTTATTTACATATATAGACAATCTCTGAGAAATGTCGATTAGTATTTTGTTACATGGGGAAGCATATAATTTGATGTAGATGTGATAGGCATACAATCTTATATGTTATAAGATTAATACTTATAATTATTCAACCCCAACTAGTTGTATCAAAGTTAATAGAAAACACCCAATTTGTATCTAGATAATATTAAACACTAAAGTTCTAATACGAGATATTTTAAAGCGGTTAGAAGCTAAACAAGGTTTGTGAATTTCACCTTCCAATTGACATTAGATTTATTATTCATAGATTATGTTTATCCCTCCGTCATAAAAAGATTAATTATTTTGATGAGTTAATTCCTATTGAAACCTTCTTAATAGTTATAAGATTAAGATTATTTGTCTAATTAACTTAACATTTAATTTTAAAAACTATTAGAGTTAAAAGAAATTTGTAAATTTGGAAGAGAGCAAGTAATACGTCTTTGAAGGTAGATATGCCTAAAGGAATAAAGTTGCCTATATTTGGATCAGACCTCGTGTAAGTAAGATCTACATTAGGGGTTATTGTTGGAAATTTTCCTTTGCATTGTGTTTGAATTGATTATATCATATATTCATAATAAAATTAGAGAATTCGAAGCATGGCATATTTTAGTTGTTTTTATTACTATTGTCATAATAATATATCATAAGGATCACTAACGAATGATGTAGTAATTAAAGTTATGTGAAATTACTATAACTTGTTATTTTCAATTTATTATAAGTAACTTATTGCTGATTAGTACTTATGAATGTTGATCAGATAACTGCTGATTAGTGCTGATAATTGCTAATCAATGCTGATTAGTGCTAATTATGATGACTAAAATTATGGGTAGAAAATATACCTAAGTGCTGATAAGTGTTGATGAGTGTTGATCAATACTGATGAGTACCAATTGCTAATGATTAATACTTATAAGAAGTTGAAAAGAACGTACCAATATGAATAAATAAAGCCAACTTACAAAAAAAAGGGCTGAGAAATAATCGTGTGGAGTTGAACTGATAGGGTTAAATTAAAATTTTTTGTATTAGTTAGCTCATACCAAACCCATTTTCATTATATAAATAATACTAGAATTTTCTATACATAATTAAAATGTGAAATCTTTTAAACTATTTACGCCCCTACCAAGTTTTTATTTTTTACCGTTAAAGTTTTTCCTTTTTTGGGGAGGGAGGTGCTCACTGACTCTCCTTTTAAATGTATGCAATGCACTTGCTTATAAAAATGTTTTGCATTGTCCCAAAATTTACGTTTGGTGTCTCAAACTACCCAAATGAAAGTTAGTTTTATATTGACTTTTGATATAAGCTGACTAGTTTAGTGTTTAATAATAATATTTTTTTCTAATAGTTTTAGATATATATTTTATTAGTTAATCTAATTGCCTTTGATAAAACTGGAGAAAATTGATTGATACGAGTTTCATACATTACAAAGCTCGCTGATTTTGAAATGAATAATAAGATTAATTAAGATGAAGAATGAAGCAACAATTAAAAGCAACAGGAAAAATGGCTTCATCATCATAACTTGATAAGGGCATGTTTGTGCTTTCTTATTTTTCTTAAAATTTTATTTTGACTTTTCATTGAGGATTGGCCAAATCTACTATTGTTCCCCGTCATGGTTGCACTAGTTTCCACTTGTTAGTTGGTTCAAATGAATTTGTATTTTTTTATTACATTTATTTAATTACATCCATCTCTTCCCTATTTTTTTCTTTCCATTTTAGTAATATTTTTCTTAAGGCTCTGTTTGGACCTTGAAAAATTCGATAGAAATAAAAAAAATTTAGAAAAGTTATTTTTTTTTCTTGTGTTTGGTTTAGAGAAAATCATAAAGAAAAAAATACGGACGAAAGTTAGGTGGGAAATTTGTTAGAAACAAGTGATAAAATTTTCCTCATAAAATTATGAGCAAAGTTTGAGAAAAATTTTCAACCCCCTCTAACCTCGCGTTGCATAGATGATATCAACATGATTCAAGTAGTTCATCAACATTCAAATTTCTCATTCAAATTCTTGTATTTTTTCCTCAATCCAAATAAAAGAAAAAAACTCATTGTCTCCCTACTTTTTTTTCCTTCACATTTTTTTTTCCTTTTACTTTTCTTTCCATCAAATTTTTTACGACCAAATGGAGCCTAAAAGATGCTCTTATGTTTATAGATTTTTTTAATCTGTAAATTTTAGCTTTCTTCTATAGTCTTCTGTTCTGATTCTCAAATTCACATTTTTTTTCCTTTTCATGCAAGCCAGGATAAAGTTATAGAATCTAAAAGATATATTATTTTGATATCAATGTATTCTTAAAAAATTATATTGAGGACAACATTAAAATAAAAATATGTTCTATAAAATTAAATTGATTGATGTTACTAATAGAACACATCTTAATATTCAAACTACATTTTGAATAAAATTTTCCAAAATCACAAAGATACTAAGGGCATGTTCTTTTCATGGATAGATGAGCAGTTCCCATGCCCTCCTAGCCCTCTCTATTTATTAGTATTCATTCCCACTCATTTTTTAGAAAAATTTTATTTCTTGCCATTTCTTACAATTCCTTCCCATTTTACGTTGGTCTTTTCCATTCATTTCTATCTTTTTCACTTTTTCTAAAAAAGTTTTTCTTATTCCTTCTCACTTCATATTATTGCTTCCCATTTTATATCATTCCATAGAATCCTGTGGAAATTAGGGAATGAATGGCTCACCTAAATCTGGGAGCTTTGTGTTGTATATATAGTAAAATGTAATACAAGTAAATTACATTTATATCCCTATGTGTATCCTCCATTACGCCTCCTCAATCTGATCGGGAAGGCGAATGGATAGACTGGTTCTATGTAACAAAAACCACTGAGAAGATAACCTTTTGGTGAAGACATTAGCAGTTTGTAATCGAGTAGGAATGTAACAAATTATCAAATCTCCATCGGCAACTCGCTCATGAACAAAGTGATAGTCCATAGCGATATGTTTACTACGATCATGTTGCACAAGATTGGTAGCCATATAGGTAGCACTGAGATTGTCGCATTATAGGTGCACTGGTGTAGAGAGTGGCACACCTAGATTGCAGAGGAGCTTGTGAATCCAAACATTCTCAGCAACAATATAACCAATAGCCCTATACTCAGCCTCAGTAGATGACTTGGAGACAGCAAGTTGCTTCTTGGAGTGCCAGGCAATGAGGCTAGGACCAAGAAAGACAACATACCCTGTAGTGGAACGGCAGGAGTCCCTACAACCAGCCTAATCAGCATCAGATTAGGCTACTACGAGATTGGGAGAAGTAGTAGGATGAAACCACAGACCATGAACCGAAGTACCCTACAAATATCGAAAAATACGCTTGACAGCGTGGAGGTGAGTAGGGGTGTGCAAAAAAATCCGAGACCGAAAACCGAACCGAAAAATCAAAAAAACTGAACCGAAAAACCGGTTAACCGAACAAATTTTTCAAAAAAGTAGGTTCGATTAACCGAACCAAAATTTTTTTCCGATTTTCTGCTCGGTTACGGTTTAGATTATTTGAAAATTCGGTTAACAACCGAACCGAAAATAATTTTATTTTTTAAAAAAATTATACATAAAAAATGAAAAATTTCGATAAGAAAGTGCACTTTTTTATTATTTATAAATGGTAACCAAAGTTTAATTTTTATGAAAAGAATTTAAACATAAAAAATGATAAATTTAGGTAAGAAAGTATAAGTTTTTTATTATTTATAAACGGTTAACCAGTAACCGAACCGAAAAATTGGTTAACAGAACCGAAAAATTGGTTAACCGAAATTTTCGGTTCGGTTACGGTTCGGTTACGGTTCGGATTTTGGACGAACCGAAATCTTCGGTTAATTGAAAAACGGTTAACCGAAATTTTCGGTTCGGTTACGGCTCGGAATTTTTTTGAACCGAAAAATCGGTTAACCGTTTTTCGGTTAACTGAAACTCCAGTTAACCGGTTTTGCACACCCCTAGAGGTGAGTGGTGCAAGGAGCATGCAAAAAATGGGAAACAACATGTACTGCATGTGCAATATCAGATCTAGTCATAGTCAAGTACTGTAATGCGCCTACCATACTCCTGTATTGAGAGGGGTCTGCAAGTAACTCACCATTTGAGACGTATAAGGTGGTTTGTGCCGCAGAAGGAGATTTAACAGGTTTACAAGTGTGAAGCTGAAATTTAGAAAGAAGATCAAGGACATACTTCTACTGAGTCAAGAAAAGTCCCAAAGAAGAGCGAACGACCTGAATACCCAAAAAGTAATGAAGATCACCAAGATCTTTCATTGCAAACTGCTCAGAAAGAAGAGTAATAAACTGATGAAGCATAGCTTTAGAGTTGCCTCTCAGTACAATATCATCAACATAGAGGAGGAGAACAAAAATGTGAGAGTCAGTGCGAGTAATAAACATGGATGGATTAGCATGACTACACACAAAACCATGAGACAATAAAAAGCTGCTGAAGTGGTGAAGCCAATCATGAGGTGCTTGTTTCAAACCATATATGGCCTTTTTCAGTTTACAAACGTGCTTCGAAAAATCTCAGCGAACAAACCCAGGAGGTTGTTTCATGTAAACTTCCTCAGTTAGAGTATCATGTAGGAACGCATTCTTGATATCTAACTAATGGATAGGCCAACGAAAAGAAACAGCTGAAGACAATAATAAATGAACAGTGACTGGTATGACAACATGACTGAATGTCTCATGGTAGTCAATACCTTCCTATTGATGAAAGTCTTGTGCCACTAGCCTGGATTTGTACCTCTCAATACTGCTATCAAACCGATACTTTATTTTGTAAACCCATTTACATCCAACAATATTCTGGCCAGGCGAAGATGGAACCAACTCCCAAATGTCATTGGCAATCTGTGTGCGATAGTCTCTGTCATGGCATTGACCCACTTAGGATATTTAGAGGCTTTGGAGAAGGAGGTAGGTTCAACATCAGTGACAGAGGAGGCAAGAGAAAGAATGGTCTTGGGCTTGACAATCCCAGACTTGGCCCTGGTTTGCATAGGGTACTGGTTGGAGGGGAACATGGGAGGATCACTAACAGGTTGGACACTGGAGGCAGGGGGAGAGGACACGAACACTCAAGACAAGAGACGCTAAAGAAGACACAGGTATAGGAGAGGGCACTGGCGTGGACATCCTTTGAGAGGAACAGACTGGGGAAATGAGGACAAACTCATTAGAGAGCGACGCAAGAACACTCAAGGGAGAGACAACAAAGGCAACTGGGAGAGAAGGAGACTTAACTGGGAGGGAGGAGATGCAACAAAAGGAACGAGATAGAGAGACATAACTGGTGCAGCAACCTTAGCAGAAGACATAGAGGTGAAAATTAAAATCTCATATGGGCTAAAGAGAACATGATGAGTTAACTATGGAGATGTAGCCATCAGTTGTGAAAAAGGGTAATGATTTTTAAGAAAACGAACATGATGACTGACATAAACGCGTCCTGAAATAGGGTTAAGCCAGTGATAGCCTTTATAGTGAGCAACAAAGCCCAAAAACACACATTGAATCGACCGCGGTTGAAGTTTGTTTGCAGATGAGGCCATAAAATTTGAAAAACATAAGCAACCAAAGGGTTTTAGAAAAGACTAATCAGGAATGCGTTGAAACAAAACTTCAAACGGTGATTTGTTTTATAAAATGGAGGAGGGGAGTCCATTAATTGTGTAGGTAGCTGCACTGGCATATTCAACCTAAAAATATGCAGGCATAGAAGCATCTAATAGAAATGAGCAAGTCATTTCAAGAATGTCACGATGCTTCCGTTCAACAACACCATTTTGCTACTGAGTGTCAGGACAAGATTTATGAAAGTACATGTGACGTTTGTTAAACAATGAAAGCATAGGCGAGTTGTCAAACTCGCGACCCCCATCACTCTGAAACATCTTGATTTTGCAGTTAAACATGTTTTCAACCGAAGTTTGAAACTTAGTGAACAACTCATAGACTTGAGATTTATGTTTCATTGGATAAATCCAAGTAAAATGTGAAAACTCATCAATAAAGGAAACGTAGTATTTATAGCCATGATGAGATAACATAGGAGATTGCCAAACGTCAGAATGAATAAGCTGTAAAGGAAAAGTTATACGATGTTCAATAGAAATAAATGGAAGTCTATGTGATTTTGCTAAGCAACATGAAGTACAAGAATTTGTAAAAGCTGATGTAAACTGAACTAAACCAAGTTTCTTTAAAATAGCTAAAGTGTTAACTCCACAGTGACCCAGACGCCGATGCCAGAGGTTGCCAGACTCAGTGAGAACCACATTTACAGGCACAGGGACAGGAGAGATAGGAACTGGAGCAATGTACACTGGACCTGAACTAGAGGCTTGCAATAGGACATCACCCGTGATGTTGTCCTTGATACGAAAAGAGGAAGAGTCAAACACAACCTGACAATTATTATCTCTACATAGTTGCCTAACAGATAGAAGATTACACTGAAGTTTAGGAACATGTAAGACATTGGTAACAGTGAGAAGTTTATGACTAGTGGGTAGAATAGATATGCCAGTATGAGCAACAAAGAGTAATGTGCCATCTCCGACCTTAACCATTTTATTGCCAGAGTAAAGGGATTTAGAAAATAACTTACCGTCATCAGGCGTCATGAGAGAGGTCGCGGATGAGTCAGGGTACCAAATCTATTCATCAACCGAAATAGGATTGAAAGTAGTGTATGTTGGGAGCACTGACTGAGGCTTAGGAGTGTAGCGGTTAGGATAATGTATAGCAGAATGTCTAAGAGCATGACAAATCTGACAGACAAACTTAGGATGAGAACCTAAAATTCCCTCCAAGTGGTTTGTGTCTGTAGTACAATGATTAGTAACAGGAGTAGAAGTACAAGTAGTACTAAACGATGAAACAACCAAATCACACATAACATTACATGTGGGCACATTCCAGGGGGTAGTGGACTGAGATGTTGTAGGCGTAGAAGCAGCTTTGTTGTTCCGACCACGACCCTGTTTATTGTGATTGTTACGATTTCCTTTATTATTCTAATTACTTTTGGCACCACCTGTCCCTTGAGTATCGCCAGTAGTAGCCATAAAAGCCGGATGGATAAATAGGTGACGATCTTGCTTGGACTTCAGCCGTTGCTTAGAAAAGAGCAATTGAGAACGCAAGTCATCAAATCTTTTAACTCCAGGCAACATTGAAAAGTGGTAACAAAAGAGTTATAATCCTCAGAAAGCTAGCAGTGGTCAATTGAATCAACTCAAGGTCAGACAGGAAGGATTGAATAGCAGCAATGGAATCAGTAATGGTTTTAATAAATCATAGATAAGAGTCAACACTTTGATCCAAACCCAAACTAATGTTAGTCAACATACATTTCAAATCAGGAGCTTGGGCAAGACTAGCCATATTGAAGCGAGACTCGAGACGCTTCCAGACTTGAAAGGACTGAGACAGGTCACATACCTCACTAAGAGTTTCCTTAGAAATAGTGGCAAACAACTAGGCACAAACAAGTTAATTAACACGAAGCCAGTAAGCATACCCGGTATTAGGTTGCGAAATGCTAGGAGATGAAGACATATAGGACAACGGTGGAGGAATGGACCCATTGATCATACCCTGCAACTGATGCATAATCATAAACCCGGTGAAGTCGTTACACCACGAGCGAAAATCGTCAACTGAAGCAAGCAATGTAGCTACATAATTGGTGACATTGGTTGTCCATAAAGCGGGCGACAAGGCTAGAAGACCACCAAGTTGAGGCTACGTCATGCCTCCTGAAACACCCTACAACGAATCAATAAAGGGGATGTTGACTCGAAGGAGGGAAAAGGCATAAGAGGTGCTGTTAAGGGAGGGGCAGCTGCAGCAGAGCCAAATCCTGACAAGGTGTGAGGGAGCGTAGGGGATGGAGTGGGCACCCATGTGAAATATGGGAGAGGTTGAGACAACTCCATAGGGATAGGTGGTGGTGACACAGAGAAGTGCGGCTGCAATGTGATCTCCGGCAGTGAGACTAGCGAGGAGAGAGGAGGAGTTGGCTGAGGCACAGGGGCCACCGACGAGGTTGGGTTTGAACCCTCAAATGGTGTAGAAGAAGCCATGAATCAAAGAATATCGATTGAGGGAGAAGCCACTAGCAAGGCTGAGTCAAACGACTAAGAAAGAGGACCGAGACTACAAGGAAGGCAGCCAAACTCGACGGCGATTGAGGGGAGAGAGAGAGAGGCACGGAGGTGCCTTAGCGCAAGGAAGGTGCAGCAGGCTCACAGAGAAGGAAGGTGGCTTGTGGAGCAAGTAACAAACCCTAGAAGGTGGAAAGGAGAAGAGGAAGCAAAAACGTTTAATCACTCTTTTGGCTCTGATACCATGTGAAAATTAGGGAATGAATGGCTCACCTAAACCTGGGAGCGTGGTGTTGTACATATAGTAAAATACAATACAAGTAAATTACATTTACATCCTTATGTATGTCCTCCATTATGTTCCTTCCTCGCATTTCCTGTTCTTCATTCCATGCCCATTTGTTCCCAATGAAAAGAACATACCCTAACTCAAATGTTACAATATCGTCTAGGAATACAAAATAAGATAGGCATATAAAAATTGAGGCATTGAGTACTGTTACTAGAAATTGAAAAATGTTGCGCACTTGCGTACTATATTGGACTTGAACAAGCATCTCTAGTGGTCATATTTGATAACCCTGCTCCCTTTTTAATGTCAATTCTCTTTGAGATTAACATCAGTATGGCACGACCAAAATTTTTGGGGGCTAGGCCCCTTCGCACCAAAAGAAAACTAAACTATTCCTATTTTTAATTAAATTATTACTCTTCATGGTGTAAAAAGAATCATACTTGTGAATGTAATTGGAAGACCTTGCTCCAACTAGAGGGTCTGGCATTGTATTTATAGTATAAATCAAGGCAAAATACAAACACAAAAATTACATATTTGTCTTATATACTCTATGACACCCCTTCGATCTGCTCGGGTGGATGCACGGATAGATTGACCCTGAAGAAATCTAATAATTTAGACGTTGACCCCTTAATAAAAATATTTGTCAACTGAAGCGTGGTAGGAATGTACCGAACAACCAAATCTCCGTAAGCAACCCGTTTATGAACAAAGTGATAATCAACAGTGATGTGTTTACTGTGATCATGTTGAATAAGGTTGACAGCCATACAGGAAGCATTAACATTGTCACAGTAGATTTTGGTTAGTCCTAAGAGATGAATGCCAAGGTCACTGAGGAGCTTTCGGATCCAAATGATTTTTGCAACGGTATAGGCAACACCCTAGTACTCAGCTTTAGTAGAGGATTTAGAAACATAAGTTGCTTCTTGTAAAGGTGGAAAATAAGGTTTGGACCAAAGAAAACTGCATGACCAATAGTGGAGCAATAAGTGTCCTTATAGCCAGCCCAATTAGCATCAAAATATGCAACGATAAGAGAACGTGAAGTAGCAGGACGACCCATAATCCAAGGTGTCCTGCGAGTACCTGAAAAAACGCTTAACAGCGTGTAGGTAAGTAGTACGGGAAACATGCATAAATTGAAAAACTATATGAACTGCCAAGGTATATCAGGTCTCATCATAGTTAAATATTATAATGCACGCACCATAATCCTGTACTCAGAGGAGTCTACCAGTAACTCTCCATCTATAAGAGTTAACCAGGTCCGAGGAATAGATGAGGTGTGCACAGGCTTAGCAGTATGCATATGAAATTTACGAATAAGATCATGAACATATTTTTGCTGGGTCAGAAACATGCCATTATAATTTCGTACCACTTGAACTCCAAAAAAATAATGCAAATCACCCTAGTCCTTTATAGCAAACTAAAGAGAAAGTAAAGAAATAAAATTATGAACGACAGAGAAAGAACTACCTGTGAGAATAATGTCATCAATATAGAGAAGTGAAATCATAGTGGTAGTACCATGGTGATAAACAGACATGGAAGTGTTGGCTTGGCTACAAAGGAAGATATGAGACAAAAGAAAACTACTGAACTTATAGAACTAAGCACAAGGAATCTGATTAAGTCCAGAAATTTCCTTTTTGAGTTTGCAAACATAATGAGGATAGTTAAGATGAACAAATCTAGGAGATTACTTCATGTAAACCTCTTCAGTAAGGTTGCCATGAAGAAAGGAATTTTTAACATCCAACTATCGAATAGGCCACTGGTAAGCAAGAGCAAGTGACGAAACAAGACGAATGGTAGAGGATTTAACAATAGGACTGAATGTCTTAAGGTAATCAATGCTAGCCTGTTGGTGGTTGCTAAAAGCAACCAAGTAGGCTTTGTATCGTTCCACTGAGCCATCGGAATTGAACTTTACTCGATAGGCCCACTTACAACCCGTCGAATTCTTTCCATGTTGTGATGGAAGTAAATCCCAAGTGCTATTGGCAAGCAACGCATTAAACTCTTCGAACATGACCTCTCTCCACTTAGAGTCTTTGATTGGCTTTGAAAAATAGGTGGGCTCAAAGATAAAGAACCTTGGGCTTATGAATACCACTCTTAGCATGGGTTTGCATAGGATGAGAATTAGTGGGAATTGGGCTAGGAACAATGGGAGAAGTAGGCGAGGAAGGAAGCATGGGAGCTGCGGCAGAGATGGGCTGGTTTGACGCAGGAGAAATGGGGCTAGCAGATTCAGGGGAAGAGACAGGTAGACTATGGAAGACGAGAGTGCAGTTAGGCCTGACCCTGAAAGAAGAAGGAGATATAACTGGGCTAACGCGTGCAGGTGAAGGGGGAGGCAGTGTATCAAGACGCTGGCTAGCGGGCTGCGACACACGTGGGGCTTCGTGGTTGGGAGTAACAATGAGAGAGGAAGCGGGTTGACATGGAAGCGAACGGCCAGAAGTCGACTGTAGACTGGGCAAAGAAATTGAAGTGGTAGTGGCTTGATTGGACATAAAAACAAGTTGAGCATGGCTAGGAGTGGAAGTAATGGTTAGTGTTGAAAGACTCAGCAAGCAATTAGGTAATACATACAGAGATCGGAGTATGGACGAGTGAGAGCGAGGCACAAGATCAGGATATGGAAACTCATTCTTATGAAAAATACCAGGCCAACTAATATAAAATTTTCTTCAAATGGGATCAAAACACTTGTATCTTTTGTAATGAGGGACGTAGCCAAGAAAAATGGAAAGAACAGATCGTGATGCTAATTTATTTGCAGACGAAGATGAGAAATTAGGAGAACAGGCGCAACCAAAAGTCCGTAAACAATTATAATGAGGAGGACGGTGAAACAATTTTTGAAATGGACTCAAACCTTGCACATTAGGTGTAGGGAGATGGTTGATAGTGAACATCGCAATGTAAACAGCTTCAACCCAAAAACTAGCAGGCTCTCTTGCCTCAAGAAGAATGGCACGAACCATTTCTGTGAGGTGGCGGTGCTTGCACTCAGCTACACCATTTTGGGCTTGAGTATCAAGGAAAGATTTTCAAAAATAAGTGCTATGTTTCAAAAAATGAGCACCAAAAATGTTATTATCAAATTCACGACCCTCATCACTTTGGAACATTTTTATGTTGGTATTGAAGAGGTTTTCTACTAATTTCTGAAAGGCATAAAAAGCAGTAAAAGCCTCAGAATTTTGCTTTAATGGATAGATCCATGTATAGCAAGAGTAATCATCCAAAAGCAAATATAATACCGATATCCAGCATTAGAAAGCACAGGGGATTGCCAAAATCATGATGAATAAGATGCAATGGTGTGCTACAACGATGCTTAACATTTTTAAAAGGCAATCCATATGACTTAGCTAGTTGACATGAAGTACAAGTGTCCTAAAACGTGTTTTTAGAAATTGAAATTAAACTTTGAGTCCTTAGGTTAGATAAAATCCGAGCTCCACAGTAGCCAAGATGAAGTTGCCAAGTAACAACTTGATCAATAGAAACACCTAGGACTGGAATGGATGCAGAAAAGGAGACAATGGATGGATAAAGATTCCCACTAGAGTAGACGAGGCACGAAGCAAAGTTCTACTTGAGGTTTTTTCCTTAACACAAGCAGAAGATTCATCAAAAACAATAGAACAATTATTATCTTGGCATCATTGACGAACATATATTAAATTAGGTTTCAAACAAGGCACATGAAATATATTCTTAAGAGAGATAGGCATAGTGGGAAAAGTCAATGGGACAAGATGTTTGATTAGGTGAAGCAAACTGTTACCAATCTAAACACAATCAATGACCTTATAAGGAGCCCTAGAGAGTAAGTTACCTTCTGTAGGCATCATGCGAGAACCATACTGATTCGTTGGTGTCGACTACATTGAAGATGGCATAAGCTAGGATGGGATTAGTCGATGATTGATGAAGATAGCGATTAGGGCAACTAGGGGATGTATCTCTTGAAGTGAAATAAATTTAACACACAGCATTGGGATAGGACCCTAAGAGTCCTTCAGATGAATTGTTACCTGCAGAAAAATTGTAAATAGAGGTAGAAGGTAAGCAAGAAATATTAGAACATAAAATGACTGTACTACCATAAGCAGTTCCTGCAGACACACTCTGATTTGAAGGTTGAGATTGAGAGGAGGTAGAGTTGTTAATATGAGAACCTTCCCCTTGATTGTGACGACCTCTACCACAATTATCATAACAATCTCAACGATACAACAACAACAACAACAACAACTCCCAGTGTGGGTCCCGCTTTCGCGGGGTCTGGGGAGATCCAGCTGTAGGCAACCTTACCCCTACCGATATTCCTACCAATAGAGAGGTCGATTCCTAAAGACCCATAAAACAGTTTTCGGTAAAAACAGTTTACAGAGGGGAAATAGTTTTGAGGAGAAGGGTAAGGGTAATTAAAGCAGAAAATCAAGGAGCGGAGACATACCTCAACAAATCCGGAGCGTCCGAAACCAGCACAGCCTTGCCAAGCACGACCTGCAGGCAAGCACACAAAAACCCGCCCCACCCCAAATGAATCTACTACAGCCACCTACGGAGCCGGACCCCTACAATCAAGGACTCTAGTCCTATCCCGCCACAGACTCCTATCCTGAGCCATGTCCTCCGTCAAACCAACAACTCTCAGGTCCTCTCTAACCACTTCCTCTATGCTCTTCTTCGGTCTACCCCTCCCTCTCCTTCCACTGGGGGGGACTATCATCTCGCACCTCCGCACTGGGGCAGCCACACTTCTCCTCCTAATGTGGTCGAACCATCTAAGCCTCGATTCCCTCATCTTCTCCTCTATGGAGGCAATCTCGGCTAAACTCCTTATAACGACATTCCTAATGCCGTCCATCCTCGTAAAACCACACGTCCACCTGACCATTCTCATCTCCGCTACCATCAACCTTTGGACCTGCATCTTTTTTAGAGGCCAACACTCCGATCCATAAAGTACAGCCGGTCTAATTACCCTCCGGTAGACCTTGCCTTTCAGTCCTAGCGACACTCTCTTGTCGCACAACACCCGGACACTGACTTCCACTTTTGCCAACCCACTCTTATCCGCTGGCTAATATCCTCATCGATATCCCCGTTCTGCTGGATGGTTGCCATTATTATTTCAACCCTTATTGGACACTAAATTTTGCGAACTTCCACCTGCAAAAACAGTACCTGAAGCTAACGTCACTTCTAAAACTTGATGTTGAAGCGATGACACACCCCTGGATTTCAATAGTTTGAGTCGTTGCTTATAATGGATCAATTTTGTTACATAGGTCATCAAAAGTGAAAAGATGAGTGCCATATGATAATGTGGTGGCAAGAATATGATAATCCTCGTAAACCCTATTATGGATGAGTGAACAGGATCCATATTCGAGATTGGAGAACCAATAGAAGCAAGAGAATTGGCGATTTGTTTAATACCACGTAGATAATCCTCCATGGACTGGGCCTCATCCTTAGAAAGAGTGGTTAAGATGCATGTAAGATCCATGGCACGAGTTAAACTAGCACCATTAAACCGACGAGCTAAACTAGCACCATTAAATCGATGAGCTAGGCGATCCCAAATATTACGAGAGTGGTTAATAATGTAATGTTATGAACTTTAGTCTAAAGATCAGAAGAAATCGTAGCAAATTAAACAACCAAGAACGACGTAACTAATCTAACCGAAGCCATATGGAATAGGACAGATTGGGATGTTGAATGCCATGATCATCAAGAATATACAATGAAGGGGAAGACACTGTACCATCAAAAAAAACCTTGAAGTTGCTATTGTAATGCGAAAGTCAGTGAATTGGGTTCGCCAAGGGAGAAAGTCTTCGACTTTGGATAAGGTTGTCATCACAAAATTTTTAATATTATTGAGGAAAAGAGTCTTGGGTGCAGTGATGGAAGAAGAGCACCAGGAGAGAGCCATGATTCATGTCCCGCAAGCATGTTGGGGTCCTGTGGAGAAACTAATAGGACCAAGAATGACCCATTCACAGTATGAGGTGCAGTCGTGAAGGGCTGAGCTGCGGCAACCAAACCCAAGTGCAGCGGAGCAAAGGGTTGAGATGACTGTCACGTGAAGAAAGGTAGGGCCCCGGAAGGCGGGTGCTACAGAAATGGGGAGGCAAGCGGTGGTTGAAACCGTAGAGCATCAGATGCCAACAACGAAGAGGTAATCGGGGTAGAGGGAATAGCCATAGACGCTAAGGGAACATTAGGAGTCGAGCACACTGGTGGTACAATAGAAGGTGTGGTACCATGGTGGTTGTGGCACTAATGAGAAGGAAGAGGAAACCGGTGGTTCTTGGAGGTGAGAGACAAGGGACAACCACGTAACGTAGGCAGCAAGCAAAAAAAAAAAAGGTTAGTTTGATGGCTCTGATACCATGTGAATGTAATCGGAAGACCTTGCTCCAACTAGAGGGTTTGGCACTGTATTTATAGTATAAATCAGGGTAAAATACAAATACAAAAATTACATATTTGTCTTATCTACCCTATTAATACTAAGTAGCAAGGAAATTAACAAGAATGCTATATGCTAAAATTAATCAACATGAAAAACTGCTAATGTTTGGCGTAGTCTCCTTTTCTTGGACCTTCAATCATGAGCTTAACCTTTTGGTTGAGTTGGTTCTTGAGCATGATATATTAGACTCTTTTTGAGGGAAATGTTTCGAGTTCGATTCTCAACAACCCCATATTGATTTATTGCGTAAGGTAAAGTGGGCATTTGTGGTATCCACATTTTCAAGCTCAAAGAACGTTTGTGTGTGGGAGCATATTAGAGTATAAGCCTAATTCTTAGGTGTTTAATTGTTAGCTTAAGCTTTTACTTGAGTTGGTTCTTGGATGTGGCATCAAAGCCTTCTTAAAAAGGTCTTGAGTTTGAATGCCAACAGCCCTCATATTGAATTATTCACAAGGTAAGGAGAACATTTGCAATATTCACACTTCAATTATCAGTTTAAAATTTTGAATGTGTTACTTCTTCAACAATCTGGACCAAATTAAACTCTTTCTAATTCATCAATATGGCTTTGGATGCAGAAGACTATAAACATACCCTCAATTTGCTATCCAAGTTTACTCATACCGTAATGAAGAGGTTAAAAACCAATGCTATTGGCATAGGTTTAGTTTATTGAAATGTCCACATTAGGTCGATTCTTAGGAGCCAACTTAAGGTAAATTGGTGGATTTTTGTCACCAATAGTGAGTAAGTAGATACTTCTAATTATTTTATTTTTTATTGTAATCGAGATTATGTGTGCGGGTTTTATTCAAGTTTTGTGTGCTTGCACAAGGAAGTGATAAAGCTGAGAAACGTGGACAAAAGAGCTTAGAAAGGAAGCAAGGAAGAGGCATTCAAAAGAGGACATGAGCTATCAGTGTCGTACCATATAGCCTGCACGATTTATTTAGGAAGTGTTCAAATCAGGCAGTATAGTTAAACTCTCTCTTCGAAACATTGACTTAAAACACTTATAAAATATATTCAAATTGAAATCTTGATTGTTCTATTCAATTAGTTTACGATTTGTTGAGATTGTTCACGGTAACCTCATTCCTCATTCCTCTCTGTGTCTCTTCTCTTGTTATTCAAGTTTATTGCTTTCCAATTAGTGGTATGATGATTAGTGCTTGGTTGACAAAACTGAATCGTGTTATACTTAGGTCAAGTTTCTGTTAAGCAATTTGTTCCAGTTTTTCCTATTTATTGCTTTCAATTTAGTCAGAATGGTTTAAAAATTAGTTTTAATAGTTTGAAATCGACCCGTCCTTATAGAACCAATCCTTGAGTCTTACAATTAACCTAAGCTGAAATATTTTTCTCTTAAATGAATATAAAAGTGACTTTGACATGGGTGTAATTAGATTGAATCTAATTTAACCAGCCTTCTTATTTTTCCACCCTTAAATTTAACCACAACATGCAACCAATATGGCCATCCCAAACCTAACCCTAGCTAGTACTAACACTGGCCTTGATTGGGGTAGCCAAATTAGATAGGTTTTATGTGATATTTGGCTGAATGTAATATAATGCAATCAATATGATAATGCAATCATGATTATATAATTTGTGGCAATCATAACTACAAGTTAGTCGTTATTTGCAATACTCTTTTGCAACCTGATAGGATAATGGAAACATAATTATAAATTTATTTGCTATACAACGTTTGTTACATCCAACCAAATATCATTTTACTATTTTTTTTT
>JAKOGI010000839.1:175000-345000 GCA_029747015.1 Carnegiea gigantea | reverse complement strand
TATTTCAACTCACTTCAATCCAGTTTAATCTACTTCAACCCACTTCTACTATTTTGACCAAGTTCAATTTATTACATAAAAAAAATTCAACCCACTTGAACCTACTTCAATCCACCTCAGCCTACTTCAACCTAGTTCACCCTTTTACCCACCCTAATTTACCCACAAAACGAACAGGGTCGTAGTAATTGGCTAGTCCTCGCATTTCTCCGTAATCCGTCTATATGGCACACTTGTGTGCATAACCTACTTGATTTCTAATTGACTTTTGAACAGCATTGATCATCAGTCAGTCTTCCATGATAATTTATAATTTCTAAATGAGGGAAGCTTCCTTCTTATACTTGTTTAATGAATAAATAAGAATAAACTTTAGGGTAGATCATTAGCAGCAGTTCACTGTTGTGACATCTTTATAATAGAAAACCAAGCCCCATCATGTAAACTGCAAGTGTAAAGGCTAATGAACTCTGGCAACACTATCTAACCACATGATGTTCATAGTTTTGAATTACCTTATTTACTCCCTCAAATACAGATCATAAGATCAGCACAATACCGCCTGGTTGTATCTGTTTCCTTGAAACTGAAATGCTGGCGTAATCTATGTATGGCAGGACATTGCTATGCCAAGTTAATGCAAATGAAAGGCTTCCAAAGCACAAGTTGTGCACCAAAAAGCAAAGTTCAACTCAGGCATGTTCATGTTCAAGAAGCTAAAATTTGTCAATCTCAAACTTTCAATTGTTAGTACAAAATCATGGAAAGGACTCCTTCGACATGGAATGGCCCCAGGTGGCATCTTGAATTTCATGGAGAGGCTAGACTATGAACAATGGTCAGCCATAATGGAGATAGGATTTGGAGGAATTTAGCTGTGAGAACTAGATTGATTCCGAAATGATTAGCTAGATGGTTGCTAGAGAACTATGACCCATGGGAAACCTCGCTGAAGCTCCCCAATGGTAAAGTACTAATATATGAAGAAGATGTGCATGCAATGTTAGGTTGACCAATGGGACCACTTGAAGTAAGAGAAGGGAAAAATTCAGAAAATGACTTAAAGTATGCAATATTCTTAGAGCAATGGAGACAAAGATGGAATATTGAAAGAGGAGGACCACCGGTTGGAAGTATGGATTATGCTATTACAAAACATGGTGGTCATGGTCCTGTGTTCATAATAGATTTCATCATATATGTCATATCAACTTGCATCATTAGAAATGCAAATGGCACTTGTCATTTTCGTGTGCTGAATAATTTGCGCAATATGAATGAAATACACAATTACAATTGGTGTGCATATGTGATCCAATGTCTCAACGATGCAGTAATTGAATGGAGGGGAGATAAAAGCAAATTCTTCACAGGTTCACTATTATTCCTAATGATAAGGACATTCTATCATCTAATTGTTTTAACATGCACCCAAATGCTAAATATACTTTTTCGGATGAAAAGAACGAATCATAATATATATATATATATATATATATATAATATATATATATATATATATATATATATATAATGTTCTATTCTTTCAGTTGTTTTACCTAGATAGAGTGGCATTCAAAGTTGAAAAGGTGGAGAGGTGGTTCCAATTGCAATAAATTGGCCAACAGAAAAGGTGAAAAAAAAGCGATAGAGATGAACAATTACCTAGAGAATATGGGAGGGGCCGAATAATAGAGAGGCTTGACTACCAAAATCTCAAATGCTTAGCTGAAGTACACTTGCAACAATACATCAAAGAATTGGATGGGGAATAAGATCAACGAGGAGAATCTACTGAACCTTCCACAACAGCTACATCAAAGGAGCAACAATATCCATACTGTCCACATTGCAAAGGGAAATTTGAAGGCATTATACCTGTCCATGATGAGCCATGGAAGATAAATTTCACACTTTCCCTGCTTCTACATGAGATAATGACCTCATAAGGCAATATGTACGTAGGACCATACAAAAGATACATGTCAATCCTGTATATTCTGTAACTAGAAATATTATAACATCAGTCATTAATAAGAAAAACATGTGGTTTTATTTCTAGGACACCATTTAAACAATGCATACATGGCTTCATCTATTCACTGCCGTAAAAAACATAAACTGTAACCCATTTATTCTGTTTGTAAATGCATGTTCTGTTGGAATACGTTGCCATTTCTCAGTTCTTTGCAGCTTTCTATGATAATTTGTCGTTCCTTTTTCAGGAAGGTGAAGCTTGGGCTCTAGAGGGAAGACAAGGAATCTAGAATTGTCCATCTTGAAGGATCGAGTACTGCATTGCTTGCGAACTGAGAATCCTAGAATATGCTTTGTGAGGTTCATCCTATATTTGTTTCGCCCTATTATCCATTTTATTTCACTCTACAATGTACCAGACTGGGCTTGCAGAGCTTGCAATGTGTGTACCCTGGCAGCAGCCCCCTCAAAACGGTGAATTACTTCACATTATTTGCAGGATCGCTGGTGACATGGGCATAAGAGAAGAGACTCAGCCATGGGTTATTTATTGTTTCTATATTTCTATCTTGCAATGCGATTTTGCTAAACTACAAACTCATCAACTTGGGTTATACTGCAAATGTGTCTGTCCAATTGATATGCATTTTTGTGGAGTCTGACTTAATGACATCTCCACACTATTGGTAACACATGGCTGAAACCCACAACCCTTTTTCTTAGCTTTGCCAAAAGCAGAAACTTATAGGCTAGTCTGAGCTTGCAAATCATTCATGGAGACCATGCTGAGCTTACAAAGCATTCATGGAGACCATAAAACGAACCACGTATTTAGAAGCTATACACTTCATGTCACATCATTTGTTCCATGTCTAACTATAAGAAACCTATGTTTATGTGGTGAATTCTTGTTAGTGCTTCTATGTGGTGGCTGTCACTATAGTTCCTGGGTTAGTTGAACCAATCAATCAGCCTTTTAGTGTCAGCTTATCCGTTTCTCTGATTCTTGTATTCAACATTTGGTTTGATTCTTATCTGAAGCTGTTCATTATCAGTTTAATGAAAATGCAATGATCATCTTCCATATTCAATCAATCTGATGTGCAAGAAGCCATGCATTTAAGAGATGGCTCGAATAATGCGCATAAAAAGTGGAAAATCAGAAAGTGCAAATTAATTGATTTGTCTAATTTGCATCCAACATCATTCTTGTGTGAGAGTGACGAACGCGTAATTTGTCAATTGCTTATGATTCCTGGTTTCAGCAATAAATGATTTAGGGTGTTTATGGACTAATTTTCTCTGTCCTATTGGGTTGATTTCTTATTTGTGCTTCTATATTGTGGCTGTGACTATGGTTCTTCTTTTAGTTGAAGCAATGAAGTAGTCACTTACTGTCAATCACTTACTGTCAGCTTATTTTTTTCTCTGATTCTTATATTAAACATTTGGTTCGAATCTTATCTGAAGCTATTCAGTATCATTTGAACTGATAGGTACTAAATATTTAACAGTGAAAAACACTCCTATACGTTTTCAGACATTATATTCTACTGCTCCTTTATATTATAAGCACTGTAGCATGACCATTATATATTTAATTGAGAATTAACTTCAAGAAATTATTATATTCATTATGGACAGGACAAAGTCACAATAGCTGCTCAAGCACAAGAAGGAGATAAGACACACCGATTCATATTCAAAGATCCCACCCACCTACTAGTGACACAGCATATGTGAATTAGAATGAAACAGATTGCTTATCAATGGATGACACTTTTAACTGCAGTCCAAAGTTTCTGGAACAGGTTAAGCAGCTCAAAAGCATGGCTAGAGAAAAAATGCAACAGAAAAAAAAAGAATGAATTTCACTCCTCCAAGTTTTAGCCTTGGAACCTCACCTTAAAAAGGACGATGTGCATCACGTTCATTAGACATAACTCTTGCAAAGTTGAAGTTTTCCTTTTCACCCAAAGGAGCTGCTAATGCATCTATTGTCAGAGTATATTATCAGCGCACAAAACGGGCCACTGAAAATGCTAGCAGTTTAGGGAAATCACAAGGAAGTACCAAACACATGCATAAGGTAGAGAAAGAAAAACCTGAGCCTAGGAACACCAAAGGAGTACATGGCATGGCAAAACCACCCATGTAGAAGGACTTGCTAGATAATCAGCTATACAAAAAAAGGTAAAGAGGTGGTAGTACGGCAGCAGCCAAAGAGGATTGTGAAAGAGATGCCTTTTCTATGTCGATCACCATTCCTTAAAGACTACAGAGAGGCTAGAGATCGGTTGAAACCATCACAAATGATGTTGGTAGACTATGCTTTTCTACCACCAAATGATTTGCACCCATCAACGTAAATGTTCCTATTTATCCCAGCCCAGATATACATAAAGTCATTAGTCTCTCTAGACACTAAGAAGGCAGTACACTCCAAACACTAATAATCACAGTCAGTTCCACCACACATAACAGATTAGTCTCTCCAAAGATGGGCTGAAATTTTCGTACATACACATTTAGGAAAAAATAACAGAATCGTGTGTATAGATGCATGCAGATTGAACAAACAAATCTCACTTTGAATTGAAGAACCTTCTAATTTCAATTTATCTGCTTTATTAAAAATTTCCCCTAAGACCGAGCTTGGACTGTGACCGAACATTTCTCCTCTTCCCACATAGTGAGCAATTTTTCTTCAAATCAATTCAGGTTGGACTTCAACCTGCATAAACATGCAATTTCAGTTTGTTCTGCTGCAATCCATCAAATAAGGAACTCAAAGGGGGCATTGGGTGGGAAGTAGTAGGCTGACGATGTAATGTAAATGGTGATGATTACACAGTTTGTGTTAAGCATGATGCAAAGGTGAATTCTTTAGTATGATGCTCTCGTGTAACCAAACTTGGTATTAAAAACATAATAATAGAGTTATTTGTCTTAGAAGATTGATTACACAGTAAACCACAGAAGCCATAAGCATAATCAGGCACTAGGAAGCAGTTGTAGATAATTGCTTTTCAATTGTAACTATAATTTTAGTTGTGACACACACATTTTTGTTCTCACAATCATCTATATTGTATTTGGTGCCTTTGACCACAACAGATATTGTAAAGCCATTAGCATATAATTAGTCTGCTTGTTATAATTTATCCGTTTATTGAAATTAGATTATACCCTTTAACCACAAGTTTGTACTTAATTTACTTTGTTCATATTTTGATCCTTGACATACGAACTACAAGATTGAATGTATAGGGAGAGACTTTTTGAATTCGTTGATGAAGAAGAAGACAAAAGATTGTGGATATCTGGGGAAGGGTTCGCAAGCATGGCTGGAGTAGATCGAGACTTAGAAAGTCCTACGGTGGATGTACTATGTCTCATCCTAAATTGAATGGAAAGGAGAAGGAATCCAAGTACGCCAAAAAGAAGTTCCTCAGTACAAATGTTTACGTAAGATAATCAAGATGTAGATATGACATATTTAATTCAATTACAGCACAACTTCAATGATGATCGTTAACATAAGTTCTTTGGTTTTTTAGATGGCTCTAGAGAAAGGTCCAATAGATTTATCAAAGGCCTTCAAGACATTAATGGACCTTGAAAGAGAAAGGTATTCCTGAATGTAATTGGATAAATCACAATTGGTAAGTTCCATCGCACTTTTAAATTATATGATATTTGAACTTCATCTTATAGTTCTTTGAATGGACCACGTTTGACACTGCCATTCACACCTAAGGAGTTTTCCACGTTTTAGAATTTCTTGAAGCTCAATCAGCCATAGACACACCATGACAACCCTCATCGATGTGCTGCTCTCATACTGTGTGCCAAGTGCCTTTGACATCTAAGGTGAACAATTCTAACCAATTGAGTAAACCAAGCTGAAAACAACAATGAACAAAATAATAGTCCAAAAATGAACAACCATCAAGTACTTAATGAACCTACTAAACACTCACAGTGAACATCTTTTAATATTTTGATAAACGAATTATACATTGTTAGATAACTTACTTTATCACCAATATCGACTTACATTGTAGAGAATTCCCATTCAATCTAGGTTAAAGTCATTAAGTGAGCAGGACTGAAAGAAATAGTGAATAGGTTGGGTTTGCCAAGCATCTCATCTTCGTTTTGCACTAAGTGTACTATAAAGCTCTACTTGGCTCATCATTTAGCCTATTACTATTCACCATAATATCAATACTTATGTTGTGATTCTTATGACATGATTAGAATAATGTCTCCATAATATGTAGATGCATAACTTCATGATTTTTATGTGGCATGCAGGTTTTTTCCCCAATTCTTAGAGAAAATCGTTTTTTTGTCCTCTGTTGTGATTTCATGGCCAGGAAAGTGGTTGTCCTTGATAATCCCTTACTAGAGAAAAATCTTACATCAAATCATTGCAATTGTGCTATGGCCGTGGTACATATTCCTTATTAACACCAAACTTAACTCCAAACAATAATTTTATTCATTAATAACTTCACATATCACTTGCAGACCAATTTGTTCTCAAGCTATTTAGTGAATGAAGGGCATAAAAAGGGACTAACTTGAAGAAATTCAACCTAGCATTTTGGAAGCTATCTTGGCAAGATGACACAAACGTTCATGATTGTGAAATCTATGCCATACGCCACATAGAGACATTTCGTAGAGGCCAAGTCAAGAACTGGAGACCCGATTTGGAATTTAATGAGGTAACTTATACATTTCATAGTAGCATATAGAAGCTTTTGAGTTATCTATAATGTATGTTAATTATAGTAGTCTTTACCATTCTATAAGTACCCATCGTTATTGGGGTCACCGGGGGGTATTAAGGCAAGTAATTTGTTACCAAGACTTCAACCATGCACACTGCCAGAGGTATGACAATTATAGTTTGTCTGCCTCTACCTTTGCCTCAACCTTAGCCTTAGAATCTCCTCTTCTGCACATTAGCTATTCCAAAAACACCTCACATTCTTCCCAATCAAAATATGGCACCAACAGGCTGCATTTATAATACTCCTTATGCTCCTTGCCCATTATCTTTACATCAGCCACTCATGAAACTGATGCAATGACTCCCATTTAATAAAAACACATGAACCCATGCAAACACCTCAACTAGCCTAAAAATATGAGTTCCAGAAAACTGCCAACACTGCCAAGTTCTAATTGGATATATTGTTAGCTAAAGAGGTGGCTGGTCGACAATCTTCATCATGCCAATTACAAGCCCTTTTCATAAAGAAACGTAATGGAACAGTCAAATCCCCATCCAGGGGAACTCCAAGCTTATGTGATCTATGTGCTATGGGTTGTGGAAACTCATCATCTGAGCATCCAAACACCTCAATTCTTACTAAATATATTACAACACATTGAAAAAAATAAAGTATTGGATTGATTTTAAGCTACTATGAGCCAGCCTGTAACTAGTGACAGAATCAGCTACAAACAGCTACGCTAAGCTACCCTTACAATAATAGGTGTCCCTCCCTGCATTAGTATCCAACAGATGAAAGACTATTGAGGGGGATTATGCAAATATCAAGATTTTGAGTGAAAAGTTCAAGTGATAGTAGTGGAAACAAAAAGAGCAACTCCATTAATGCATAGGCAGTATGCTCCATAGCATGATGTGAACAATGAACACCATTGGTTGCTTTCACAATGTTCTTCTCTTCCCTTTTAATTGCTTCTTGCCTTCTAACCAATTCCACGTATGACATATTATGTATTTTGAAATTTTAATGATTATGTTCCATATGTCCAAACTACAGGAAGAATTTGTCCGGTACCTACGTTTAAGATATGCAATAATGATATTAGAAAGTGAACTCAATATGCTACGGGTCCAAACACTAGAAGCAGCAAAAAGAGAGTTTCAGCAAAGAGAAATGGTACAATAACAATTCCAGTAGTAGTACTACTCTACTATTATATCGTATATCATAGTTAAGAAAGTTGTGTAGAGAAGACAATCTATTTTGCATTACAGTTTATTTTGGGACACATAGATGTTCAGTCAGTCAAGTGCTTGCAATATGATAGAGCAGAACATGAAATATGAAGACTCATTATGAACTGCATGGTACAGATGATTTTAGAGTATGTTTGCTCATTCGGGAGAAGTTAATTGCATCTTTAGCAATTGCCTGATGATTTACTAATGATATAAAATAGAAAAGCCATCTGCTTGATAGCTATCATGACACTCACTTTAATTCTATCCAAACTACACTTACATCAAACAGCCAACACATAGTAGTGACTTCAGAATTCCATTCACATGGCAGTATATAGTAACGGCTTCAGAAATCCATTCACATGGCTGCAAGCTGATGCTGTTGTCCAAGAAGACGCCATCTGTATTGCGTTTTAAAGAAAAATAAAGATGCTTCCCAGACTTGCATGTGCAGTGATCATTCTAGTGTGAAAAATAGATATTACACTGCTGTCAACTGTCTGATTGGCTTGTGTTTTGCCAAATGTGATTACTTTGCACAGTGGGTCAGTTCATTTCTGTTAGTAGATAATTTGAACACCGTCTCACAGTTGCTCCTCTTCTTGGTACCGGACCTTGATCCCTTTTTCAACTTCAGAAATGCTAAATGATTCAATATACAAGTTGACGGTGTTCATTGTAATACTCAAACATGTTCCATAAGTTAATATTAGAATTTCCTAGAAAAAATGAAAAGTTCACTATACTATGCAATGTTGTTCATCAGGGTAATCAATGAGATAAGAAACCATAAATTCACAATTCAAAGTAAGATTAGGACAAATCTCGTGTTTCGCACAAGTTTTTAATAATGTTCACTTAATAATAAGAGACTAAAAATAATTAACCCTTACTAAAATCTAAAAATACTATAATACACAACATTTATTAGATCAAATAAATGTCTAAAATAAATATCAATAAAGTTATAATAATTAATTAATTTAAAGATTAATTTTCACATAATATTTTCATATTATTGGTTCATGATTTAAATATCATATTCTACATAAATTCTAAGAAAATAAAAACAGAAAAAAACCTTTAATATATATGTAGTTGTTTAGAACAAAATAATGAAATTATGACTTTTATGTTGATCATTTGCGTCATATACCTGTGTCACCAACAAAATTCGTATAAATAATTTATGAAATTATAATATAGATTGGAAAAGCTTGTTGATCAAAATTTTGAATTATCATGACAATCACTTTAATTCTAAGGTAAATATTATCTTTTTCATTTATATAAATGTTACTCTTTATTACGACAATTATAAATAAAAATACACAAGCATTTTGCTATTGAAAGTTATTTGAATATCGCAGTTATCAATAGTCACTGTATTAGTAAATAGTAATCGTATTGTCTTACAACACACTTCTTGCATATTGAAACTAAGTTGGTTACAGTTAAAGTGAGTGTACTGATTTACAGATAATTGTTAAAGGGGACATTTAATTATTAATATTTTTATTGTTTTATAATGGCCGTCGATTAATGGTTATAATTGTCACAACAATTGCATAAATATTAGTAATTTATTATTTCATTTCATCATATATAGACTTTAGAAACCCAATAAGTAAAGGAAAGGTGGAATGAGACGAATGAGCATACAAAATTGTGCACTACACTACTCAAATATTGTTCATTATACTTACTGATGGTCACTAAGGTTTCTCGACTTCAAATGAAGATATCAAATAAACACATTACAAAACCGAACCTATACCATACACTCATGAGTATGTACTCCCGGATGCCACAAAAACAAAATATATGTCAACAAAGTCTATATTATACATTTAGTAGTATATACCCCGGGAAACCATATAAGAAAAATATATATTAATAACCGCTTATATGACAAATATACATAAAACTGATAACTACACAACTCAATGGTGTTCATTTATTTATCAGTGTCGTTAACTAGAAAATTCAAACATGTTCCATAAGTTATCAGTAGTAATTTACCAAAAATACTGAATAGTTCATTATATTACTCAATGTTATGCATTACAGTATTCACCGTTATAACAGACCAAAAAATAACTATTTAGAAAAATATAATTACTTTTCATGGCAACCTTGATAATCTCCCACACTTGGCAACACAATGATGCTCATCCGGTTTATAGGTAATAACAAGAAACACATACGGCAACACCAGACAAAAACTTGAGAGGCAAAGTGGAATGGGAGGTTAGGGATTGAAAATGGTTCATTACACTAGCCAATATTGTTTGTTACACAACTTAATGTGGTTTACTAAGGTTTCTCGAATTCAACGAAGCTTATCAGATACGAAAAAATTAATTGAAATTATGGAGAAACATATTATAATTAATATAAGCGTTTAATTTGACGCACACTTGACAACATAATAAGGTTCCTTAAAATATTGGAATGAGGTTATGGACCACAAAAAAGTTCACTACACTAGTCAATGTTGTTCATTATGCAAATTAATGATATTCATTAAGGTTTCTTGAATTCAAAGAAGCTTATCAAATGTGGAAAAAATATTTAAAATATAGAGAAGCATATTACAATTAACATAAGCTTTTAGTTTGTCCCACACTTGCCAACATAATAAGGTTTCTCCGATTTATAGGTAATTACCAAGAAGCACAGTAGACAACACCATGGGAAAATCTAGAAGGGATGTGCAAAGGGAGGTTATGGATTACCTAAAAGTTTACTACACTATTCAAAGTTATTCATTATGCAACTTGATGAGGTTCATTAAGATTTCTCAATTTCAAAGAAACTTACCAAATATGAAAAAAATATTTAAACTATGGAGAAGCATATTATAATTAACATTAGCATTTAGTTTTTCCCACACTTGACAACATAATAAGGTTTCTTCAGGTTATGGGTAATTAAAAAGAAGCACATTAGACAACAACATGCAAAAATGTAGAAGGGACGTGCAATAGGAGGTTATGGATTATAGAATAGTTCACTACATTAGCCAATGTTGTTCATTACGCAACTTAATGTGGTTCACTCAGGTTTCTCAGATACTAAGGAACTTATCATATATGAAAAATGATTTAAAATGCGGAGAAGCATATTATCATTAGCATAAGTGTTTAGTTTATCCCACACTTGATAGTATAATAAAATACAACATACAATCTGAATTACACTTACACACAGTAGGTAATAAAGAAGAATATGAACACTATAATGTCTCCAAAACATAGCTCACAATGTCTCGAAATCTCAATCCATACTTTGTAATATCAGAACTGAAGATTATCAATGTAAATTGTCTTTAATTCCACAATAGCACTTTCAATGCTTATCATTACGAGCAGCATTTACAAGGAAGTTATCGGCACACAACTGATGGAATACTAGCATAATCGTCATAGGCATAAACATATAACTACCGCTGGATGGACTAAGATAGTATGTTGGATAAAAAGACATCGATGGAAATGTGCCCTACATGAAGGGGAAGATATCCATAAATTGATATCAATACCTCAAAAATAACGCATACAACACCAATATTGTTGATGATAATACTACGAAACATTTTTCAATGGTATACACAATATCATTCACTAATGCAAAACCACTTGAATATGCATAGTAAACTATCCTGAATTTATAACTAACAAAAGCACATGGAATCAATCAAAATGTTCACTATATTATTTAATGTTGTTCACCATAGACTTTAATGTTGATCACTAGTCTAAAATGACATGAACACACGTGATCAGTCAAGTACATCTAAATAAACTCATATTTACCTGATCCCCAAGGTGTTGAATGTGCGGACTTGTAGATGGTAGGTTAAACCACTGTGACCTACTATAAATAATAAATAATTAATTAGTAACCCAACATATGACAACTATATCTATTAAATTAATAACAATATTAGTAATGTACCTGTCGAAGCATTTGTGAGTAACTCATCTTAGTATAAGAAGGAACACTTGGAAAAGAAATTTCCTTCTACATATACAATTAATGTGGAAATAGAATCAATAACAAGTGTTTGCACACTAAAAAGTTTGCAAAATCTCCCTAATACTTGAATCAAACCAAAGGAAGAACATAGTTTAACAAGCATACTTAACAACTGCACATGACTTTTATTCGGAATAGTAAACAACAACTTGAACACACATTTCAGTAAGATATAAAGAATATTCTATTGTTCCTTGTGATTCGATGTGACAAATCAAACCATGTGCGAATGTAGAAAGCTAAAAAAAATCAATCAACTTCGGTCAACATCACATATTTCGCTATTCACAAACTATTATATAATCAATCAATGTCAATAATTAAACCTTCATAATTTGATAGTAACTTCAACAAAATTGGTGCAAAAAGACTATCTGGAGAGTTGATGTAGAAGAAGCCACATCATTCATTGACAACTTCTTTGTCTTCCTCCGTTTAACTTGATTACATTTATTTTCAATTATACTCTTAAACGTCTTATTTCTAACCCCTTTTTGGTGAGATCCATGAGGATTTAGCACATTTTGTGACGAATTAATATTCTTCCCATGGCCATCTTCCTCATAATGTGTAGAACTCACATCAAATTTAATTAGTTTCTTGAGCTCCATAAAATACTTTTCACAATGAACCCTAGCATTCATGTTCGTTTGACTAGCTGTAATTAATGAATTTATTTTTCTCATCATTTGTATTTTCCAAACAGAAGAGGAAACCATAGGCTCTTTCCTAGTAGATTTTCCTAAGTTAAGGTTTTGACCATCTTTTATACCTTTACATCACCTCTTGTTTATGTACTGATCCAACACTTGATCAACACAACAAGCAGTAGCACCCTTAAGCAATGAGAGCACAAAATCTCAACCTCTGTAAACATCTTACAATTACAATCAACAACGCCTTTCTCTTTATTAAAAGTAACAATATGTCAAAAATCATATGACTCTTCTCTAGGAGATTTGCTTGCAACCCTAGCACCTCACATCTCAAAAGATCTGTTAGATTTAGAACTATCAACTTCTTTGTAATTATATGAAGCACCATCAATGAACTCCTTCTCAAACATCAATAAAGCTTCAATGGTATACACAGACACTGCTTGTTTCAAGATGTTTATTGAAGGAAACACCATTTCTGTAGTGCCTTTGTTACATCTATGATCTTCACCATTCTCTTTGCTCGTCTACTCAGATACAACATCACAGAAGATGTTATAAAAGTCACGAAGATCAATTGTGGCATGCAACCTTCTTTTCAAAGATCCATTCATTGTTTCACTCCATCGTGAAGATAATATGCCTCTAGAAAAATAAGATTTAGATAAAATAGGGCATCATTTCTCTCATAAACTGTCCAAGTTACAAAGCCATCTATTAGTACTGCAATTGTACTTTGTTATCATCCTAAAATTAACAAAGCAAGTCAAAAGCACTACAAACCAAGTTAAATAAGAAATATAGATATAAGAATAAAGTAACAGAGTAGATCTGCCCTTAATGTGATAGAAAAAGTTATTTAACACATGAACAAACATATTATAACTAATATAAGCATTTAGTTTCACTATGATCATTTCTAAAGTATGCTCTAAGTAAAGGTCTAGCATGAATAAATTGCAATTATCATTTTCACAAACATTTATAATACTATTAATAGTCTTCAATATTTACATACCTTTCCCAAAAATGTTGGAACTCATCCACAGTGTCAGACTCCATCAAAACTCTATCAAAAATCTTAGTGAATCCTTCACTCGATCTAAGGCCTCCAATATTTTTCCTTGAGTTTTCAATAATATGCCAACAACACAACCTATGATGAGCAAGAAGAAACACCACCTTGATTGCGGAAGCCATAGAGAATGCTTGATCTATCATCACAACAATTGGCTGTTTACCACCCATAGACTTTAAGAATGTCTCAAACAACCAAACAAATGACTCAATCTTCTCATTCATCAAAAACCTACAACCAAACATAACATTCTTTGAATGATGATTCATCTCGACAAATGACGCACAAATCATGTCGTACTTGTTTGTTTGATATGTTGTGTCAAAAACAACCAAACTCCAAATAATGTATAATCATCCAACATCTGCTTATCACGCCAAAAAAAATCATTAAACAATTATTGGCATCAAACTTAAATGCAGAAAATAAATCAACCTTGTGCTTCATACGTCTATTAAATATTTCAATTAGTGAGTGTACATCTCCACCATCGAATGTTCTATCTTTTAATTAACTAAGCTTGTTGTATGCATGTCGCAAACCATACCCCAGAGAAGGAGATCCCCTAGCTTGTTTCTTAAGCACATGATATGCATCAGCAACTCCTGTTTCGAACTCCCTAACCTGCTTAACGAACAAAATATCCTCCTCAAACATTTCTCGATGTGAAGGCAACAAATGTCACTTACTTGGACTACACAATGGATGATTACGCTCAATGTCATGGCGAGCAAATATCCACTCGCCATCCCCGTCTATGTGAAACTGAATAAACGCTTTGCAACCGATCCTCACATCTACATTCGCATGACCCTTGTGATTATGACCTTTATCTTGCTTGAATCCTGCTTTCCAACAACAAAATGACGCATGCATAACCCTTCTCCTTCGGATTTACATCGATGACGTATCTTCGAATAACGAACACTAAGGTCAACCTTATATGCATAGTCATTGTAGATATGAAACGGTTTGATGTTATGAGTTAGCTGTGGACCCAACCAACACTTCTTGCAAAAGGTTGAACTTTAGAAATGTCTTGATTATCGAACCCAAGTCCTAAAACATAGGGAAAAAAGTGAACATTACTACAGTTAGTAATGATAACTATGATGTGTATAAAAGTGAACAACTACAAAACCACAAATTACAAAAAGTGTCAACACTAAACGTAGATATGAAGTCCCTTAAAATTATTGAAAAACTACTACAACAAATTCGTTGATCAATGTTATCAAACAATATATGGATAAAATATATCCAATCAACAACATTCCATGTCTGCCACTAAATTTTAAATGGAAAGCTTATTTGATGAAAGTTATTTCAAATATTAGGTTCCTAGACAAATAATAGAATGATATATAGGTACAAAATTAGAAAGGGCAAAAAGAGCATACAATAACCATGCATTTGAAGAGCAATAAATAATTTCTATCTAATTTTTAAATAAGGACAAAAATATTGATAGACAACTAAAGAAATTTTTACTACTTATTATTTACAAGCAAACCTCCAAACCTTAAAAATGAGTACCCAAGCACAAAGACCAAATAATTAGACAAATATGAATTATCATACTAGAAGAATGAGAAATCATAAGCGAAATTCAAATAATCTATCGACAATAACAATCACCATTAAAAGACTTGGTGGTGGCCCCAGAGAATACTTCTCACAAAGGTTAAACTTCAATAATTTCTTGATTATTGAACCCAATTCGTATAAGAAATGACCATCTCATAATAAGCAAGCAAGTAAATAATAACCACTACAACCTCAATTCAATAACCAAGAAAGAAAAAGAAACTATAACATGTGTCAAAAAACTACACCATATATAAATTCGTGAAATGTGTGTTTTATTTTTAAAAATTTCTCCATATAGATAATAACAATTAAAATATATCAGTAACACTTGTATATTGACATATAGCAAAACAATAACTCATGATCATATCATAATAACCAGACATACACTATAGTCAATAATACAAGTACTACACCATCAAAGCAACAACCAACTAAAGAAACATGGGCACTAGCTCAAGTGGCAGTGAACAACACTATAAATAAAGAAGTGAAAGCTGCAAATCGGTATTTTAAAAAGCAAAATAAATTATCAATATATGATAATGAACAAAGATAATCTATATAATGAACAATACCACACTTTTTTTAAAAATGACATTATAATTACAATAGTGAACCAACGGTAATGAACCAAAAGAAGCTCAATAATGAATAATACCATACTACTTAAAAAGGTGAACTTTGTAACCATAATAAACGTTCGAAACATGTTACACTTACCATTTATGTCTTCATCTGCCTTATCAACCTCAATATCCAAAGATTCCGCATTAAACAAAGTTACAGAAAAAGGGGGAAAAAATCATCAATAATGTCTCTTACCAACAAATTCAAACATATAACACCATTAAGCCATTAATGTACATGCGAATCAAACTTTTCACAACTGTACATTCTTCAATTTTGTCTCCTCTACCTTCCAATGTAATCATGTTCATTTTGTAAATCAAAATTCTAACAAAACCTTTAGATCCTAACTTGACAAAATAGTAGTAGTAAATTTATAAGATGATAATAGCAAACAATTGAATAACAACACCAAAGCAAATATTCAATATAACCTTTGAGAGGCTTCAACTAGCAACCAAGAAAGTGAAACCCAACAGCAGAATGTGTCAATCCATCAAAATGCAGCAAGATCCAGTAATCACCATGCTCTTTCTTTTTTTTTTTTTAAAAAAAATAAATCGTCGGTGTCAAATGATTTCCAAAAAAATAAATAAATCTCATGCTGATGTGGCAGTTACACATGTTGCTGACATGGTCCGGGAGCATAAACTCCTGAGTGTACATAATAATTTGCATTCCTTCTAACAAACTGAGAATATTTCATGCCTGATTAAAATCAGCTTCCAATTAAGAGTGGACCCCTAAAAAAAAGCTTTGGCAAATTTTTAAACATTTTTCTAATATATTGTTGTTAGCTACTAAGAAAAGAACTTGGGAATTCATATTTTTAATAGAAAAAATTGCAGTTTTAAGATCATGTAATTATGAAATCTCACAAAAACAGAGAATACTAGCGGTTGTTTTTTACATTCACTTTCCTACTAATTGGTATGTTTTTAGAATTTCTTAATTATTTCCAGTTATCATGTGGTCGAGCTAGGTGTACATGAATACGATATGCCCCACACGACCGAAGTCCAAAAGCGCACACTAAACAACGCATCAGCTAACAAAAAAACCATATGATGCGGAACTTGGTAAAAATTTACCCCACCTGATAACTAGAGCCGAACCCACCCGAAAAAAGTTAGGGCCTTGAACAAGATTTTAGAACCCAAACCCGTTTGAGTTAAACTCGTTAGGATTAGAGTCGACCTGTTTGAATCACTAATGATTTTTTCATATGTATTCTTTTATGCAAAGTTTCTACATAAATTTTTGGGTGAGACCGTCTCATGTAAGAGTTATTGTAAGACGGACTCCTTCTGCAGTGACTCCTTTGACGTCTTGCAATGACTAATAATAGGTTTTGGAGTGACTATTGAATTTAGGGTAACTAATAGTTAATCTAATAATGACTTTTATTATAGTCATTCCTAAATGAATTATTAGCCACCCCAATTTATTATTAAAAATTACCATAAGAGCGTTTGTTTCATGATTTGTCTTACATGATATGGTTTCACACAACACTTACCAAAGATTCTATTTATCTAATACATGTGGTGACTTTTGTCGTTTAATTAGTGTATGTAACTGTTAAAACCTTACTTATTTTCACCATCTCCTAAATTTTTCCCATCTTTATTCCGTCATCATCACTCCACAATATTGCCACAATATCTTTGTAATGACACATAGTTGCTAATATTGTCTAGCATTTTTGTGCAACAAACAATCTGTCCGTCATCTAATCAAATCATTACACATTCCATTATGTAAAATAGTGTATGTATTGGACAAAAACGGATTCATGTGTGGCCACATTATCAATGATATTTTGTTCGATATTTGGTTATATGTGTATGAATTACTCTTTTATCTTTTTGTTTGCTTTACTTCATTGTTTAGAAAATATGATGTAAACAGTCAACAAATCCTTGGCTTAATAGATCAGTACCTAAAAAGGGCTTAAATATTAAAGTTTGCAGTTATGGAGCTAGATTTTCTTTTAATTCTAGTAATCACTTAAGCGCTCAACTGTGAACAGTGAAGAAGGCAGATGACTACATAAGAGGGAAGCTGTCTACGGTCATATAACTGGGAGGGAATGTGTCATATTAGAGGTCTAATGGCTCTATCGAGAGGGCGCGTATTCTGGTTAAGCCTATCAGATGGGGTGGTAGGGAAAGTCAAGCTGCATTTTTATAGGCTCTTAGCCCTACCAACTAACCCAAGTCCAAATAAAAATTATGTTAATGCTTGCGGTAATTGTAGGGGAAAAAAATGCTTCTAACCCATTGGATTTAACCACAACCCAAAACTGTAGGAGTAAAGTTTAACATTTTCAAATCTGAACCTAAAAACAACTGACTCATATTTAACCGCCCGCCTGAATTAACAAGTATATGCAAAACCTTTAAATATTTTTCAATGCAAATATCCACAATTTAGGCAAAGCAAAGCGTTGTTAGACGTTGGTCTTTGGTTCTCAAAGTCTCAAGTTTGAAACTCATTAATAAGTTGTTTTTTTCTTAAAATTTTTTTTTAACCTTCTTATTCCCTTTTTTCCCAAAAAATTGCTTAGTTTTTTTTTTTAAAATTCTAGTGATCAAAGTTGACAAAAATGTTCAAAACTTGTCCCAAAAAAAAAGTTCGCAGTTAAAAAGTCAAAGCATTATGTTCACAAAACGTTAACATAAAATAGAACTTTTGTGTTAACGTTCGTTTACTAAATAGTGCTATATTGTTCACCAAAAAGTAAACTATTGTTCATTACAGTCTAAAAACTTGTGTCACAACCAATAATTCTCCTATTGGTCACCAAAATTAACATATTGTTACAAAAAGATAACCTATTGTTCACAAAATAGTAACTTACTCTTCACAAAATGTTAACCTGTCATTCTCAAAATATACGCCTATCATTCACAAAATTAAACTTAACTATATAAGATTGTTACAAACTAAACCAAATACTAAGAGTTAGAAATTAAGGGTTAAAATTGTTTAAAAAAGCTAAATAATATTATCAATAAAAAAATAAAAATTCTATTATTTATAGGAAGTTCACTTGCTATTCACAAAAGTTTAATATATTGTTCACAAAAAATTAACCTATTATTCATAAAAACTAGCATGTTATTGATTGAAGTATTTGAAGTCAAGGGTCAAGACATTTTCATAAAAATTTAACTCATCGCTCATAAAAAATTAACCTGCTGTTCGCAAAATTTAATCTGTTATTCACAAAAGTGATTTGAGTCACCGCATTTGAAGAAAAACATTAGCGATATGTAATGATTATTAGCATTTGAACTCATCTAAACCATGTTATAAACATCATATCTTCACTACCAAAAAAAGCTAACATAGTGACGGTTTCCAAATTCATCTCTATAAGTAACGAAAATGCTGATGGGAGATTGGAGAGCAAATATTATGAAAAAAAGCAGTAGATTTAGCAATGGAATAGCTAATCCATCGTTGACTTAAAAATGAATTTTTTTGAAGTTTAGGGACGGATCGTTCTGTTGTTGATATTAAAAGAAATATTTTTAACATTCAACGATGGATAATTCCACCGTTAAGTGATAAAAATTAATTTTTTAACATAGCGATGGTAATCTATCACCACGTTCATTTCAATCGATAGCCACAGAGAAAAAAAAAGCGAGTGTTACAGTTAGAGCATGAGCAAAAGTGTGGATAATGCGATACTTTGTTGCCAACGCAACGCCGACATCATCGCCGGTCACCACCATGACCCATCATCATGGTGTTTTCCTCCTCCCATAACTCTCAACCATGTCAATTTTCTTCTCCACTTTGATTTTACTTTTAAATCTAATTGTTATGTACCTCATGAAAATTTATGAATGACGACTTCAAAAAATCTTATTCTTTTTAAGGAGGAGCCAAATGTGGTGATTACAAAGCCTAAATACTTCTTATTAAGTATAATGTTTTTTATAGTTTGGAGTAAGGATTAAAAGGGATATAATTCTAGTAAAGTAAAAACTCATATCCTGAAACAAAGTTTGTTATTTTGGGTAGGGCGTCCTCTTTTCATTTACCAAAAATTATCAAAAAGGATTTGTGCAAAACTCCTTTATTCAAGTAAAACAGATAGATCCATAAATGTGTAAAATTTTTATTTCAATTTTTGGGTCACTTTAGGATGGTTTTTTGAATTTCTTAAAATGAAGGACCTGATTTGAATTATGCAAAAATTTTCTGTTTTCAAATCCCAACTTTGAAATTTCATAACTCACAATCTATAAAAAGTTAGGAGATAGAAAATATGAACTTGAAAATATTCTAAAGTCTAGGTTATTTTACATGAAGAAAGCATCTTAAGAAAAATCAAAAAAACGGTGAAAAATAACAAAAACTAAATGGTAGTCTGTTTTGGGACAAATTAGATAACTTGTAGTAGAATGGGTGTTGGGTGCTACGACCACTCTCGAACTTCGATTTGAACTGATGATCACTCGTTATAAAGCTCTTCCATCAGTCTAGCTAATAACATAACAAAAATATAGATTTGAATTCAAATGGACTGAAAAATTTGCTCCTAAATTTAAGCTATGAAAATTAGAGAAATCTTCCGGTTTTAACCTCTTGATTTCAACTTGTTATTTAGTGATTGTTAAGCATTACTTAGGCCATTTAAGCCATTTCTTGAATCAAAATAGAAAATGGAGGAGGTAAAGGATAAGAGCAAAAATGAAGAAAAATGCACAAATTTACAAACAACCCTCAAACTGTAAGACCCGCATTCTTTGTTTTCTGTTAAGCTAACTGTATTACCTTTTTACGTTATAAATTCGTATTTTTATTAACTTTACGAGTTAAATTATTATCAGATGTGCTTATGTGAATGATAATTTTTTTAAAAAGAATTATTATTGCTATTATTGATTTTAAGTTAATTCGTGCTATTTGTGCCTTTAGATTATATCGATAGTTTAATTTGGTCGTTATTCGATCTATTGAGTCGTTTCCCGAATACGAGTAGGTTGTTAACCGTAGAATTAGTTTCGATGTTCAATAAATCGAACCTTTATATATATTTGGGAACAAATAGTCAATAGAAGGCCGTATTAACGATTGGGTTTAGAATAAGAGGTACGGGGATTGGATTGGTCATTTTAGTTGACTGAGCTTTTGACCAAAGAATCCAAAAAAAAGGGAAAGAGGAAAATTAGAAAAGGGGGGCTCACTCGGGTGCCTGAGACCCGAGACCCCCAACCCATTCCTCTCTCTCTCTAAACGCTCGTGCTCTCTCTCTCTCTCTCTCTCTCTCTCTCTCTCTCTCTCGTGCGCGCGCGCACGCACGCAGGCTACCGGTCGCTGTCTGGCATCACCGCCGACAGCCACTCGTCGCCGGCGAGAGAAAGAGACGCCTGGTCCCCTCAACACTCGTCAACCACTGCCGAACACCACCACGCATTTCCCTTCACTTCTCACGGCCAAAACGACCCAAAAACACGCGTCTTCCCGGCCTGAAATCTGCCACCTACATGTCGGAATCCGGCAACCCACATCCCATGTGGCCTCCTCTATAAAATTGGGGGTTGAATTCGAGTCTGAATCAGCCAAAAACGCCATCAAATCCAAAGTTAGGGCTTGGGATTTTCAAGCTTACGGGCTAGGATTCGGGTTCAGCTGGGTAGGGCCTTCAATTACCATAGTTTGAGTTCGAAATTAAGCAATTTCAAGTAAGTGTTTCTCCCCTTCTAAGCTATTACCATTTTTCGAAAACATTTTCAGCAGATTGATGTTGCACGTTAGATTAAGGTTAGCTAAATTCGTTAGAAATGTCAAAAATTGAATGAAAATGTTTGCATGATGATTTCATACCCATTTATGCACAACTAGATTGTACACCCAGACTTTTGCTTGCTGCCATCAGTTATGCATGTCTTGATCAGCTTTTAATTCCAGCTTAGAACATGCACAGAGTCTGTTTATAGGCTGTAGCTATGTTTTCAGTTGTGCCTAAGTTGGTTCGAATCAAATTATGCATAAAATCACTGCTTGAAAGTGACTTGAATCATGGATGTAAACGCTTGAATCGTTTTATGTTTAAATGACCAAATTTGGCTTAAATAGTGACTACGAAGTGACTTGAATCATGGATGTAAATGCTTAAATCATATTATGTTTAAATGACCAAATTAGCCTAAATAGTGAATCGTTTTACGTTTAAATAGAGACTTGACTCATGTTAAGCTTGAATGGTGTAAATATGCTTGTTTTGTAATGTTGAAGTGATAAATGACCACTTCGATTCATGTTGAGCTTGAATGGCGTAAATAGGCTGCTTAGTAACCATGGTGTGATAGACGAACGCTGTGAAACGTAATATGTTTAAATGACCTAATAGGCTTAAATGTAACTTCGAATCAATACTTGACTGTTTGATTAAAATGTGCGTATAAAGTAGCTTTTGAAACAATTGTTGAATAACGAAACGAGCTTGTTTGCCTTAATTGCAATACATCGATGTAGTCGTGTTTCATGCTTAGTTAGTTCGATTCGGTTTGCTAAATGTTCTTTGCAAGTTAATGGCGTATGATTATATCTATGTGTGTGTATATATATATATATATATATATATATATATATATATATATATATATATACTATATATATATATATATATATATATATATATATATATATATATATATATATATATGTGGATGTGATTGTATATATATGTATGTATGCTTGCTATAACGCACCGCTGAATGGTGTTGCTTGCCCAGGTAAGTACCTAAACCCTACCTCCTTATAAGCTAGCATGATAACATGTTATGATTAATGAATTGCAAAGCCGAGATGGTAGTTGGATGGTTTGAGGAAGAACTATGAGTGGTTTGAGGTTCTTGTGGTACGGTGCTTGTGAGGAGGGAGTTTGGGTTGTGAATTAACCGCAATCGTGTAGATTGTGAGGCCATGTGTGGCTCATTGTGTTGTTGAAATGATTATGAAGTGCTTGAATGTAATACGTGTAAATCCCTCCCTTTTTATGTTATTAAGATGCATTATGCGTGTGAATGTAGTGATTTGACGAAGAACGTTTCTTGTGTTTTCAAACTAATAATAGCCATGACTAATAGCAAGCAATGGCCTATTTTAGCTACACAAATATTATTTGGGAGTGAACCTGCTTGAACGGGGGAATCCCTAAAACGTTTTATAAAGGTGTGAGTTGTATGATAAGTGATTTTACCAGAAGAAACAACAACGTTATTAGCTGTTATAGCCTATACGGTTTAAATTGGCTAAGATAATGTGCTGCGGACAATATGATATGAATGATGTTAGCTTAGGGGATAAGTCCTGGTACTAGAACACCCTAGAAGACCCTGACGAGGGTAATGTAATGGTCTGATATGTTATGTAGCCGTCCCGGGAGTAAGAGCTTAAGCGTGAGTGTTAGGCCTCACTATGGGGTTGAGAATAGATCTCACCGAATCAGCACCCTGTAATGATCTTATGCCAGATATATTTTCCTAATAAGCAAAGAAAAGCAATTAGCACTTTGCCATTTTATATGTTTCGAAAGGAAAGAAGGTTTTTACGGACCCTAGAGGCCATATGAAATGAGATATAAAAAGCTTATAAGGATCATTGTATGACCAATACGAAATGAAATCTCTTTTTAAAGAACAAGAGCCTTAAGAGGTTAAGAAAATGCTTTCAATGAAAGAAAGAAAGCTTTTAATGAATGTTTTATGAAATGATTCCTAAGCATGGTTCAATGATGTGCATGTTCTGTGCTTTTCTTATGAATGAAATGTGAATGAGATCTAAGTGAAGTAAGCTAATGAAAATAAAGCTTTATGTGAACATTTCAAGTCTAACTTATGAATGAGATGCTAAGTAAGATACGATCATGAAAAAGAAAGCCTTATGATCATATTTCATGCATACCCTATGAATGAGACTTGAAGTGTGTGTGCCTTATGTATATCATATGAATGAAACGCCAAGAAAAGTATGCTTATGAAAAGAGATAACCTTATGTGCGCACCATATAATAAAGTTTCATGCATAGTTTAAATGGAATGCTAAGAAGATGTGATTATGAAAAAGGAAGATCCCTATGCTTAGCCCTCGGTGCTCGCTTATGTGCTTAACTGCTTGTTAGTAAAGGAACTTAGTTATTTAGGGACCTAGAAATGTGTTTGAGTGGTTAAAATGAAGTTCATGGTTAGTAATCCTTTCATAAGGATTTAATGAATGCCTAATATGATAGTAAAGTATGAATACGTGATATATGACTAATATGAGTATTATTGCCTGCAACGGTTTTAGTTTTAAGGGGGTCGGGGGATACTCACTGAGCGTGTGGTTGCTCATCCCACTACTCTTTCCCTTTTTTCCCCAGGTTTTCTTGTGACAGGAAGAAGTTAAGTCAACTATATCAAGATGGAGTCTATTCTCGCTTGCAGGGTGTCATGTGTGCCTACTTACGTCTTTAATGAAGTCATGTAAGGTATTCTTAGTTTCTAAACGCATGTAAACCAAGCATTCTAGTTCATGTATTGTATATGGTATAAAAGTCGCTCTGTATGGCTGTACAAGCCAATCATCTAATTAGTTAGATATCTTCTTGGTTTTAGTTAGTTATGATTTGGGATGTAAACCCCAACACTCCGGTTATGTGAACCATTGAGTTGTATCTTTCATTTCTTCTTTATTAATGAACTATTCTATGTGGTGTACTCCGAGCGGGTGGCTGGTTGAGTTATGAACTCTAGCGTATAGCCGTTGTGCTTCTTTTAAATGTTTTACGCTTCCGTTGATTTACAAGAGTTTATTGTAAGGCTTTTAACCTGAAAACGATTAGTTTTTAGGGAAAACTCTATCCGTTTCGCCCCAGAATTTAAGAAAAAAGTTTAAAAAACGTAATGCTTCCGGCCCTAGGGGCTGGGGGTGTTACACAAACTCACCGATTCAGCTCACAAAAATTTAGAAAACTAATGTTCCAAACCGAAGTAGGGGGAATGGTTGTGAAGGCCCAAAAGGAATGGATGATGAAACCGGGGTTAGTGACCACCAAAGACCGCCCTATCCTAAAAATAAGAGAAAGACAAAAAAAAAAAACCAAATGTTAATACAAGATTATTACAAGCAAGAAAGAGATTAAGCAAAATAATGAAATAAAATGGAAACAAAATGAAAATATATGTACAAAGGAGAAGAGCAAAATATATGTACAAAAATAATGAAGTACAGACCACAAAAATAAAAGACTTGAAAAGGTTTAATTAGATTTAACTTGTTCTTGAGAGAACTAATTAAATTAATTAAACCAAACAAAGAAGTTTATGTAATTCTTGACATTTTGTTTGGTAAGAATGGGCTTAATGATTTGGAATAAGTTTAATTAAAATTAACTAACTATTGAAAAAGATAATTAAAACTGACTAAACCTAACTAAAAAATTATTAGAGAACTAGGGAAGACAGGAGAGAATTGAAAATTTTTGAAGAGGAAGAAGTGTCTCCTACTTGAAGGAGTAATAGGGTATACATAGATAAGTGGAGTTACCCCCTCAAAAAAATCCCTAATGGCATTTAAAAATGAAAAATAAATGCAATAAAAATTCAGGTGATACACACTAGTAAGAAAAGATTGGAAAATAATGAAGAAAGTTATGAAGAACATATGATTCCTTGTTATCCATAATAAGGTGAAATAGAGACAAAGACAAAGTCATGAGAGAGGGACTAAGACAAAAACAATTAAATCAATTTCAAAAAAGTGATATTATTATTACCACAGCCAAAATATATAAAGCTAGAGGATGAGCATTTTGTATGGTAGCATGGGAAATTTCCCCACCACAACAATTCTTTCTGTTTTTTAGGTAATTCTTCTCTTTGTTTTCCTTTTTTTAGGAATAAAGCATTAACTAAACAAAATAAATTGGGGGGACGTGAACATGATGGTTCCATGACTATGAAAAAATTTTTTCTTTTTTTGTCATTGTTTATCAATTCTATTATTTTCTTTTTCTCTTTTTTTGGGAGGGGAGATTTGGATGGTGGCTACTTGGGTCTTTTAGCTTTTGAGCATTTTTCATTTTATTTTTTAATACGAGCCTATATTTGGGTCAATATTAATTATCATTTTTTTGTATTTTTATGTGTGGCAAAAATTATATTAAAAATGCACAAAAGGAATTAAACGCCATCTAACAATGTCTTGGGGCTGATTGGAAAATTGGATTGTAGAGCACACTTTCTCAAATTCATTTAGAAATAGTTAAGCATCACCATCTCCAAAGAATTTAGAAAGCATGGTCATATATTGTGGACGAAATGCAAATTTTACATCCTCACCAAGTTTTGGGGTTTGAAAGTAAGAGGGATTAGTGGACCCTAGAGGATAGAACATTTGATTTAGTCTCCTTTGTGGAGGAGGCAGAGGAGCTTCAGGTTCTTCCTTCCCCATTGTTTCCAAACTGAGTGCTAAGGGTTGCCTTGGTGTAGGGTTGTGAGATCTCAATATGAACAAGTCTCCCACAACTAGGCGACCTTGTCCCAGTGCTCATTCGCCAATTTTTTAATTTTTTTGAAAATTTTAATTTTTTGGATTTTTTCTTAGTGAAAAACTAAACAAAAGCATCTACAACAATCAAGACTAAAACCAATGTCAATCTAGCGCCAGTATCCCCGACAACGATGCCAATTTGTTGGTAAGTTTTGCGGTGAAAATGGGGAATGTTGTCCTTAGAGAAGATGATATATTAGTTGGGTTTTTGTCTCAATTGTGAAGAAGATTTGAGTATGACTAACCTAAATTACTTTAAAATGAAAATCTAGACCAAGGTAACAAGGTAACAAGCACTTAACACAAAACAAATCAAACAGGCGATCAATAGTGCTCGACTTTTCTCGTGGCATGACATGGTCACCAACATTTCCCAACAATTCCTCAAGGATCACTCCAAAAAGAAAAACTAACCTAAAATGAACAATTAATTAATCTAATATAATAATAAGCAATAAAGGTGAGAGGAGAGAAAGTTATCAACAAATTAATTTCACTTTGAATGTTCCATCTTGTTAGTTTTGGGGATTGATGGTAGTAAATAAGAAAAATTAGTAACAATTAATTTTCTTTAATAGCATTTTCATTTAGGATTTCTTTAGTATCCTATATTTTGATTACCGTTCCTACACAAAGTGTTAGACTGTACTACACTTAATACGGGTTTGGGAAGAAAGGGGAGCAAACTAGGCAGCGGAGATCACGACATGAATATTTATGGCACAAGATGACTAGCCACTGGCAAAAGGCACTATCAATCTAAGCTTGTCATTGCCCATGTTGAATGCTCCTTGTTGTTAAGGTTTAGAATATAATTTAGGGACAGGGAGAAAAAGATGAGGGGGGGGATGGGTTCAAAATTTTTAACAGTTTCTTCTTGTTCCGAAAATGAGACTTTGTTTTTAAAATTTGAAAATAGGACCCACTTTAAAAATTTTGCTGAAACGTGTACAAGTGGGTTACATGTTAGCCATTTTTCAAAATACATGACTCCTACCTCAAATTTAAAAATGTGTTGCCCTTCAAATTCCAATTGTGAAAGTTCATGCGCATCAGTTGGGACTTCCTAAGATGTTACTAACTAATGAAGCCAAACAAAAGAAAATCAAAACATTCGTGGAAATACAAAATGAAATGGCAGATGGAAGGATTGGATATGAAAAATATAAAGACCTCAAGGCCTATCACAATTCAAAGAAATTAAAGCCGTGATTTGTAGATCCCATAAAGATACAATATGAAACAAAGAGAGTAGCCATCTATCTCAAATTTACAATTAGGGAAATAGAAATGACGAGAAGATGAGCACAAACAACTTCAAGCACCCTAATTTTTAACATTTACCTTGGAGTGCCCAAATCTATATTGAGCATTTAGAGTATTGACAAAAAATTTTCTTTTCCATGCGTACGCCTACTAAATAAAAATAGAAGAAGATCACAACAAACTTGAAGTAGCCAAGTTTTGATGTTCACCTTGGAGCTTAAAAATTGAAAATATTGATTCTTGATAAAGATTTCCATTTTTGATAGGGTCATTAACAATCAATAGAGAAATAAAAAGAGAGAAAAAAAGTTAAGTGTACCTTAATCCCTTTACTACCTAATGAGTTGCGCAATGACTAGAATGAAAACCTAAGGAAGATTTGCAACCTTACTTACCATCTTGACATGATTAAAGGCACATACACATATTGAAAATAAGTTTCAACACTACTATGCATGAGTAGACGCAAAGAGACAAAATGCTTCTAATGGTTGGAGAATAGCACACATATGAATAAAAGTTTTGTCAAAGACTTTGAAGAGTCATTATGGTCTTTCATTTCCTCTTCTTAGGCTTTTATTTACCATGATACGATGCAAAACGAAGGTTAAATTACCATAAGTATATAGTTGTCATCCATAGTATTTGAGAGTTCAATCCACAAAGAGGGGGTCAAATTTAGCCCATTACAACTTAAAACTAACCCATATTAATTAAATTGAAAGCAAGAAATGGGTAAAATAGAATCATTCAACTAACAGAAATTGAACCTAATCTGAATATGATAACTGTAAACTGAGCAACTATCTAAGAAATTATCACAATTACTAGTGAAATAATAAATTCTACTTAATGAAGAGATAAGACAGAGGAAAGAGATTACCATAACTACAAAAGGAAAATAGAGCATTCTTGAATCTCCGAAGAGTGTCAATCATGAAAATTCAACATTTACCATAAACCCAAGGAAGTAGCAAAGATCAAAACTTTGAATGAAATAATTTGAAAGACATGAAATTGAAACTAAAACTAAACTAGAACTAAAAATTGTACTAAATTTCAAATTAAAAGAATAATTGAAGATACAAATATCTCTAAAACTACTAAACTAAACCTATAACAATGAGGGAGAAGAAATCGATAATTTAAAAGATGCCCCCAAGAGCCCAATTTGTACTAGAACTAGCACTCCCATACTTACCAAATTACAAGCTTTCTGAATTTCCAAGTAATTTCCCCATTTTCCTAGTTACATAAAGTCTCTAAAAAGTTCCCAAAATGAATTAGAATCTAATATTGCACAAAAAACTAAACACAAAATCTCTAGGCTTGGGGGTGCTTTCTATTTTCAAAACGATGTGTCTTGACTGGAAGGGGTACATGTTTGTATTTCTTCCCAAGGCAACATGTGAAGCGCATATGAAATGGGTTAAGTTGCTATTATCATCCTCTTTGTCATGCGCTCAAAACAACTTGGACTCCTCATTTGCTGGGCATGATACTGCTATAACATTATTCTTATATGAAAGTTATGCAGATTAGGCTAGCATTATGCATCTCCTACTGGGCTTAAGTGAACAACAAAATGGGCTAGGTCACTCATAGTAGGATGCTGTTGGGCTTGGGGCGGCCATGTTTGTGGAGTGCTGCTTTCTCCATTGAATTTTCTTCCCTCTTTTCTTCTTCTCTTGATTACAATATGATTGGGCTGAGATGAGATTGACCCTAAAGACTTAATTCTAGCATTTGATCACCTTTTTTCATCCATTATTTCATCAAATTATTTTTTTCTACAAAAGCAAACAAAAAAAAATTAAAACACAAAAATAATCTCGATTACAAGTAAAAATTAAGTAATTTAGCATACTTAATTGGTCACTTTTGGTGCCCAGACGAACACCCTAACACCAAGATTTTGCTCCCCCTCGAGTAAAGCAAAAGAATAGAAAATCTACTTAAGACACCTAACTCACTTTTGTCAGACGGTTACACTTAGTACGTGCAACAAGCCCTTTAACCCCTAGGTTCACCCTACTAGACGAGTGTCGTCTCATGAAGGTTTACAGAAGATATACCCACAAAATCTGTGAAGAAGAAAAGAAAAGGTAGAAAATCTTTTTTAATTTTTCAAATATACCCAAATATATACAAGAAAAAATTGTACACATTTGACCAACAAATCACCCTTACAACCCAAATATTAAATTATGCAAGCACGATATACATATCAAGACTCTTGATACCTATTGATGAGACTCACACACTAGTTTTTCACCCTGTAAACAATCAAAACAATAAGTCCATCCTAATGCATGTTATGCAAGAGTACCAACACCCGAATAGCAAAACTTACCAGCATTTGACTCAATCTTACTTGACTATTTTATTTACTTATTGACTTGAGATGCAAGCTTTTCCAGTAGTAGTATTGCCTCAAATAGTAGCACTCAGTAGCGCATGCCTCAAAGAGATATTTATTGTTCTCGATCTTGAAATTTATTTTTGTGCTTTTTCTTTAAAAGCAAAAAAAAGAAAAGACGTGGGAAATTCAATTCTGGTAGCTTAAAATCCTAAGACAATGGTGACAGATAAACAAGGACTAGCCATAAAATCATAATGGAACAACAGGGTTAGAAGGGGATATGGAATAACACACTTTCTACTAAGATCTATCACACATACTATGCTTAAATACTGCCTAAAATTAAGTCCTAAATGGTCAAATTCAATCAAGATGGTACAACTCCCAAAATCATACAAAAATAGAAATTCTATTTGGTTTTTTCTAAAAATTTTCTCTTTTTTTTTTTTTTTCATTTTCAAAAATTTTCAAGCATAACTTCCACTCCCCCACACATAAATCACATGTCCACATTATGGGAAAAGGAGCATTAAGCACACAAAAATTAAAAAAAAAAGATAAGAAATAAAATATACCATATGCAAGATATATAAGAGATGGAATAATTATATCAGGTTGGATACTGAATGTACCCGAGCTACCTCAATACCCATTAAAAATCATTAGGTGGATCATAGAGCATCGGACACTCCACTTTATTCAAGATTCCACCCTTTTACTTAGATGTGGGCAAAGCTCGATTGAGCTTATTATAAGCTTGGGCATGTATCTTGAACAAGTGCAGGTAAGAGACCATAAACATGAACAAAATAAGAATGCATAATGCTCTCTTCAGCTTATCAAATGCCTTGGAGTAACCAGCTGAATAAGGCAAGCTTGGCAAAAGAATACCCCTAGACATATCCCTACTTAAAACTAGTAAGGGTCAATAGAGGGATTATACCCTCTATAGTTATCCAAGGATGAATTGAACTCATTAACTCTCCCTGTAAGTCGTTCTATCTCCATAGTCTCAAGGCCCAAATCATTAGTGAGGTCAGTTATCACATAATCACCCATGGATTTACCAAGGAGCACTTAAAGGAAGGAGAGGGTGGTGAACAAGCACGGGAGCAGCGACTAACTCAATTGTGGTGCGGGATACAGAACCAATAAGTTCAAGATTAGTTGGTAACATCTCTACTGTAACCTCGTCCAATGACTCCTCTAAATGAGTATCATCAAACATGTGCTCTTCCTTATCAAAATTGCACTCATTTTGTTTCTAAACTAATTGTGAAAAACTAGTTAAACAAATTACTCATCATATGCTCCATTGAATTAATGTTGTTTCTATGCTAGTTTCAATTTTAGCTCTCAGTCAAACATATCAGGGGCATAAGTTAGAGTTAAGATCAAAAGCGTAGAAAAAGAAAATGATCTAGCATGAAAGGTACATAGGTCGAGAATGAACATCCCAACAGAACAAGTAATCTATTTGAACTCATAACTATCTTTGGCCAACCACTCAAGAAAATCCATAGCCTCATCAATAGTTTTGGAAAGAAACACGAAATACACTAAAAGGGTTCAAGTCTCACCATTCATCCCCTTATTAATCACATTCAAAATTTTCAACTTTCTTATATAGGGACCACGTTCCAAATCCAAATCTAATACCCCAAAAATCCCTCCACTAGGTAGGGTGGGGGGGGTTTTGATGCAGAAACCTTACCTCTAAATTGTAAAATTATAGAGAGACTGGTTTCGATTGACCCTAGATTTAAAAACTGTAGACTACCTATTACTCCACAGAGATAGAGTAGTGGAAGTTTAGAGAGACATTTTACTTTAGTCTCTACAATCCAAGCTGAAAAATAGTCCAAGCTTGCCTTCTTCAAGTATACAAATTTAAGATACATATACAGTGACTATATTGAGCAATAAGTTATTCATGCAGTCAAATTCCTCCAAAACAATTCATGCTCATCGTAGGGGATGTGGAAAATGGCCATCTCTTTTTTTATTTTGCAAAAGTGTTTGATTTGAATGGGCTTTTAATTTTTTTGATACAATAGGAAGGCAATATTATAATCTACCAATGAAAATTGTGCAACTAATATGCTGATAGAAGTAAAGGAAATAATCACAATAAACAAACAAACAAAAAAGAAAAATAGTGACTTAAATCCAAACCGCCATTCTTGCACCATAAGAAATGTTGTATCTGTCCACGCTTAAAATCATCTCCTTCCACACTTACGTCTATGGCAGAGTCTATTCACCCACTTAAGGTAAGTGTGCGTACGATATAAGTAAAAAGATTTCTGCGGCAGACGGTACAGTACCCACGCTTATATCCACGAAAGACTATATCATCTACCCTGCTTATAGGCGTAGGTAGATTCCCCTCGCTTATATCTGTGGCCATATTACCCTCTATGGGAAAAATCATTCTCACTACTCCCTTTCTTATAAGTGTGGCATTATGTATTCCATAACCAACTTTCAAATGATTCATACGGATAGCTAATTTGGCCGGAAAAAGATAACAAGTTATTGTTGTAAAAAATGCAAATAATTTATATTTAATAACGTATTGTAATCATATATATACATATATATATATATATATATATATATATATATATATATATATATATATATATATATATATATGTATGTATGTATGTATGTATATATATATAATATATATATATTATATATATATATATATATATATATATATATATATATATATATATATATATATATATATAGATATATATATATATATGTATGTATATATGTCTAGCCAACATGTGCTATGTCTGCGCCGACTCGACAATTGTAAGTTCAAAATTTAACAATTTATAACTTAAATAAAAATGTAAACAGTAGAGCTAAGCTAACTACATACTATTACAAAAATTTATAATGCAAATAAGAATCTATTACACAAGAAAAGCCAATCAACATACAACCAATAATACATAAAAGAAAATTATAATGCACTCCATTATGGATCCTTTGTTGAATGCTGGAGGGCAGTGGTTGTTTACATGATGGCTAAGAAGGGAGCAGGGAGAGGAAGAGAAACATAGCACAAATTAGCATTACAAAACCTTACTCATCTAAGTTGTAGACCCACCTCGGTTATGCTTTCTAGGCCTCAAATTCTCTCCATCAATATAGAAAAATAACAAAATATGATTTAACTTATACTAGTCACCTCTCATATATCATTAGGTGTAATCACTTTTGTTCTGAAATAAATCCCCTAAAAAAAGGCAAGTAAATGGAACAATTGCCAGAAACCCGAGCTTCTTGGTAGTAAGGTCCTCCATGAAATGGAACCACAAAAATCACCATCAAAACCCCCTAACAATTGAAATAGCAAGGCATCTGTTCATCCTCATTATGCCCCAACCTCGAGTTGTCAAGCAATCAATGAGCTTTGGGCAAAGAAATTCTAATAATTATCATTAAAAGTGACCAAAAAAAGAAAGAAGAAGAGGAAACAAAAAGCCAATCAAAAGAAATTCCCATACTTCATGTAGAGGAAGCAAATCAGTGTAGGCATTAGTATCCCTCAGAATGCTACTCAGTGGAGAATAGATACTCAATGGAGAATAGATCATCATGTAGTTCCATTAGCAAGAAGTATGCCACAACACCCAAATGAGGAAAATTTTCATTTTTTTAGCTAATCAAAGGAAAATTCACAATTGACATAAAACAATGTGATACAAAATGGAAATTAATATGTAGACCTAGAAAGGAGGGAATATGGATGAAATGTGCATTGTTTGAACTCATCAAGCTTCCAAGCGGGCATTTAGGATTTCTATTTCATTCCAATTCATGCAAAACTACAAATCTATGTGCATGCTTTACTTCTATGGACAACACGCATAAGTCAACCTTTTTAATGTCAAATATAACCCAGTTAGACTGTGACCAACAACCATTGAACCAGGGCAAAAAATAAGATAATGGAAGATAGAAACAAAAAAAGTCGGGAGACAAGGGCAAGATAGACTAAGAGAATGAAGATTAGGAATCGTGGATCCTAGTGATATTGGTGCAGACTTGGCAACTAAACTTGCTAACATCAAGAGGTGGAATAAAGCCTGATTCTATATGTACAACATTGCATTGAAACACATCCTAGAAAAATCATCATAGTTCAAGTAGCAGTGGGTCATTTAGAAGCCAAATTTATGAAGCTACACATGTTATAATAGATGTAAATTCTTTCATTATTTCAACCTAAAGTTCCAACAAGCTCACCTGAAAATCAAACAGCTCAACATTACCCCGACCTTCTACTAAAGAAGGTGAATAAGCACACAAAACAACATGATAGTGTATCACAAGAAACATGGGTCTCAAGCCTGATGTGGATAGGTTCATGACATAAAATACAAGAAAGAAGTACCATGTAAAAGAGAACTTTGATCAATCAAAGAAACAAATTAGAAAGGGATGACATGTTAATAGGCCGTGCATTTAAGCATTCATCACAAAACACTAAACACTATATGAAGTCTCATTTGATAAATTATTGCAAAGGCCATACTAAGAGAATTCTTGACTTTTTGTTGATTAACTGCTAACATGTGTGAGAATCTAGGTAATGCTCAAGTGAATGTCATGCCAACAAGTTTTAGTATTCCACTATTAGAAGACAGTCCAGTGGTAACTTATTGGCCTGTGTAAATAAAGTAACTTAATAAACACTTAACAACAATGCATTCATAGTATAAAAGTTATGAAATCCCTCTTGACGACTATGAATCTCCACCTTCGACATGTATAGCATTCAGGCAGCATGGCAGCAAGTGGGATCTTGCAGTTTTGCATTCATTGCTATATATCATTATTCATTCGTTAACTTTCTAGTGAATGGAGAGAGGAAATAATTGAATGCAAGCCAATTGGAACTATTTATTCTAAAGAGAAAGGCACTATTTGATTTAGATAGATATGTTGCCTGCCACTTTCTCTTTGTTACATGTAAATAATGTCTAGACTTTACTCATCCTTAAGTAAACTAACTTTTATAAGTAGCAAATATAACTAAAAAGTCAATAATAAAAGTCACATACAAAGACTAAATCTAAAATATATTACACCAATCCTAGACTTTCAAGATAAACCCTCACAAACTTGAAAAATAAATCATCCAATGAATTATGTTGCAAAAGCTAGAAGATAAGCTTAAGGGTGCTTTGGTAATTCTCATGACACATGCTTAGAAGAATTATTATAGTTCAAGTAGTAGTAACTAATAGGCCATTTAGAAGGCAAATTTATAAAGCTACACATGCACTTTCTAGTGAAAGATCATACCAAAAGGGAGTCATAAAGCATGTACAAATCGGATTTGACCCCAAAGCAATTTACACCATAGAAACCTCAAGCTAAAGATGCTATAATGAAGCTAATTGAATTTGTAGACTTGCTTTCCCAAAGATAAAATTTCATAGACAAAGGAGGAATCATTTTCTATTTATCATATCTTATAAAAAGGGAAGACCACGAAGTGTTAATAGTTAGACAAGCTTACCTAAAAATCAGATGGTTAAAAGTTGAAACTTTACGTTAGCCTTAACCTGAATAAATAGAATAAGTTGACAAATAGTTAACAACAATGCATTCACAATCAAAGAATTCTACATCCATCATAAAATGTCATTTCTTATTCCCTTCACCTTTAGCCACCGAAGAGGCGAAAGAATTAAACATGAGGCAATTGAAATTGTCCTCCGCCCTCCCAAAAAAGGCTATTTAATTAGATAAATCCTTTCCTTCCAGTTCCTGTTCATCACATAAAAATGACGTTTTGAATTTAGTTATTCTTAGTAAACAGAGCAAAGCAAGGAGAAAACTATTTCATTGAAATATTCAAAAGTAACACAATGTAACCCAAATGGTCAACCCAAACAGCAAGAACATATCAAAATTATAGTTCAAAACAAATTGTACAATTTCAATTGCTAAATTTCGAAGTTGGAACCCTAAAGTTCAGAGAGTGAGAGAAAGAGGGTGATTACCTCAATGACCCAAGCTGAAACCTGTGACTTTGATTTGTATTAGACAGACATAGGCAAAGCAGACAATAAGAGAAACAAGCATGGAACTTGAGCAAAGAGTAAGAGAAAGGAGCGTTGGATAGTCAGAGTAGATACACAAGCACCACCGCAAAGCCATGTTGTCGACGCCTAGAGTTCTTACCGCTGAGCATGACCACCACCGACGACACACGACCGATGATGAGAACAAAGCAGGACTATGCCTGGTTGTGATATGGCAGGGTTTCTTAGCTTATTGATGAGACTGAAGAGCAGGCACCATGCGAGGTAGCCCAAACGTCTCAAAGGCCCCTTTTTTCTTTTTTTTTTTTCCTTTCTTTAACTCAATGGTCTTCACTAATTTAGCGGTAAAACTTAAAATAAATTTTAAAAAATAAAAATATATGGCTACGACATTTAATATTCGTGCCAAGAATGCTCTATTCACAAGATGCAAGTCCCCACACTTAATGTATGTAGATATACCTTAATTACTTACTGCCACTCTTATAAGAGCAGTTATATTTTTTTCTCACTCATTATGGGTGGGGATAGTACTGGAAGAGTCATTTTCGCTTATTTTTCTGCTATACTTAGTCAAGTGTAGTTAAATAAGAGTAGAAGCATAACCTTTTTTTTTTTTTAATTGTCAGTAATGGCGCAAAACACTTTGCACGATCCAAAATGGAGGTAAAATTTTAAGTACAAGTGTTTGGTTGTCAGTCGTAGTACTTGAGGATTGAATCCACAGTGACAAGGACCAAGCTAGGCCACTATAATCAAAAACTAACTCATATTAATTAAATTAAGCACAAGAAACAAGCAAAATAGAATCATTCAACTAACAACAATTGAACCTAATCTAAAAATGATTAGAACTGTGAAGTGAACAACTATAAAAAAAAATTATCACAATTACTAGCGAATAATAAAAATTAAGCACAAGAAACAAGCAAAATAGAATCATTCAACTAACAACAATTGAACCTAATCTAAAAATGATTAGAACTGTGAAGTGAACAACTATAAAAAAAAATTATCACAATTACTAGCGAATAATAAATTCTAATTAATCAAGAGACAAGAGAGAGGAATGAGATTACCATAACTGCTAAAGGCCAATGGAGAATTGTTGAATCTTCAAAGGGTGTCAACCATGAAAATTCAATGTCCACCATAAACTCAAGGAAATAGTAAAGATTGAAATTTTGAATGAAATAATTTTGAACGACACGAAAATTGAAACTAAAATTAAGACTGGAACTAAAAACTATATTAACTTTCAGATTGAAAGAGTAATTAAATATACAAATATCTGTAAAACCACTAAACTAAATCTAAAATTATAAGGGGGAAGAAATTGACGACTTACAAGATGCCCCCAAGAACCCTATTTATAATAGAACGAGCACTCTGACACTTTCCAAATTACAAGATGTCTTATTTTTCAAGTAATTTTCTCACATTTTTAATTATAAAAAATCTTTGTAAAGTTTGCAAAATCAATCAGACTCTGATCTTGCATAGCAAGCTAAACACAAAATCTATAAGCTTGTGTGTGCTTTCCTTTTTAAAAGTAATGTGTCTTGACTGGAAGGACCAGATGTTTGTATTTCTTCCAGGTCAGCATGGGGAGCACATGAGCTGGGTTGAGTATTTGTTATCGTCCAATTTGCCACATGCTCAAAACAACTTGGACTTCACATTTGGTAGGCATAATACTACGATTAAATTCTATTCTAAACCCCAAAGTTTGGCTGTAAATAATTTTCTTAATGCACAACTTTAGAATTGATTTTTCGGTCAATAACTTTGGTGCAAATAATTTCTGGAACCAAACTTGTCAAAACTAACTTTTTAAATTGCAAAAAGCCCCCTAAGATTCTAAAATTTTGATTTTTACCTCCAATCCTTAAAAACTTACTTTTTAAAAAATTTAATTTTGTGCATGTGGTTTTCTGCTCGCAGTTACTACTCAAAGCCCTCTTTCAGCTTGTATCAGAGCCACGTGACCAAAAATAATTAAGATCATTAAGATAATCAGTGGTTAATTAAGCTAATTAACTATGTTTAATGTTTGAATCATCACTGAATTGCCCATGCTGGTAATTACTTGCATATTGTTTACTCACTATAAGGGACCACTTCAGTAACACTTCAATTAAACTATATCACTGATAGAGTTTTGGAATTAAAAACTGAATTAGCAAAAATTAAGGCTAAAGTTAAGGAGATTGAGAAGCAAAATATCTATAATCCATCTTCCTTCAGTTGACGAAATTAGACATAGTTGAAAATCGACTTTAAGTGTTGGTACTCCATTTCAACATAAATATCCTTTCCAAAATCCAAAAAACAAAAATCGATTTCCTCTGCATGATATAAAAATTCAAAAAGAAGTAGAAGACAAATCCACTGAAAAATTGTCTAAAAAAGTAGAAAAGAAAGAAGAAGATGGAATATAAGCAATTTAATCTAGAAGAATTGCAAACCATGTTTGATGAAGATCAAAATCCAGAAGAATTGAACAAAAGTATGGGTGCAATAGTGGATAAACAAGATATATTATCTTGGGAAAATGAAGAAACAAATAATGTCCATTTAGGAGAAGAAATATATCATCAGATTAACCTAGCAAAACTTGAAGATCTTAATTTGGTACCTTTAGAGAAAACTAGAAGAAAATTAGATAAAATAAACCTTGGTAAAATGGTATTTGATGATGAGATTAATGAGATTAGAGAAGAACTCAATGAAGGTGAAATCGAATCCAATTTAATTAACAATGTTGTTTCTAAATATGAAGAATTTGTTGAACATTCTAGAAGAAGCACTCATTTTATAAGAACTAGATATATTCTAACACAATGAACAACCTATTTTTCCTTTAGGTTTATCCCAAGGAAAACTACAACTTTCAAGAAATTGGCCTTACTCTAATTAGCCAAAAAGGACATATCCTACATATTGATGGAGCCCGTAACAGAGAAGAAATAGTTGGGCATTGAAAAAAAGGCATGAATAGTGTCTTAAATTTAAACACTACATAGCCTGAGCCACATTTCTAAACTATATCGAACATAGCTTTTTTGGTACTGTAACTGGCCGGTATGATTCATTAAATAAATACGGTAAAAATGCATTAAGAATGATGGAAACACCAGCTATAATGTTCAAGAATTTATGTAACAAAATTAAAACTGAATACATTGGCACTAAACTTGATCCTGAAGAAAAAGCAAGAGAACGATAAAGAAAGATTAATAATATAGATTTATTGGATATAAGGTATCTAGAGAATTATATTGCTGAATTTAGTCAATGCTATTATAAAATTGGGCATAATGAAACTGACCTTGGTATATTCTATGATAAATTGTCATATTTCATAAAGTTCATAATTAATGAAAAAATACATTGCATGGTATGAAAGAGCAGATGTCCTTGATAGCCTTGGTTCAAGAATCTCTTATTTAAGAAAATGGGTTAATGATCAATGTAATAACCCAACCCTAACCCATATTTATTTATTTAAATCATATTTAATTATTTAATTAATCATGTTTATTTATTTAATTTATCATGTTTATAGATTTAGTCACTCATGGTTATTTGTTTAACTAAATCATATTTATTAATTCAATTACACTCAATTTGTATGTTTACCAAATTATCTTATACCATTTAAATTTTTCGCATTCATTTACCGTATTTAATCATCCCGGTTTGAGGATATTTCATTTGGATCCCATTTTACAATTCAAGTTTCATTGATTGTTAATTCAAGTTTTGTTGATTGATTAAATTTTAGGTGAATCGATATTAAGCCTCGATGATTATGATTGAGCATTAAATTATTTTTCATAATGTCACAAAAAAATTTAATGTTTAGTCATTCAAAAATATTTGGGCTCAAATTCATTAAGTTCGGCCCAATTCATTTGGGCCCGATTTGCGGCCCAATTCATTTTGGGTTAAAATTTTGGCCTGAAAATTTTGGTGTGATTAAATTAAGTTAATTACTATCATTTGTGTCTAATTTTAATTAGCAAAAAAGGTATTTTGGAAGGATGAGATTCAGTCAAGTATTTTTGGGGTCATTCTACCCAAGCAAACATAACAACACGTACACACCCTCTCTCTCCTTTCTCCCTCTTCATGGCAGCAGCTGCTGGCAGCCCTTCATGGGTGTTTTCCGACCATCTTTTCGGTCAACCCTGGTGGTTTTTGAGCCCCCCAACATCCTAGTACCTTAAGCTATCATCCTCCATCATCAAAACCCTTAAACCTCATCTCCATCTCAACTTATTTGCAATCAAAGTGAGTAATCTTGAAGTTTGATCTTATTGGTTTTGATTTTTATTTTAGTTTTGATTCTTGTTTTGATGTTTGTGATTATTGATCATGATATTTTGATATGAAATAAGAGTTATTTTGGTGTTGATCATGGTGAAGTTGGGCTTGATTCATGCTAGGGTTTAGGGATGATCATGTTCATGCAAACTTAAGTTAAAACCATATTTATGGATTGATTTGTATTTAATTTTATAATCTTTAGTTTTATTTATGATTATGATGATGTTTTGTGATTTGGAATGATTTTAAGTGAGGATTTATATGAAAAGAGAGGGAAACGTTAAAACAGTAAGGGCTAGAATTTCAGAAAAATAGGGCAGAATTTCGAATTAAACTAGTAATGATCGGCCCATGGGAAAATTATGCTTTTTGGTGGATAGATATCCCAGTGGGTTATCTTTTAAATGGCTTTTGAATCACCTTAATCTGAGGTCTTTGGAAAAAGTTATAGTCATTTTACCGAAACTGTGCAGAATAGACTAAAAACTAACACACTTGTGTTTTAGCCCCATTTTGGGAACCCCATTGTGGGAATCATGTTTTGTGTTGTACATGAAAATTTTGCAAGACTTATTAACCTTTTCATATTGGAGTTTTTGGTCTCCATTTGAGGTCTAGAATGAAAGTTTTGAATTTTTGAATTGAACTGACCTGCTTGGGTGTAAATCAGGTTGTTATTGCAATTTCTGTGCAGTTTATACTTAGAGGAAAATTATGAAACTTTTATTGAAGATTTTTCATATTATTTTTGAATTTCCTGTAAGATCTCATGAATTTTGGTTGAGTATTTTGAGTTTAGTGATTTTTGGAAGCATTTTGAGTAATTGTATAAAGAGCAATAATAAAGATTAAGTGAGATTGATCATGCACTCATTTTGTGTACTTTGGGCCAAGTCATTGAAGGGGAAAATGAATATTCATGGACTTTCATGGAGTTTTTAGCTTGATTAATGAGAAAAAAGAAGACAAATATACAATTTGGGAGCTTATTTACGAGCTTTGAATCAATTATGAATTTTACCAAGAAAATACCAAGCTTAGTGAGCTTAATAGCTTCTATTGAGCTCAATGACTCATTTGGGATGGAATTCTATATCTAATGGATTTATGAATGAAATATGAGAAGTGCGGAGAGTTGTGACTCAGAAATCATATTTATCAGACTAAGTTATTGCAGTTTATACTATTTTGAATCAAGATATATCTCTCTTAGCCTCAAACTTTTTATTACTTACTCACTTCAGAATATATCAAATGTATTTATCAAGCCAATTCAGTGTACTCATTCTTATCTTGAACCAAGTTATACATCAGCAAGCCTTAAACCCGTATCAGTAACCTATTTCAGAAAAGGCCACAACCACTCTCTCAATTATCACCATCAAGGCATTTTTCCTTTGTAATCTCATTTATCTCATTATGAACTATTTTACTTTCATTTACTTTATATCAAATTTAATTACTTTCGTCAATTCAGTTTTGAAGTTATATTGAAATACACATACTTTTACATACTCAATTATGCGAGTAAGGATCATTTACTGATTACACATACTTACAATGACATTTATGAAGAGTTGAGGCCTAGTTATCGTTCCCCATTATGTATAAGTGTTATCAAGTCAGAATATATTTATCAAGTTAGATGACATTTATGAAACAGCTGACTTGAATCAAGTCAGATGACATTTTTAAAAAACTCAAGGTACGTCCATTGCCTGTGTCTTCAGAAAGCAGATCATGTTTATTAAATCACAACTCTTAATGAGTTTATCAATGAATCAGTTTATACAATGATTTACCATTTAACTTGTGACCCCATCAGTTATCATCTATAAGGCATCAGCCCATCATTTACCCGCGCGGTTTCAGGCCAACTCTTGATCGGATTGACAGGTGTACACCCATGTATAGATCATATCATTGCAAGGGGTTCACATCCAAATAATAGTGAGCAATTTAATTTCATATTACTTTCATTTTCATTGTTATTGCCAACTAAATGAATTGCAAAGACGGGTACCCACCAATAATGTTTCTATGCTCATTTTACAATACAGGACTGCATGTACTGAGTTTTTACTCATATTTTCGAATTGTTTTCATGTTTTCCATTTTAGGTGATGAAGTATCACATGTTTCTCCATCTAGCAAGCCTCTTTTGGAACTCGTCAGATGCTCACAGTGGATTCGGGATAGCATGAATATTGGAATCGACCTCAGGGCCAAGTTGGATCTATATTCAATATACTTATATAATGTGGAGTGCAAATTATCACATGGTATGATTAAGTCAATGGTATTGAAGTTGAACTATTATGAATTTTGGTCTTGAAGTGTTTCAGTAAATAGATTTTGTGATTGTGAATATGAGTTGCAAGATTAAATGGTTTCAGTGAGCCTTGTCCTTATTAGAACGGCAGTAGCGCCTTCTATTATTAAGTCTGCTGCTGCAGTTTTCTGTAAATGATGTCATTAGTGTTTTGGGGACGTTATAAATTTAGTATCAGAGTCGAAGGTTTTAAGGGCCACTGTGAGCTATCAAGTGTTTATGAGTTAGCTACCAAAGTGTGTATGAGTTATGTTGGACTAGTTAAATGAACTATTGACTATAAGTTCATATGTATGGGCATATATGGAGGAACCATTTTCATTTGGGTGACTCAATCATTTGGTAATATCCTGAGATTCAAGCATTAACAAAGTGGAGTGTGGAACCATTTGGGTCACCTGTTAGTGAGATATGCTTTCATTTATCTTGGAATTGTATTATATGTTTTATTTCTCTCATTTGCTTAAATTTTTGCAATCGTGCACTCTAGGTGTGTGACCCGTTGAGTTATGAACTCCGGCATGTGGCTGTTGAGCTATTGAACTGTTTCTCTCCATTTCAGGTATCTATTGTAAGGCTTTAAGCCTAGGTTTTAGCCAGTTTTTAGGCAGAGCTCTGTTCGTTTCGCTCTAAAATTTGAGAGTTTCATTGAGGTGAATTAATATACTTGACCTTAAGTACAGTGATGGTTGAAGCCGATGTGGGGATGCCATTTGCAACTTCTTAAGGGATTTATACAATGTCAAGTCAGATGTAAACCTCTAGATGAGGAAATGCCTGGTGGGGCAATATCTTTGAGGTGAACTACAATGAGAAGAACACTACAATGAGTGATTATGCATGGTGATAACAATTAGTAGCTTATGGTGCGCTACTCAGCATTATATGAGTGGTACAAGTAAGATTAAGCTGCCATGTATCGGAATCATCTGGTCTTGATACTAAGACTTTACATCAGTAATGCTCCCATTACTTCCTGTGATTGACTTATTTCTACCCTAGTTACCTTGAATTGTTCAGAGGCATCATTTCTTTGTTGGTAACACTCTCTTGAGTTGTAATGGAGTATTTATGGAAAATTTCATGTGTCGTCTGTGGAGAGTTCTTTAAACACATCTGAGCAACCTTTCTTGTAGGTAATTCAAACCCTGACAATCACAGTCATTTAATTCTCTATTTCCATAAAGGAGCCTATAATGACCCCCGGTGTACATTACTGTGTGATTTGCAATTCTTCCTAAGCATATTTAGCTCATTCTACTTGCAGCTCAGTCATCACAATGCGCATATTTTTATTGTTACCTATTTGAACTCCTTGCTTCTATTTGAGCACTATTCATTTATTGCTTGCAAAGCCCTTCGTTGCTTTAGACCCATTCATTGAGTGCCCTTTCAGCAATTAAATATATCCATATTATTCGTGTTTCTATAGAACCGTAACGTCATGCTAACATACTACTCTATGGCCATGACTGCATGTCGTTATTCAAGTTATTTTGGTAATCCTTTCTTTTCTAGTACAGCCTAGCTTGGTAATGATAAATAACGATTTGTGCTATTTTCATATGCCAGCAGTTTTGAAGTTTATATGCCTACCCAAGACTTCCATTTACTGTAAAATGTATTATTGATGGATGTCATCATGTTCAGTCATAATATTGACTCCTTCATCTTGACGTATTGTCCTTTCAAACACCAAATGAATAAAATTTTCCTTCTGATAATGTTGACCCTTATCTTCTTTATTTTACTCACATACGCATATCGTATAACTTTTCAAAAGCCGCCTTGGTAATCTGTTACATTTCTTCACCTTCACTACTTAATACTCCCTCTCAACTTCATAACATCGATCATTTACTTTACTATCATAACCATCATAAATAAACTGCATGTTTTGTATATGCAGGTCATTTCTATGCCTTGCCTCTTTCATTACGATTCTTCATCCTTTCATTCATTCAACTTACATGTCGGTCCTTTCTAACCAATAAAGAAATATCTTTGCAAGAGTTCATGTTGTGATTACATCTCTTTACATTTTAGATTATCCCCTTGTCATTTCAATTTACTGAGACTAGTAGGCAGTTGAATGTTTATCTTTTATACACATGCCTCTAGTAGTATTACTGGAACCATATTCACTGGACATTCAATCTAATTTAATTGGCAGATCTAGTATCATTATGGGGGCGAATTGACTGTGTACTTATAGGACTACGATAATTGGTAAGGATCTTAAGGTTAGCTTGCGAGATAAGGATTGGCTAAACGTGCATTTCTACGGGCCGAGGGAAGAAAATCCCCATTTATCCCCCCAATTACATTACGCAAGCAAGTGAATTCTTATGTCAGTAATGCATTGAATATTAGTGATTTGTTAACTACACTCGGCATATACATATCCATAATTATAGCTTGTGAATTTAGAGATGTTTCATCCGAGGACTTTTAGGACTATTTTCTCCTAAGAAGCATTGATTTTCAGATCAACCTATTTCTAGGTGCTCAATCCATTTTCAGAGCCCTTATCACATGGCCCCCAGCAGAGTTCAAGAAATTATAGATTTAGTAAAGTGAGTTGTTACCGAAGGGAGTTACTTAACCAAGTGTGCTATCATGGGAAACCCTAGTTTTATATGTGTGAAGAAAGAAGGCAGAACCTTATGGTTGTGTACTGTGTATAGAGAGTTGAACAAGATCGCTATCAAAAACAAGTGCCCTATACCTTGAATAAATGATTTATGTGATTAATTCCCAACAGTAGAAGTCTTTTCTAGGAATGATTTGAGGTCTGGATATCACACCTAAACCATACAACCACAGTTTATATTTTGCAAGAATACCCATTTTTAGTAATTCTTGTTTGCTTGTCTCATCTTCAAAACTTGATACTATTCAATATTGTTTAATCTCCCTTACATTTTAACCCGATGTTTCCTATTAGTGTGATCTTTCATGTCCTTGCAAACCCATTGTTAAATGTGCAACACATTTTTGTTCAACCTTATATGATTGTCAATATTCCCGTGCTCTCGACCTTCGCCATCTCTATTTCATGATCTTGAGTTGTAGTTCATTTCATTGAGAGCTGATTCCCACATCTACCTTACATGTCATTTATTCATAATAATACGCTTGTATAACTTGTTCTGAATTCATGATGTAATTCAACTCTCATTGGTGTGGGTGATTGTAATTGTCATAATCCCCTTTCTTTATTTTGAGCTTCAACTCCCACACATATATCTTACATTCTGATAAATAAACTTCTGCATTCTCTATTTAATCTTATTGTTGTACTCAAATTGACTGCATATGAGTGAAGGCTTGCCCAATCTATTTATCTATCCATTGGCACTTTGTTGTCTAATCCATTTACCTATCCATTACACTTTGCTTGTTCAATCTATTTGTCTATCTATTGCACTTCGTTTATCCAGTCTATCTATCTATTTATTATCCATTGCTTATCCTATCTATCTACTGCACTTATCTTATTGCTTGTGGCTATAAAGTCACCTAGTTAAGGCTCCGTTGCTTGTCATCTTGTTTCCAATTTGTCAGTTAAACCGAAGTATAACCATGCCATCTTTCTCCTTAGTTGATTATTTATTGGACCTTTTATAATCCATATTTATAAACCACACTTCTTATGGCATTATATTTCAGAATTTATGATGCACTTATGGTTATCTTTATTTTAACCACCCCATGATAATCTCTCCTTTATTAACCTTTTCTAGTCTCATTGTTCATTTCTTTTGTATGCTATGATTTGCTTGGCTACGAATTTCATCACTCTTAGCCCTAACCATGGTCATTTCACTGCCCATTATCGACCAGGAGTAGATCTTTGAGTAGTCTAATGAGGGGAGATCATGTGATGTAGTAGGAATATCTAATGAGGACATTTTGATAAGGGCATAATATCAAGCACTGTCTAATTATATTGGAGTGAGTCAGAAGAAACATTGAGTATAAGGTTAGAGCTAAGCCAAGCAAGCATGAAGAGGAAAAATTCAAGTACATGTTGAGGTGATACAAGGTCAATAAAAGAGTTGTGCTGGCAAAACAAAGAAATAACCAAAGCCTCAGATGAGTTATGAAGTATTTCAAAAGGCTTTTCTAATCAAAGTAGTAAGAGACCGACTATCTAAGGACAAGTAGGGACTAGGTACATGGGGCCTTATGATTCATTGAAAGGTTAAATCCTGTAACTTGTTGGCTGCACCTGCCTGTTGAACCTGAGCACGTATATGACGTGCTTATAGTTCGTAATAGTATCAGAGTACTTACCAGGGTATACATCAGTTTCCATTACTGAACAAGGTGATGAACCAGTAGTGAGCACCTCCTCACTAGTAACAAGGTTCTTTTCTTTCGAAGAGAATATCAATTTTGGCTCATAATAATTGAGTTCATTGAGGCTATTATGTGAGAAGTATCCGGATCTACCACTGAAATATGAGATTAAGCAGTTATACAATACGTAGATGCCCTTAGTCGGAGTACATTGGGCAAATTATACCACTTCAGAGGGAAGCAATAGGAACCAAGGGCCCATGTATTTTTTTTTTTTTAAAAAGCAGCATTACATACATTTGGCAAGCATCATAAGTTTCGAGGACGAAACTCTTTAAGAAGAGAAGGCTATAATAACCCGACCCTAACCCATATTTATTTATTTAAATCATATTTATTTATTTAATTAATCATATTTATTCATTTAATTTATCATATTTATGGATTTAATCACTCATGGTTATTTGTTTAACCAAATCATGTTTATTAATTCAATTACACTCAATTTGTATATTTACCAAATTACCTTATGCCATTAAAATTTTTCCCATTCATTCACCGTATTTAATCATCACGGTTTGAGGATGTTTCATTTGGGTCCCATTTTGCAATTCAAGTTTCATTGATTGTTAATTCAAGTTTCGTTGATTGATTAAATTTCAGGTGAATCGATATTAGGCCTCGATAATTATGATTGAGCATTCAATTATTTTTCATAATGTCACAAAAAAAATTTAATGTTTAGCCATGCAAAAATATTTGGGCTCAAGTTCATTAAGTTCGGCCTAATTCATTTGGGCCCGATTTGCGGCCCGATTCATTTTGGAGTAAAATTTTGGCCCGAAAATTTTGGTGATATTAAATTAGGTTAATTACTATCATTTGTGCCTCATTTTAATTAGCAAAAGAGGTATTTTGGAAGGATAGAATTCAGCCAAGTATTTTTGGGGTCATTTTAGCCAAGCAAACATAACAACATATACACACCCTCTCTCTCCTTTCTCCCTCTTCATGGCAGCAGCTACTGGCAGCCCTTCATGGGTGTTTTCTGGCCATCATTTAGGCCAGCCCGGGTGGTTTTTGACCCCCTAACATCCTAGTGCCTCAAGCTATCATCCTCCATCATCAAAACCCCTAAATGTCATCTCCATCTCAACTTATTTGCAATCAAAGTGAGTTATCTTGAAGTTTAATCTTATTGGTTTTGATTTTTATTTTAGCTTTGATTCTTGTTTTGATGCTTGTGATCATTGATCATGATATTTTGATAAGAAATAAGAGTTATTTTGGTGTTGATCATGGTGAAGTTGAGCTTGATTCATGCTAGGGTTTAGGGACGATCATGTTCATGCAAGCTTAAGTTAAAACCATGTTTATGGATTGATTTGTATTTGATTTTGTAATTTTTAGTTTTATTTATGATTACGATGATGCTTTTGGTGATTTCGAATGATTTCAAGTGAGGATTTATATGAAAAGAGAGGAAAAAGCTAAAACAGCGAGGGCTGGAATTTCAGAAAAATAGGGTAGAATTTCAGATTAAACTGGTAATGATCAAACCACAGTAAAATTATGATTTTTGATAAGTAGATAGCTCAATGTGTTATCATTCAAATGACTTTTGAATTGCCTTAATTTGAGGTCTGTGGAAAAAGTTATGGTCGTTTTACCGAAACTGCGCAGAATGGACTAAAAACTGACGCACTTGTATTTTAGCCCCATTTTGGGAACTCTATTGTGGGAATCATATTTTGTGTTGTAAACAAAAGTTTTTTGGGACTTCTTAATCTTTTCATATTGGGGTTTTAGTTCTTCATTTGAGGTCTAAAATGAAAGTTATGAAGTTTTGAAGTGAACTGATCTGCTTGGGTGCAAATCAGGTTGTTATTGCAATTTCTGTGTAGTGTATACTTGGAGGAAAATTCTGAAAATTTTATTGTAGATTGTCCATATTATTTTCAAATTTCCTATAAGATCTCATGAATTTTGGTTGAGTATTTTGAGTTTGGTGATTTTTGGAAGCATTTTGAGAAATTGTATAAAGAGCAATAATAAAGATTAAGTGAGATTGATCATGCACTCATTTTGTGTATTTTAGGCCAATTCATTTAAAGAAAAAATGAATATTCATGAACTTTCATAGAGCTTTTAGCTTGATTAATGAGAAAAAAGAAAACAAACATATAATTTGGGAGCTTGTTTACGAGCTTTGAATCAATTATGGATTTTACTAAGAAAATACCATGCTTAGTGAGCTTAATAGCTTCTATTGAGTTCAATGACTCATTTGGGGTGGAATTCTATATCTAATGGATTTATAAATGAAATATGAGAAGTGGGGAGAGTTGTGACTCAGAAACCATATTTATCAGACCAAGTTATTGCAATTTATGCTATTTTGAACCAAGATATATCTCTCTTGGCCTCAAACCTTTATTACTTACTCACTTTAGAGTATATCAAATATATTTATCAAGTCAATTTAGGGTACACATTATTATCTTGAACCAAGTTAAACATCAGCAAGCCTTAAACCCGTATCAGTAACCTATTTTAGAAAAGGTCATAACCACTCTCTCAATTGTCACCATCAAGGCCTTTTTCCTTTGTAATCTCATTTATCTCATTGTCGACTATTTCACTTTCATTTACTTTATATCAAATTTAATTACTTTCATCAATTCAGTTTTGAAGTTATATTGAAATACACAAACTTTTACTTACTCAATTATGCGAGTAAGGATCATTTACTAACTACACATACTTACAATGACATTTATGAAACAGAGTTGAGGTCTAGTTATCGTTCCTCGTTATGCGTAAGTGTTATCAAGTCAAAACATATTTATCAAGTTAGATGACATTTATGAAACAGCTGACTTGTATCAAGTCAGATGACATTTTTAAAAGACTCAAGGTACGTCCATTGCATGTATCTTTAGAAAGCAGATCATGTTTATCAAGTTACAACTCTTAATGAGTTTATCAATGAATCAGTTTATACAATGATTTGCTATTTAACTTGTGACCCCGTCAGCTATCATCTATAGGACGTCAGCCCATCATTTACCCGTGCGGCTTCAGGCCAACTCTTGATCGGATTGGCAGGTGTACACCTGTGTATAGATTATATCCTTACAAGGGGTTCATATCCAGATAATAATGAGCAATTCAGTTTCATATTACTTTCATTTTTATTGTTATTGCCAACTAAATGAATTGCAAAGACGGGTACCCATCAACAGTGTTTCTATACTCATTTTACAATACAGGAATGCATGTGCTGAGTTTTTGCTCATATTTTCAAATTGTTTTCATGTTTTCCATTTTAGGTGATGAAGTATCACATGTCACTCCATTTAGCAAGCCCCTTTTGGAACTCGTCAGATGCCCACAGTAGATTCAGTATGGCATGAATATTAGAATCGACCTCAGGGTCAAGTTGGATCTATATTCAATATACTTGTATAGTGTGGAGTGCAAGTTATCACATGGTACGATTAAGTCGATAGTATTGAGGTTGAGCTATTATGGACTTTGGTCTTGAAGTGTTTCAGTTAATAGATTTTGTGATTGTGAATATGAGTTGTCAGATTAAATAATTTAAGTGAGCCTTGTCCTTATCAGGATAGCGGTAGTGCCTTCTATTATTAAGTCTTCCGCTGTAATTTTTCGTAAATCATGTCATTAGTATTTTGGGGGCGTTACAGATTTGGTATCAGAGCCTAAAGTTTGAAGGGCCACTGTGAGCTATCAAGTGTTTATGAGTTAGCTACCAAAATGTGTATGAGTTATGTTGGACCAGTTAAATGAGTTATTAACTATAAGTTCATATGTATGGGCATATATAGAGGAACCATTTCCATTTGGGTGACTCAATCATTTGGTAATATCCTAAGATTCAAGCATTAATAAAGTGGAGTGTGGAACCATTTAGGTCACCTGTTAATGAGATATGCTCTCATTTATCTTGGAGTTGTATTGTATGTTTCATTTCTTTCCTTTGTTTAAATTTTTGCAATCGTGCACTTCAGGTGTATGACCTGTTGAGTTATGAACTCCGGCGTGTGGCCGTTGAGCTATTGAAGTGTTTCTCTCCATTTCAGGTACCTATTGTAAGGCTTTAAGCCTAGGTTTTAGCTAGTTTTTAGGCGGAACTCTGTCCGTTTCGCTCCAGAATTTGAGAGATTTATTGAAGTGAATTAATATACTTGATCTTGAGTACATTGATCGTTGAAGTCGATATGGGGATGCCATTTGCAACTTCTTAAGGGATTTATACAATGTCAAGGCAGATGTAAACCTCTAGATGAGAAAATCTCTGGTGGGGTAATATTTTTGAGGTGAACTGCTATAAGAAGAACACTACAATGAGTGCTTATGTATGGTGATAACAATTAGTAGCTTATGGTGCCCTACTTGGCGTTACATGGGTGGTACAAGTAAGATTAAGCTGCCATGTATCAGAATCATCTAGTCTTGATACTAAGACTTTACATCAACAATGCTCCCATTACTTCCTGTAATTGACTTATTTCTGCCCTAGTTACCTTGAATTATTCAGAGGCATCATTTCTTTGTTGCTAACACTCTCTTGAGTTGTAATGGAGTGTTTATGGAAAATTTGATGTGTCATCTGTGGGGAGTTCTTTAAACACATCTAAGCAACCTTTCTTATAGGTGATTCAAACCCTGACAATCACAGTCGTTTAATTCCCTATTTCCATAAAGGAGCCTATAATGCCCCCGGTGTACATTACTGTGTGATTTGCAGTTCTTCCTAAGTATATTTGACTTATTCTACTTGCAGCTCAGTCATCACAATGTTCATATTTTTACTGTCACCTACTTGAACTCCTTGCTTCTATTTGGCCACTATTCATTTATTGCTTGCAAAGCCTTTGGTTGCTTCAGACCCAGTCATTGAGTGCCCTTTCAGCAATTAAATGTATCCATATTGTTCGTGTTTCTATAGCACTGTAATGTCATGCTAGCATACTATTCTATGGTCGTGACTGCATGTCGTTATTCAAGTTATTTTGGTAATCCTTTCTTTTCTGGTACCGCCTAGCTTGGTAATGACAAACAACGATTTGTGCTATTTCCATATGCCAGCAGTTTTGAAGTTTATATGCCTACCCAAGACTTCCATTTACTGCAAAATCTATTACTAATGGATGTCATCATGTTCAGTCATAATATTGACCCCTTCATCTTGACGCATCATCTTTTCAAACACCAGATGAATAAAATTTTCCTTCTGATAGTGTTGACCCCTATCTTCGTCATTTTACTCACATACGCATATCATATGACTTTTCAAAAGCCACTTTGGTAATTTGTTATATTTCTTCACCTTCACTACTTAATATTCCCTCTCAACTTTATAAGATTGATCATTTACTTTACTATCATAACCATCTTGAATAAACTGCATGTCTTCTATATACAGGTCATTTCCATGCCTTGCCTCTTTTATTACGATTCTTCATCCTTTCATTCATTCAGCTTATATGTCGGTCCTTTCTAACCAATAAAGAAATATCTTTACAAGAGTTCATGTTGTGGTTTTATCTCTTTACATTTTAGATTACCTCCTTGTCGTTTCAATTTACTGAGACCAGTAGACAGTTGAATGTTTATCTTTTATACACATACCTCTAGTAGTATTGCTGGAACCATATTCACTGGACATTTAATCTAGTTTGATTGGCAGATCTAGTATCATTATGGGGGTGAACTAACTGTGCACTTACAGGACTAAGATGATTGGTAAGGATCTTAAGGTTAGCTTGAGAGATGAGGATTGGCTAAACGTGCGTTTCTACGAGCCAAGGGAAGAAAAGCCCTATTTATCTCCCCAATTACATTGTGCAAGCAAGTTAATTCTCATGTCAGTAATGCATTGAATATTAGTGATTTGTCAACCACACTCGATATATACATATCCATAATTACAACTTATGAATTTAAAGATGTTTCATCTGAGGACTTTCAGGACTGTTTTCTCCTAAGAAGCATGGATTTTCAGATCAACCTATTTCTAGGTGCTCAATCCATTTTTAGAGCCCCTATCACATGGCCCCCAGCGGAGTTCAAGGAATTATAGATCTAATAAAGTGAATTGTTACCGAAGGGAGTTACTTAACCAAGTGTGCCATTATGGGAAACTCTAGTTTTATATGTGTGAAGAAAGAAGGCAGAACCTTATAGTTGTGTACTGCGTACAAGGAGTTGAACAAGATCGCTATCAAAAACAAGTGCCGTATACCTTGAAAAAATGATTTATGGGATTAATTCCCAACAAAAGTCTTTTCTAGGAATGATTTGAGGTCCAGATATCATACCTAAACCATACAACCACAGTTTATTTTTTGCAAGAATACCCATTTATAGTAATTCTTGTTTGCTTGTCTCATCTTCAAAACTTGATACTATTCAATATTGTTTAATCTCCCTTGCATTTCAACCCGATGTTTCCTATTAGCGTGATCTTCCATGTCTTTACAAACCCATTGTTAAATGTGCAATACATTTTTGTTCAACCTTATATGGTTGTTAACATTCCCGTGCTTTCGACCTTCACCGTCTCTATTTCATGATCTTGAGTTGTAGTTCATTTCGTTGAGAGCTGATTCCCACATCGACTTACATCTCATTTATTCAAAATAATACGCTTATATAACTTGTTCTGAATTCATAATGTAATTCAACTCTCATTGGTGTGGGTGATTGTGATTGTCATAATCCCCTTACTTTCTTTATTTTGAACTTCAACTCCCACACATATGTCTTACATTCTAATAAATAAACTTCTGCATTCTCTATTTAATCTTATTATTGTACTCAAATTGACTTCATATGAGTAAAGGCTTGCCTAATCTATTCATCTATCCATAGGCACTTTGTTGTCCAATTCATTTATCTATCCATTATACTTTGCTTGTTCAATTTATTTGTCAATCTATTGCACTTTGCTTATCTAGTCTATCTATCTATTTATTGCGCATTACTTGTTCCAACTATCTATTGCACTTATCTTATTGCTTGTGCCTATGAAGTCACCTAATTGAGGCTCCGTTGCTTGTCATCTGGTTTCCAATTTGTCAGTTAAACCCAAGTATAACCATGCCATCTTTCTCCGTAGTTGATTATTTATTGGACCTTTTATGATCCATATTTATAAACCACACTTCTAATGGCATTATATTTCAGAATTCATGATACACTTATGGTTATCTTTATTTTAAGCACCACATGATTACATCTCCTTTATTAACCTTTTCTAATCTCATTGCTCATTTCTTTTGTATGCAATGATTCGCTTGGCTAAGAATTTCATCACTCTTATCCCTAACCATGGTCATTTCACTGCCCATTATCGACCGAGAGCAGATCCTTAAGCAGTCTGATGAGGGGAGATCATGTGATAAAGTAGGAATATCTGATGAGGACATTTTGATAAGGGCATAATATCAAGCACTGTCTAATTATATTGGAGTGAGCCAGAAGAAACATTGAGTATAAGGTCAGAGCTAACCCAAGCAAGCATGAAGAGAAAAAATTCAAGTACATATTGAGATGATACAAGGTCAACAAAAGAGTTGTGCTAGTAAAACAAAGAAATAACCAAAGTCTCATACGGGTTATGAAGTATTCAAAAGGCTTTTCTAATCAAAGTAGTAAGAGATCGACTATCCAAGGACAAGTAGGGACTGGTTACATGGGGCCTTATGATTCATTGAAAGGTTAAATCCTGCAGCTTGTTGGCTGCACCTACTTGTTGAACCCGAGCACGTATATAACGTGCTTATAGTTCGTAATAGTATCAGAGTATTTATCAGGGTATACATTAGTTTCCATTAGTGGACAAGGTGATAAACCAGTAGTGAGCACCTCCTCACTGGTAACAAGGTTCTTTTCGTTCGAAGAGAATATCAATTTTGGCTCATAGTAATTGAGTTCATTGAGGCTATTGTGTGAGAAGCATCCGGATCTACTACTGAAACATGGGATTAAGTAGTTACACAATACGTCGACGCCCTTAGTCGGAGTACATTAGGCAAATTATACCTCTTCAGAGGGAAGTAATGGGAACCAAGGGCCTATGTACTTTTTTTTTTAAAGCAGCATTGCATACATTTGGCAAGCGTCATAAGTTTTGAGGACGAAACTCTTTAAGGGGGGAAGGCTGTAATAACCCGATCCTAACCCATATTTATTTATTTAAATCACATTTATTTATTTAATTAATCATGTTTATTCATTTAATTTATCATGTTTATGGATTTAATCACTCATGGTTATTTGTTTAACCAAATCATTTTATTAATTCAATTACACTCAATTTGTATATTTACCAAATTTTCTTATGCCATTTAAATTTTTCGCATTTATTTACCATATTTAATCATCCCAATTTGAGGATATTTCATTTGGGTCCCATTTTGCAATTCAAGTTTTATTGATTGTTAATTCAAGTTTCGTTAATTGATTAAATTTCAGGTGAATCGGTATTAGGCCTCGATGATTATGATTGAGCATTAAATTATTTTTCATAATGTCACCAAAAAAAATTTAATGTTTAGCCATGCAAAAATATTTAGGCTCAAGTTCATTAAGTTCGGCCCAATTCATTTGGGCCCGATTTGCGGTACGATTCATCTTGGGTTAAAATTTTGGCTCGAAAATTTTGGTGATGTTAAATTAAGTAAATTACTATCATTTGTGTCTCATTTTAATTAGCAAAAAAGATATTTTGGAAGGATAGAATTCAGCCAAGTATTTTTGGGGTCATTCTAGCTAAGCAAACACAACAACACATACACACCCTCTCTCTCTTTTCTCCCTCTTCATGGCAGCAGCTGCTGGCAGCCCTTTATGGGTGTTTTTCGGCCATCTTTCAGGCCAGCCTGGGTTGTTTTTGACCCCCCAACATTCTAGTACCTTAAGCTATCATCCTCCATCATCAAAACCCCTAAACGTCATCTCCATCTCAACTTATTTGCAATCAAAGTGAGTTATCTTGAAGTTTGATGTTGTTGGTTTTGATTTTTATTTTAGTTTTGATTCTTGTTTTGATGCTTGTGATCATTGATTATGACATGTTGATAAGAAATAAGAGTTATTTTGATGTTGATCATGGTGAAGTTGAGCTTGATTCATGCTAGGGTTTAGGGATGATCATGTTCGTGCAAGCTTAAGTTAAAAACCATGTTTATGGATTGATTTGTATTTGATTTTGTAATCTTTAGTTTTATTTATGATTACGATGATGCTTTTGATGATTTGGAATGATTTCAAGTGAGGATTTATATCAAAAGAGAGGGGAAAGCTAAAATAGTGAGGGTTGAAATTTCAGAAAAATAGGGCAGACTTTCGGATTAAACTGGTAATGATAGACCATGGGAAAATTATTATTTTTAGTGGGTAGATAGCTCAGTGTGTTATCGTTCAAATGAGTTTTGAATCGCCTTAATCCGAGGTCTGTGAAAAATGTTATGGTCGTTTTACGGAAACTGCGCAAAATGGACTAAAAACTTACACACTTGTGTTTTAGCCCCATTTTGGAAACTCTATTGTAAAAATCATGTTTTGTATTGTAAACAAAAGTTTTTTGGGACTTCTTAATATGTTCATATTGGGGTTTTAGTTCTCCATTTGAGGTCTAAAATGAAAGTTATGAATTTTTGAAGTGAACTAACCTACTTGGGTGTAAATCAGGTTGTTATTGCAATTTCTGTGTAGTGTATACTTGGAAGAAAATTTTGAAAATTTTATTGTAGATTGTCCATATTATTTTCAAATTTCCTATAAGATCTCATAAATTTTGGTTGAGTATTTTGAGTTTGGTGATTTTTGAAGGTATTTTGAGTAATTGTATAAAGAGCAATAATAAAGATTAAGTGAGATTGATCATGCACTCATTTTGTGTATTTTGGCCAAGTTATTTAAGGGGAAAATGAATATTCATGGACTTTTATGAAACTTTTAGCTTGATTAATGAGAAAAAAGAAGACAAACATACAATTTGGGAGCTTATTTACGAGCTTTGAATCAATTATGGATTTTATCAAGAAAATACCAAGCTTAGTGAGTTTAATAGCTTCTATTGAGTTCAATGACTCATTTGGGGTGGAATTCTATATCTAATGGATTTATGAATGAAATATGAAAAGTGGCGAAAGTTGTGACTCAGCAACCATATTTATCAGACCAAGTTATTGCAGTTTATGCTATTTTGAATCAAGATATATCTCTCTTAGTCTCAAACCTTTATTACTTACTCACTTCAGAACATATCAAATGTATTTATTAAGACAATTTAGTGTACTCATTGTTATCTTGAACCAAGTTATACATCAACAAGCCTTAAACCCGTATCAGTAACCTATTTCAGAAAAGGCCACAACCATTCTCCCAATTGTCACCATCAAGGCGTTTTTCCTTTGTAATCTCATTTATCTCATTGTGGACTATTTTGCTTTCATTTACTTTATATCAAATTTAATTACTTTCATCAATTCAGTTTTGAAGTTATATTAAAATACACATACTTTTACTTACTCAATTATGCGAGTAAGGATCATTTACTGACTACACATACTTACAATGACATTTGTGAAATAGAGTTGAGGCCTAGTTATCGTTTCCCATTATGCATAAGTGTTATCAAGTCAGAACATATTTATCAAGTCAGATGACATTTATGAAACAACTAACTTGTATTAAGTCAGATGACATTTTTAAAAGACTCAAGGTACGTCTACTGCCTGTATCTTCAAAAAGCAGATCATGTTTATCAAGTTACAACTCTTAATGAGTTTATCAATGAATTAGTTTATACAGTAATTTGCCATTTATCTTGTACTCGTCAGTTATCATCTATAAGGCGTCAACCCATCATTTACCCGCGCGGCTTCTGGGCAACTCTTGATCGGATTGGCAGGTATACACCTATGTATAGATCATATCATTGTAAGGGGTTCACATCCAGATAATGATGAGCAATTCAGTTTCATATTACTTTTATTTTCATTGTTATTGTCAACTAAATGAATTGCAAAGACGGGTACCCATCAACAATGTTTCTATGCTCATTTTACAATACAAGAATGCATGTACTGAGTTTTTGCTCATATTTTCGAATTGTTTTCATGTTTTCCATTCTAGGTGATGAAGTATCACATGGTTCTTCATTTAGCAACCCCTTTTGGAACTCGTCAGATGCTCACAGTGGATTCAGCATAGCTTGAATATTGGAATCGACCTCAGGGTCAAGTTGGATCTATATTCAACACACTTGTATAGTGTGGAGTGCAAGTTATCATATGGTACGATTAAGTCGATGGTATTGAAGTTGAACTATTATGGACTTTGGTTTTGAAGTGTTTCAGTTAATAGATTTTATGATTGTGAATATGAGTTGTAAGATTAAATGGTTTCAGTGAGCCTTGTCCTTATCAGGACGGCGGTAGCGCCTTCTATTATTAAGTCGTCTGCTGTAATTTTTCATAAATCATGTCATTCGTATTTTGGGGGCGTTACAATCAATGTCTTGATCTCCAAAAGCAAAAGAAGATTAAGAAGCAATTTCTAGCTTTTCAGGATTCACATCACCAATGGGGAAAGGAACCTGAAAGAAGAAGAGAAAGAAAATTTTATGAGAAAAAGAGTTTTAACAAGCAAAGAGGAGAGAAATATAGAAGAAAATATTATAACCAACCAAGCCCTAAAAAACAAAGATTTTTTAGGAAAGCAGTTTATTGTCTTGTAGGGAAAAATAACTGCAAATGTTACGCATGTGGAGAAGTAAAACATTATGCTAATGAATACAAAAATAGAAAGAATAATAAGCTGATTGAAACTTAAGGTAGCCTAGATTACTTTAAGCTTAGTGAGAAAGAAGCATTACTTTAAGCTAATTGAAACCAGTCATATGATGGAAAGTAACTCGATTAGTCTTGGTGATCTTTAAGGAGAAGAGTTTGTGGTAGGAAATGAGAACGAAGAAGTCAAGGAGATTGGGTCCTTCCCATAATTCAGGAAGATATGATCTATAAGAAGTCCATCTTTCAATAAAAAAGCAAATACATATATGAAACGATGGAGGGAGATATAGAAATCAAAGACTGGGAGTATGATGTGGGAGAAGTTAATCTCATTAGCTGGAAAAATATCCCTAAGCATAACAAAGATAGAAAATACAAGTATATCTATGTTGGAAGTATCCAAGTTCAAATTACTCCATTATAATATTATGATAAAGATATTAATCTTTATGTTTTGCTGTGTGATATTAGGCATACCAAATTTAATAATCAAATTATCACAGGGATTAAGACTAATTTATGTAATGGATCGATAGGATTTAATTATCGACCTGGATATTATGTGAGTCTAAAAGATGAATTTGTTAAAAACTTCCTATCACTTAAGATAAAAATAGATGGGATGGGCATTAAAAGAGGAGGATATTCATTAAGGATATTTTAGAAAATTATATACAAATCAGATAATACTATAGATCCAAAGGCTAAAGTAACAATGATAGAGGTATAAAAATTTGAAAGTCCTACCCCTATGCAAAAGATCCAAAAGATTAAATCCAGTCCTTAGGAGATAAAGATTGATCATTCATGGATATCTAGCTTAGCCAACCCTAAAAACAATGATAAGAAAAATGTGATAAAAATTTATGAGAATGGTAAAATTACCATAAAAACCCAATTATTAAGGAGTGTCAGTGCAAGATCAGAATGGAGAAAAGGATCTTTATCAGCTAAAGAAGAGCTTAAAAAAGATGATACAATTAGCATAATCAGTAAAATGAGTAGAATGAGCTTTGAACCTATAAGGCATAGTGTAGACCAAAGTATAAATCTAAATAGAAAAGTCATTGGGTACAAAATTAGAAGTGCTGGTGATCCAATCTATGAAGATGAATTAGTTAAGAACATGACTATAGAGATATGTTATGAAGCTACCAATACATATCCTAATGGCATCTGTATGCCAATAAAGGTATGTTTGAAGTGATATAATAAATATAAATTATGTGCGTAAGTAGATAGTAGTTGTTCTGTATGCTTTGGAAAAAGAACATTATTTTTAGAATTTATGTGAAAAAATGCCAAGAATACTTTACAAGTAAGGATAGCTGATAATAGCATTATGAGCCATAACGAGACACTAGAAGGGTTATCCATAGAAGTAGGAGGAGTCCAATGAGTTATACCAATTCTATGGGCTACTGATCAACCCTCTCATGATATGACCATCGAAAAGAATTTTCAGAGATTATATTCTCCATATACACAGACCATAAACGAAATAATATTTATAATTAATGGTCACTCAGTTGCTTTGAAAAATTAAGTAAGGCCTACACTCATCAGAAAATTGAGTTTACATGCAGCCAACACGATGAGAAGGCAATGCCTGCACAACATGAGATAGCATTGACACTCTCATTACTTATGTTATCTATTAAAGAGCACATTACTGAACAACAAGAGCAATTATGGAAAGAACTCTACTCTAATAATCCTCTAAAATTTTAAGATATAGATAAAATATTTGCTGAAATCACTTTATTAAATCCCAACACTATTATTCGAGTCATACAAATGGAGTATACACACAAAGATATCCAAGAATTTCATAAACAAATCAAAGAACTTTTGGATAAAGGATTAATCAGGAATAGCAAGAGTCCTCACACTAGTCCTGCTTTCATGGTAAGAAATCATGTTGAAGAAAAAAGGGGACAAAAAACGATGACAGTATCTTTGATGGTTATTATATTCTTAACAAAACAGTCCTTTCAATAGAATTCAAGGAGCCGTTTGGTTCTCGAAAATAGATTTAAAAAGCGGACACTAGCAGATAAAGATAGATGAAGAAAACATTCCTTTAACTGTGTTTAGTGCTTGTTAAGGACATTACAAATGCATAGTAATATCATTTGGTCTTAAAAACGCACATCAAATATTTCAAAGAAGAATGGATAATATTTTAAGAATCTTAATCACTGTTGCATAGTTTACATTGGTGATATCCTTGTCTTTTCCAAAACCATAGAATAGCACAAAGATGATGTCTTAGCCATCACCCAAAATGCGTTGATCATGATATTATACTTAGTAAGAACAAGTGCATTTATGCTGAACAAGGGATTGAGCTTTTAGGTCTAGAGATAAAAGTTGGACAAATCATTTTACTAACATATTCTGGAAACAATGAAAAATTTTTCTAAAACAATTGAAGATAGGAAGCAGTTAAAAAGGGTTTCTTAGATGTCTTCTCTATGCTTCAGATTTCACAAAAGATTTAGCTAAACTGAGAAAGCTATTATAGTAGAAACTCAAGAAAGAAGTAAGTTGGACATGGACTCCCAGTGATTCAAAGATTGTTCAAAACTTCAAAAAGAAGTGTAAAAATCTTCATGTTCTTAATTTTCCTAATAAAGAAGATGATTTAATTCTCGAGACAAATGCTAGTAATGAGCAGATGAGTGCAGTACTCAAAATCAAAGAAGGTGAAAAACTCTGCAAATATTATAATGGAAGTTTTAATAAGATAGAGTGCAATTATCCCACGATGAAAAAAGAAATCCTTATAATCATAAGGGGAATTGAAAAGTTCTTAATCTTTTTAACCCAAAACCTTTTCATATTCGAACTGATTGCAAAGGAATACTTAGTTTTGTGAAAAATAATCTATCGAATACACAAGCGCAAGGGCGGCTCTTACATTTGAAATTATAGCTTACCCAGTTTTTCTTTTCTATTGAACATATACAGGGTTGAAGAACTCTCTGGCAGATTGTTTAACTTGAGAACTCGCCAATGGTGATCATCAGAGCATAATCCCCGCTGGAAAAGGAGGAAATCTAATATGAAATGCCATTATTGTTAGAACGGGTTTCTCTTTCGAGTAAAGTCCTTATAGATAATTTAGAATTCCAGACAAAAAGTAGATCACGTATTGGTCTGCTATCTTCTGTCTACCTAATAGCCCAAAGATTCAGCCCTCTGAAGCTACAAGTTAATTACCTAAGGTGTCCTTATGATATTCAAGGAAAAATAAGTTCTCATGTTTAAAAAAAATGATTCAATGAGTGGTATGTAGCATGCACTAACTATTATCATAATTATTCCTATAATATTTGATAATCATAGAGTAGTACAATCTACTTTCCCAATAAATCTGGAGTTGGTGGTATTAGTTTTCCAGCAAATTTAATCTCTCTAAATGACCCGTTATTAAAGCCTGGGACTATGGGATGGTAGTTTACTTTATGGATTTCCCATATCCAAAGTACCTATTTTTCTCCAGACTAACTAAATTTCAATAATGCATGTTCAGAAGGATCCATTAGATTCTTACGTCTCCTGATGGTCTAACACAAATTCCATATAATAGATGCCTATATGTGGAGGTACATTGTGCACTAATCGAGTATAAAAATGAAAAAAGTCAAACCAACTCATTATCTTATTCAGGTAGCTGATATTGACAACCCTAATGATCAGCGACAAAAATGGTTTCCAAAATAATGAGAATTAGTTACTAATCTTACTTTAGCAAGAGCCATAAATTTTTACGACATTTATAATCAAGGTTGGGCATTAATTGAATGAGGAAAAACGTTAATGCATTGCCAGAACACTACTTTTGCCTATCACATTGAGTTTAGCGAGTATATGAAGGTGCAGAGAGCGGCTTCAGAAGATGTCTTTGATTATCTCTTTGATATTGGAGCCGTAAATTCTTATCAAAAAAAGGAAAGGAATATCTTCTCGAATTATTTGAGAAATGGGACCTAGAGCATCCTCAATTTGATGAAGATTTTGATGATTATCCGGATAATGATGGTCTAGAAGATGTTATTGGAGATAAAGGCATACAAAATTTCAACAATGGTGACTAGTCTTGTTCGCATTAAAAGATTCTAAAAAGTGGTTACTCCATTATGGTACTATTTTGACAAATGTCAGATCTCTAAAATAAGGTAGTCTACTGTAATCATGTGAATATAATTGTAGCCATGTGTAAAACCAATGTGTACTGTAACTATTAGGGCATCCTATGTACCCCCATCCCATCTATAAAATGAGAGGCTAAGTACCGAGTGGGGACACGATCATTTTAGTATTCTTGAGCAAAAGAGAAGTCGGGATTCTCTATTTCTCTGTAAGCAAGCATCTCTGATAATCTGAGTTGTTTAAGTCCCTCTTCAAATCTTTTCATTGGGGTATTTTCACTTTTAAGCATTCAATGAAAGAAGTTTCCCAGTAGGGATCGTTATTTAATTGAACCTTATGTCTTAAATATTATAATTTCTTGATTAAAGTTCAAGTATTTTTAAAAAGATTAAAAACTTGATTAGTGACTACGAATCAAGGTAGAAAATGAAATGGATATGTAGTGTGCCTGATCTAAGGAAGATGTGGTTAAGATTAATAAGCTCTATGAACTAGAAGCTAGAAGAATGCCCGGGTCCAACGTCGACTAAGTTTAGGTAATGATCGAAACTCTCTAACTAAGCTTTAATTATTTTGCTAAACATGGTGAGCCTCTAATCACATAAAATATAATATTTATGATATAAATAGTAGATTGTGATAACTAGTACTATTAAAGTTATTATAAGAAGTCCAAACATTAATATAAGCTTAGTTTTGTAAAAAAACCCCAAACTTTGAATATTTGCATTTTGAACCCCAATTGGGCCAAAAGCAGAAATTTCATAAAGTTTAGGGGCTTAAGAATAAATATTTATAACCCAGACATCAGTTAACCCAAAGTTTTGTGCTCCAAAAAACATTTACACTAAATTAAGTAGTCCCATAAATATTTTTCTAAAAACGTGCGATCAGTAAATCATTTCACCAAATCTCAAGGTACCGAAAAGCAATTTATTCCGATACTATTACAGCATTATTCTTATGTGAAAGCTTTGAACATTGGGCTGGCATTCTACATCACCTGGTGGCCTTAAATGAACAACATAATGGGCTAGGTCATGCATGGGAGGACACTGCTGGGCTAGTGCCGGCTAGGCATGTGGCCTTCTTCATTGAATTTTCTTCCCTCTTTTTTTTTTTAATTACTGTATGATTAGGTTGAGATGAAATTGACCCATAGAATTAATTATTACATTTAATCCCTCTTTTCGTCCATTATTTCATCAAATTATTATTTTCTCCAAAACCAAATAAAAACAGAACAAAACCGAAAAATAATCGCGATTATGACTACTATGTTATTTAAAGTATCTAATGGGTCACTTTTGGTACCAAACATACCCACTTGCCTCAATTTTGGTTTCTAACATGACTTGGTTATAATTTCACCTAACATCTGTACAATACTTGTTGCCACAGCCTTATCTCTTTGTTTATAAGGAAATGTCTCATTTTTGAAATTGTTGACAACTAGAGATACGTATCGTAAACCTCGTACTTCGTCTCCAGATCCAATTACTCTGCATCATTTCTAGCAGAACGCTTCAGTATGCCTAATGCCACATTCATAGAAAGTTTCTAGCTATATGATGTTACAAGCCTGAGGAGATAGTACCTGGCCTTAGATCTCACATATCGACAACAGCGAAGCAAAATTTATAATGATCTTCCACTGATAGACCTAGAACATTCTCTAACATATTAGCCACCTTATTTATATCGGTTTGCTGATAAATGAAGTAAGATCCATCACCGTGGCAATTTTTTGCAAACCTGTCAAGTAGTTATGGGACAGTAACTATAGGGATCGTCCTTGCAAACAACTCAATCTACTTACAAAATAGGAAAAGGCTAACTTTCTTAACTTTCAGGAAAGGTCATTTTAGACATTCAATTAGGTAGTCCAAATCTTCTAAATTAACATTAGTGGTTAGCCTTCGAGACAGCGACTTGCCCTCTTGCCAGTCCCAACCGTAATTTGTTTCACCTACGATGTTGCAACTAAAACAATCTTGTCCCTATTGTGTTTTAAAAGGTTATAGCATACTACCCTCCTTACGTTAAGATTGAATCCCATATCTATAGCTTCACTTGCTACCAAGATATCATTGTCTATCTAGGTCATTAAACAAAGCAGCTTGTTGTTTGCAAGTCTTTGGTGGTAACACACCGTAAATGATGTAACAATGGTGTTGCGTTTGCTTTTCAATAGCCGGTTTGGCCTCAAAGATCTATCTTCTATAGAATGTAATAATGCAATCAACAAATCTTACATTTCGAAGATCTCCCTGTAATGTCTTAGCATTAATAGATCTTACATTTTGAAGATCTCTTTGTAATGTCTTAACATCAATAACCAATGACTTAAACCTATCATAATGTTGTTCCACCAATTCATTCCCTCTAGCCAAACATATCTTCTTCACAATGTTACGAACATTTAGATCTTTAAATAAATGTACATTTGACCCTTAATTCAAGTGAACCCCTAGTCCATGCAAATCTTTTTGCTGGATTAGCCATCATTTAAATTTCATCAATAACTCCAACATCATATAGTTCATCTATAGATATCATTTCAATTGTGTAGGCTATATGATTGAGAAAGGGCACATTTTTCTTTTCTTGTCCATTCACCTTATCAGAAATCGCCATTACTAACAACCTAAGTGGACTGTAGCCAATAGCCTTCTTGTTCTGATAAACCATTGTAAATTATTATGTATCTTTACACTCTTGCCGGCCCATAATAAAAACAATATGTCGCTTCATTTCTCTAGCAAAGCATAACTAAGTGTTACTTTGTATAACCAATCGACTCAACTGCACTTTGAAACTTCTTAATCTAATTAGAAAATTCTTAGTTTCATCATTTCCACCTAAAGAAAGGAAGTACTTCACAACATCATCCTGGCAATGATGAAGAAAAACCTACTGAACTTATGCACATATGGAGAAAAACAAAGGCATAAATATCTGTTGCCAAAGACTAATCAAATGGCCAAGTAATTGTAAGCAAAGCAACCAAACTTTTTCTTTAATAATAACCAATCCTCCCTACATAGGCTTGCATCTTTGGGTATATCTCAAGATTACCTATAAATATCTATTGGGTTAAAAGAAGCAATGTATCTATGCATCACAATTCCTATATAGCCCCACTTCATCAAAGGGTCAGCTTCAAGCTCTATAAAAGTAGCCTTATCACTGTCATGAAAATGCTCATTTTTTTAACCTCTGAATCAATAGTGCCTAGATTAGCAACTATATCATAATCATTAAAATTTGCATGCCATCCACAACTACTGTACAAACCTAATTCGTCAATGGGTTCATCTCCGTGCTTAGCATTTGTAGCAACATCAACTTAATCAATATGCTAAGTGTCAAGCTTAGAATTAATAGTTTTTGATTTTGCAACTATGACATCACCCCTGTCATCTATCAAATCAATATACTTCTCACCACCAACAATTGAAAATGACTTAGACCATGAAAACTGAAGTTCGATATAATTAAAAATGATTCTCTGAAGGAAGAATTCTAACTCAGTGAAAAAAGACGATTTGATGGGGAACCGTTAAGATTGCAACATGATTAGGTATAGAAGAGTAGATTCCTAACCTGAGAAGTCAAAGGCTTGAAAGAAGACGAGCGCTAGTGAAGAAGACATGCAAACCGGCATATGGCCAATGGTTCAGGCTAAGAAGAACCGATTAATTAATTTCCTGGCCAAAAAAGAATTAGAACTTCAATCAATAAAGAATTAAAGAAAAGATAAAACATAGAGTATATTCCCCAGTCCTATGAACGATGAGTACGAGAGAGGCGAGAGAGAGTTTTAAAAAATTGAACATAATTAAAGGTAATTGTTGTTTTGAATTCCTTATTTTTGGTATTTTTTAAAAGGAACAAATATTCTGTAATAAATTTGTTACTAGTTATTGGTTCAAATATGTATTTAATGGTTATTAAGTTAATAGCAGCCAACTATAACATTAGTATGGTACTAGTAGGTACTTGAAGCTTCACACACATTTTCTCTGACTGTTCTGCGAAGCTTCATCTGTAAGATAAAAAGACATGTCCCTAGCACTATACCCCATCATAGGCTTCACAGGAGACTTCACATATCTTAATGGAATGATCAAGTTGCCTGCAAGGGGGGTGGATCCAAAAAGAAAAGGCTGCGAAGCAGTGGTGAAGTATACTATCATAGTTGTGCCTTATATGTGCAAATAATAGTAAGCAAACCACTCTTAGACTATCTAAGAGAAACATTGGCTACCTATAACCTAGAGATGGAATATGTGGTAAAAAATGGCTCTATAGGTAGTACTGTGGGAGATCAGAATAGCTCAAGTCAGTGTTACAAAGCCACCTTGAAGGCCACCATCCCATAAACAAAATATGAAATAGGGGATTCCTTATAGAGCAATAAGAGTCAAGCAGTGTGAGAGCTGGAGGTCAAATGCCCTTGATCTCTGAACTTGATAACATAGATGGCAACAACCCTAGGCTAAAGCCAAAGTCAATTACAAGAGGTACTCCTGGTTGATGACTAATTCAAGATTATGTAGATTGGACCAGATATAGAACAAGCTTTTCAAAAGGCACTGATATCCTTGCTAAGACAATATGCAAATGTATTTGCTTATACAACACAATGGATGTTAAGAATAGCTCCAGGGATCATGGTTTAGAAACTAGACATAGATCTTGTGGTGAAGCATGTGAATCTGAAGATGAGACACTTTACATCCTGAAAAGAGGAAAACAGTGTCAAACGAAGTGCATAAGTTCCTGGACGTTGGGTTTATCAAGGAATTTTAATATCCTAAATGGTTTGCAAATGCAATAATTGTAAAGAAGTCAAATGGTTCATGGAGAACATATGTAGATTAAAAAAACTAGTGATCATTGTTACTTGGCATTTACACATGCCTACTTTGGTTTCCATCAAATATCAATGTAGGAGCAAGATTATAAGAAAAAATATGGCTTTGTTAAAAAAGAAATGCCATTTGGACTGAAGAATACCAATGCCACATATCACAGGTTAAGTAACAAGCTTTTTTTAAGGGCAGATTTGGAGTAACATGGAGGATACATCGATGATGTGATAGTCAAGTCTAATAGTCCAAATCAACACCTTCTAGATCTATGGGAAACTCTTATAACTTTAACAAGATGTATCATCACAAGAAGTGAGATTCATGACCAGTAAAACAGGGACTAAAGAAAATCCAACAAAAGTGAAAGGCAATAGTGGACATGTAGTGCCCCAAGACTATCAAAGAGCTTCATAAGCTAACAGGCTACATGGCAGTCCTAGGAAGATTTTTTTTTTTTCAAACTGTGCACGTAATTTCTCCCATTTGTCAAGTGTGTAAGGCCAATCAAAGGCTTTGAATAAACTAAAGATGTGGGCAAGGCCTTCAAGTAACTCTCATATGCATGGTATAAAAATTCATAACTAAGTGATTAATTAGATAATTGAGATTAGGGGAAACCAAATGTCATATAACTAGCCAAGTTTTAAAATTCATCAAAGACTTCCTTAGCTTAGGACAACTCACATATGCATGGTTTAAAAACCATTAACTTATGAATTAAGCACGCTAACAAGTTCAATATAAATTGATTCTGTAGGATTAGCCTTTTGGGAGATTATGAGACATAGAAGCACAGACTGAAATGAGGTATGTGTAATAGTGCCGACAACTTTTGGAAAGCACCTATCCTGGATCATTTAAAGACAGGAAATTTCCAAATGATCCCAATTAAGAAGAAAAAAGATCATAAGAAAGGCACTTTGTTTTTCCTATTTCAGGGGGAACTTTATAGAAGGGGACATACAAAACGCTTTTAAAGTTTGTGACCAAAGTAAAAATAAAATATGTCCTGGAAGAAATTCATGAAGGAGATTATGGATCACATGTAGAGTGTAGGGTTCCAACGAGTACGGTGATGAGGGTAGGATTTTACTGGCACACCATCCTCAAATATGCACTAGCCTATGTTAGAATATACAACAAGTGCCAATTTCACTCCCTAAAAATATATAGGCTAGCCACTAACCTATCCATAATAGTGGAACCTATACCCTTTGCAAGACAGGGGAAAGACATCCTTGGGCCATTCCTATAAGCATCCGGATAAAGAAAGCTCTTGCTTTTAGCAATAGACTACTTTCCAAAGTAGGTAGAAGCTAAGCCAATAACAACAATCACAAAATAGAAAGCAACATACTTTCTGTAAAAAGACATGATCACAAGGTATGGACATCCAAGGTTACTTACATTTGATAATTGAAGACAATTCATTGGCAAGAAGGTTAGGGAATGCTACAAGGGATTAGGGATCACTATTTGTAATATTAAAGTTGCCAGATCTCAAGCAAATGGATAAGTGAAAACTGCTGACAAGTAGATAGAGTAAGCATTATGGAAAAAAGCTGAGGGAGCTAAAGGAGCTTAGATGGATGAGCTCCAAGCATCCTTTGGTGCTTAATGACAACTATCAAAACTTCTACTAGTCACATACCTTTCGTGCTTACATATAGTGCAGAAACTTTATTACCTATAAATATAGGTGTGACTAGCCTAAGGATGTAAGGGTGAGAGCCATCATGGACTGAAATGGCTCATATGGAAGCCTTAGACTTACTATCAAAAGTAGGGTAAGAAGTTGCACTGAGGACTTACATTTATAAAGCAAGAGTCACCATGGCTTATACTAAAAGGATAACTCACATATCCCGAAAGCCTGATCATCTAGTCCTCAAAAGCATAAAAGTAGTTCGAAAGCACCATGACAAGCTAAGACTAAATCACGAAGGACCTTACTGCATGTAGAAAAAAGTCAACCTAGGTACCTATAAACGCCTCGCCCTAGGGGGCATAGAGGTGCCAAATACTTGGCATGCCAACAATCTTAGACATTTACGTATACAAACCATTTACTGCAAGCCTCTATAATTCTTCTTTAGACACTTTCATAGTACTATCAATAGTTCTTTAGCCAAACGGAGAACTTTGTATATCCCTAAGTCTAATATTTTAATTTTAGCAATGTAAATTAAAGTAGCATCTATATTCCATTACATTTAATTTCATATCGTGAATCACTTAATTAGACTATAAGTGTTATAATTTCTAGAAAAGCTGGATACAATCCAAAAATAAGTAATTCAGCCGAGGTTCACAATTCCAAGTGGCTGAGTGAAGACTTATGAGGAATACAATTCCAAAGAGCATGTCGAAAAATTCAACTAAGGAATTAATAATAGAAATTCCACAAGGTTAGATAAAGACAGGAGAAAAATAAGAATTCTACCAAAGAAGACGCAAAATACTTGGATTCATAAAAGTATATTAAATGAATAAAATCAAAATATGACTTCTAAATATAATCATTTAGTCCGCATCCTCATAGAGTTTGGAGCACTTCCTAGCTTTTGCCTATCCAAAAATTTAGAAATTGGCTGCCCAAGGCCTTGATTACATCTGCTTTAAAGAAGCAGGTGGTCCTTTTTTCTATCTCTAACCTTTTCTTTAAACTCTCATTTTATGTCTTAGCCTTTTTTAATGCTTTCTCATATTCCTCATGTTCAGTTTTCAGAACAACATTGTTAATCCTAACAGATTCCAACTCAAAAAGAGGAACAAGAGGATGTGCTTGCAACCTCCCAGCAACGGCAAAGAGTTTTCAAGCAAGGAACGGGAGAGCTAATCATAAAAGTTCTCTGAAGGTGGGCTTCTCAAGCATTTATTCATAAAAAGAGAATGGTCATCCTTTGCAGCTTTTTGAGAATCTTTAGACGTAATAGTCCCTTGCTCAACATACTACCATTAGGCCTAGTTGACGGAAGGAATTTTATGCCTATTGGAGGGACAACTCTTTTCTTTTTTGGGATAGACGAGTGGGAATGAATGATAGCAAGAGAAGTCTGATTTGATTCAACCTATTGCTTGTCCAATCTCTTAATACAAGTTGATTCGAATCACTAAGAGGATTATCCAAAGCAAAAGGACCCTTAAGCCTAGGGTTAACAAAGGAACCTCTGGGAGAGCTATCAACTGTATTCAATAGAGCATCAATGGCAAGTTTCCCAGTGTCCTCACTACCCTCACCATTGGTAATGTTAGGAATGCTACCCTTCAAACCTTCATGGCCCTATAGCGTGGTTCAAGTAAAGTTGTTAATGGGGGCGACAGCCATAGGAGTGACCTCCTCAACCTTTCGGCTGGGGATACCTTGAGGCAAGGGTGTAATTTGAGTTGTCTTAAAGGTTGGAGAACCCCCCTTGCTAAAGGGCTTATTTTTTATTTGCACTCACCTCCTCAATGTGAAGAAGGTGCTTGCAAGCACCTAACTAGTGCCCATGGGATTCTAAACTAACCAAACGCCTGCATATATGCATTGTCGCTCAGTGATGAAAATCGCCTAACCCACCGCGGGTTCAATAACTTTATGCATGAATTCCTAGCAGCTAGTACATAGACAAGAGATATTTGTTTATGATAAACATTTGCAAAAAGTTTTAGAAAGAATATGAAAACTATATTTATTTCAAATAATTTTTAAAAAGTCAAAAAACCTAACTTTAGAGCAATTTCCAAACATGGGGGCCTCAACCCGTCACCTAGAGCATGACACAATAGAAGCAGGACCAATGGGATAGTGCATTACCTTGCAGTAATGTACTTAAAAATAATCCATTAAATCTTTGAATGTCAAAACATTAGTTTAACCTAAAGTTGTAAGCGATGGCATCATCCCATGTGCTACCAATTCCTAATGATAAGTTTTAAAGCCATAGGAGCTACCATTGGGCCATAATCATAATGATAGTGCATTCCCATGATTTGGTACCTATTTTCAGTCCCAGACTATACCCAAAACATACCTCAATCTATAGGAATTGATTTCATCAAAATAGCTTTCTAAGGACATATTGTAAGCTCAATTCTGATAAGCAATGAAAAGTTATGAGTCGGATAGCAAGGCATGTGCAGAGAACAACACAACTATTCACTATTTTTACTAAAAATCCCTCCACACTTGTGACTATTCATGAAACTTAATCCATTAGAATGTATACTCAATAACCTTTCCAATATAAAAAGAATTGCATCAAGTAGATGTTGGAATGAGAAAGTTATTACCTGAACAAGTTTAGCTTGCCGCACTGACCAGCCCAGCGGCATAATTTAGGCCCTAGGGAGTGCCACTAGGCCTATCTGCCTACTGCTAGGCCTGTTTGGCCGATACCATGGATAGATTGCTTAATCAACTGTTTAAATAACTTTCAGATTGGGACTAAGTTGATTTCAATTGATGAAAATAACTTTTGATTGCTGAAAATAATTTTGACTGAGTTTATTTCATTTGGATTTTATTTTATTTTATTCAATTTTTAGTGAGTTCATTTCTTAGCCAAGTGCATTTCCTGCACTATAAAAAAGAGGTCTCTACCTCTCATTGAGCACCACATTCTATGTAGTAGAACTCTACTTCATTCTCTAGTAAAACTCTGACTCACTTTTCCCTCGTGCAAAATCTTTCTCAAAGACATGGTAGTGATGAAACTCTAAAAAAATCCTCTCTAAAAACCTTGTGCAAAAGTATTCCTATCTTGAAAACAACTAGCCGCAGGCTTCCTCGATGCATTTGGGAGGAAAGGAATCCAAGAACCATTGCTTTGCTGATCCACTCGGATCGAGGTAGGTCTTGAGGGCCATATATTAAAGAGAATAATCTTGTTTATCTCTTTCTCTAATTTTCTCTTCTTCATAATGTTCTTGTTTGACCCTTCATGATTATGTGCTTTATGCTTCTAACAATGAAAATATTTTTATAATAAAGTAACTACCAAATTTTATTACTTTATTATACTTTTCAATTCTTTATAAAATGGATGACCAAAAATATTCTTCTTGTTAGGTGCCTCACTAAATAAGACTAAATCATAAAAATTACCCTTTTGCATGGAACTTGAAAATAAAAGTTTAAATATGTTCATTTCTAGTAAAGGTCATTATTAAAGCGGGTGGTCCACTAATGGCTTTCACCACCGGTTAGATCAAATATTTGGCCCCCAAATCCATTCTTATGGTTCACAACCATAGACTCATTTCTTTAATCTCCATTAATGAACCTGGAGAATTATAATCCTATAAAAAAAATCCTCTCCATCTTGATTGTCGAATCTTAGGCTTCTTAGTTGTGCCTTCAGTTTAAAGGATTTGATTAAAGTAAGGAGTTAGGTACTTTTGCATAGATTGTAGGTTTCTACATCTTCTAAGAAATGTGCATCAACTCTATGAAATTATAGCACAATTCTATCCTAGTATATTTCATCATGAAATCAATACTATGAGAAAGCTAATTCCACGCACCCCTTGAAAGAGTGCAGCTATAGGAAGGAAATGAAACCAGCTTGAGCATTCAGAAGGCATCAATCCTGATCCACCAACCCTGTCGTTGTTGTCACCACCTGTGGCGCTTTCAATGCTCAACTACTAGCTCACCCTCATTTATTTGGCTTCCAACAATGTTGAGCTCTCCTTCTTCATTAGCAATTGGGAGGTTCTCCTACTTCCTCATGATTTGTTAACACTTTATCCTCTCACTCTCTCTCTCTTTGTCTATCATAACATTTACAAAGAGATCCTTAAGAGTGGGAGAGGCTTTAGTTTTAAAAGGCCTAATCTTTGCCTTTCTATCTTTTTCTGGTTAGCTTCATCCTCTTTTAGGAGGTCAAGGCAGTCAATACAGGCTTACATTGGGAAGACAAATAGAGATTAAAGGAAATAAAGCTCTAAGACTTGAAAGCTATAAAAACACCATAAGATTACCTAAGATTTGTGAGCAGCTCAGAAGGTTTACAACTTTCCCTTTCCATAAAATCTATAATGCGTGTCCTTCGAATGCCCTAAGATTTGTGAGCAGCTTAGAAGGTTTACAACTTTCCCTTCCTGAAATCAATAATATGTGTCCTTTGGATGCCCATTTTTATGTGATTCTCAAAATAGGTTGTATAGTTGGCGCTTATTTTGCCAGCTGGAGGAAAACTGTAATTTGTGGAGATCCTTGACCTATATTGAAGCCCCATACTACCCTTGGATGCCAGAGGACTTCTTAGGAAGGATGATGTCATTACTCATGGCCTAAAGGATGTAACTGCTTGGAGAACCCTAAAGCTATTAAAGTTGTATGCACTCAGCCAAATGAGGCTTTTTATCATGAATCAAATAGAAAAGCCTATAAATAACGATGTTCATAATGCCATTATAAGTAAACAGACAAGCAGAAACCCTATAAAGTTCCAGCAACCATTTGTTGAAAGAATAAAGAGGTAGTCTTAATCTAAACTTTGAATGCTCATATAATAGGATAAAACACATCGTGGGGTTTTAGCACATGATGTTGGGCTTGGGTCGGCGAGATCAAGATCTAGATGACATTCTCTTTGCCCTTGAAGCCTTTAGCCTAATGCCATTAAAGATCATTAGTGTGTATGGGCCTGAGTTCTTTGCATTCTTGCCCAAAACCACCAAGAGGTCTTTTTGCAGAATGAGGAGCCTCTAGAATATATAATTCAAGATGCTTTTACTTCTGCTTCTTAAAGAATTTAGTGGCCATTTTTTGAATTATGAAAAAATTTGAGAAATTGGCAAGAAAGTTCGATAGAGTGTAGAAACTGAAAGTAAGTGCTTATAGTCTGTTTGAAGCCTAAATGTCCATTTGTAGAAACACTCTTTAAAGAGTAAGACACATTAATAGGCAATAATGGGCAAAACCCTAATTGACTAGTTAAAATGATTGTAGAATTGTAACCCTTTTTAAAAGGAGTTGGAAAAGTAAATTCGAGGCATAATATAAAGGGTCAAAGTCCAAATCGAGCAAAGAAAACTGGAGATATCGTCAACTGTGAAAATTTCATTAAAAATTCACAAAATTAGTAGATGTTATCATTTCATTCATTTGAATAAAGTATGTAAGTAAAAGTAGGGGTGATATGTCCTAGATAAAGAGCATGTCATTTTAGGGTCATTTTGATGTATTTTTAGGGGATTAATATGCTTAATGGTATGATTTATGCCCTTATTTCTATTATTACACTTGGTTTCACTTGTTTTGATAGTGTTTGTAGATTTTCACTTTGTGAATCAAGTTATGTGAATAGAATGAAGATTATGAGGCCTTGTGGATCAAAGAAGATAGCAAAAGAGGCCCAAAGACACCTAATACAGTTAAGCCGTGGTCAGAACCACGGTTTAGGAAGATCCAGAAGAAGCAGCAAATGAATCATCGTGAGAATGAGCCTGCCAGAGGCCACCATAGTCAGACCCTGATGGGGGCCATGGCCGTGGTGGACCCTATTTCCCTGTCTTTGCTAGTTTTCTTTGCGACCTTTTGTTTTCCACACGCTTTATACATTAGGAGCTTTGATTTCCGCGAATAAAAATAGTGCTTGCTATCTTCCGTGGCATCCATAATCCATCCCATTCTACCAAATCCACTATCTAGTTAGAATTTAGATTAGATTAGAAAGAGTTGAGAGCAAGTTGAAGGTGAAGATTGCAAGGATTCTGGATTGGATTTACAACGACTGTTCAAGTGTGCATCAGTTGAGCAATTCCTCTCCCTTCTCTTCTCTTTTCTCCTTATATTTTTATGCTTTTGGATTATTATTGATTTTTATGTTAAGTTTTTAAATTGTTATTCTTGGAATTAAGTTGAGTTGTTGTAATCGAACCAATTCTTGTCTTGATCTAAAAGTACTTTGGATTTGTTAGATTTATTCTATTGAATCTTAGAGGTCGAATTGCTAGTAGGAAACTTAATCAATTTTTTACTTGTTTTAGATATTTGATGAAGAACTAAAAGGTGAAACTAGATATTAGAAAACTAAGATTCGACTTGTGTGTGGAATCTTGAGAAAGACCCACCATTTAAGAAGCCCCTAAATTTGATAATCACATTCTTAATGATTTTAGATTAATCAAAAATCCTTTGAGAAATGGCAAGTTGATTAGATTTAAGAATTTCATTCCACCTTCAAAGAGGGGTTTAATAAATCAATTATCGGTTTTGGAATTATCCATCTAAAGAAAAGGTGCTTGATTAATTCTTGAGTTAGAAACTTGCTTGGTTTGATTAAGTTCCTTGATTGACTATCTATTAGATTAGATAAGTAGCATAGTTAAATTTTATTGTGAAATTTGGGTTTGCTTTGCCTATCTTGAGGGATTATAATCCAATAGATCAACCTAGTCCTTATGGGAGACAACCTTGATTTGCTACAATGCCACCGTGCGCTTGGGGCCCTGTCAAGTTTTTGGCACCGTTGCTGGGGACTAGTGTTAAATATTGAGCTTTTCTCAATAGGTTTGACTAAGCATTTTGTTTTTTCATTGGAAAAAAACCCAAAAAAAATTTGAAAATTAAAAAAATTAAAGAATTTTTGGAAAAAAAACCATGTCCATTTTTCATTTTTCCCAATTAGAATATGAATTATTTTAGAGGTATTTTAAATGTTTAAATGTTTTTCTTACTCAATGGGGTTATTGTGTGGGTAAATGGAAAATATTGGACATCATTGATGAGGGTGTGAATAGTAAAATTCATATTCTTTTAGAGTATTGAGATTTTCATGGTAAGAATGTTGATGATGCATGGTATTTGCTTGAGTGGATTGCTTGGGATTCATTTGATTTTGAGAAAGCTAGTTGTGTTTTTTATTATTCTTTTCCTGATCCTTGTGCATTTTATGTTAGATCGTATTATGCTCATTTTTGGTGTGATTTGTGTGGTTCTTCTGACCATAAGATTATTTCATGTCCTTTCTATGCATGCGATGCTTAACCTGATTCATCCTTTCCTTTAGCTCAGTGCACAGGGCTCGAGGTGGGTGAGCCTTTTGGGTTGATTGCTAAGTTTGATGTGGGTGATTCATATTGTGCATCGGAAGATACTCTTGATGTGGTGCATAATCTAGTTAACACTCCTTTGGAGGGGTCATGTGATATGTTTATGCATGAGGAGTCTGCTAGCCTTGGTTTTGATAATATTTTTCTCGCCGATCTTCTTGATCAATCCTGTGTTTCACCTATATATTTATAACCCTCTCCTTTCTCTGAGTATTACATTGATGTGCCCACTGATAATTCTATGATTTGTGAAGCTAATGCTGATTTGGGCTATGAGGATAACGAGTTTAATGTGCTTGGTGGGAATGTTGATGATTATCTGTCCCTAGGTTACTTTGGAGGGTATGATCCCTCCATTAATCCTTATTGTGTATGCCTAGAGGACTTGCCTAGGAAAATCATGTGGACCACATTTTTTTAATTCCTTCTTATGATTTTTCTAAGGATTTTGATAAGGTTAAGAGGATACTTAATCTCTTTAGTGTAATTTTGGTTATTGCCTCTTACGTTGTATTTTTAAAATTGTGATCCCAGGAGTTTGATATGCTTCTGCATGTCTTAACTATGTCTAATTTAATGAGCCAAGTCTAGAAGTTGTGATGGAGTGGCTGATGCTCTCTGTGCCCCGTTTGCGAGGTGGCCTTAGCTTAGGTGTACCCAGCACCTAACCTGGTGAAATCGTTGTACTTTTTTTTCCCTTTCCCTTCTCTTACCTTCCTTTCCTTTGAATAATAATGCTTTATCTAAGCATGGGGGAAGAGTAGTTTCTATGTTTTCTATTTCAGTTATTAGTTTGCACACTTGTTAGAGCATATAGTTTTAGGTCTCCTTTTGTTTGCATTAATGTCTTACATTTAGTTGCATTTTGGGTTTTCATATAGCATAGCATGTAGCAATGGTGTGGATTGGCTTAAAATAACCTCTAATGATGCTTTTGTTTAGGCATAATAGCTTTCATGAGCTTGAGTAACTTTTTATGTGTAATCCCTACAGGCGCTAAAATTTCTGAAGGTTTTGTAAATATTTTTTATTTTGACCCTTGTCTCGTTTGAGAACTTTGTTATCCCTAGGAATCGTTAGGACTAATGTTGGTACATGAGAGTCATTTTATGAGCTTAGTGAGACTTTAGTAGATATTCGGTGAGATTTTGAGCCTTTTTCAGACTAATTCATTATATTTAGTCTCATATTTCTTTCATGTGTGTGACTCTTCCACGTTGCATCTCTAGAACTTGCCTAGACTCTTGTTCAAAACCACATTAGCATGTACGTAGTTGATGATATGATATAGGCATTCTTTCTTTGGATATTTTAGCCACATAGCCAAATAGCCTATTCCTTGTGTCACATGATTTTTTTTCCCCTTTGCTAACCCCTTTGAACTTATATCCGTCTTTGTTGTGATCCCTCCATATTAGCCCTTGTCCAAACACATATATCTACCTTTAAGCCAAGTTGATGGAGTATTACTTCATCTATGTAGTGGGTAGTTTTGGGGATAATTGAGTTTAAAGTGGCTTTGATATGTTGGTTTATTGAGGGATTGATGATATTGAGCATTTGGTTATGTTTCCCTCTTATTCGAATTGCGAATATATGTATTAGACTATGAGTTGATAATTCGAGTTCCTATCCCTTTTAATAGTTACAATTTTTATTTCATTTCCTGAAGAAAGAAAGGGAAAAACGTTATGTTGAAGAAAAAGGAAAAAGGAAGATAAAAGTCATGTTGCCAAAAAAAGCCCAAAAAAAAAGAGAAAAAAAAGGTAAAAAGAAATTGAATAAGTGATTGGCATGGATATGTATATAGCTCGTGTTCCTTCTTTGTCAACTTATTTTCTACATGATTCATTAGGGTATGTTTATTGAATTGTTGTTTGGAGTGCTTGTGAACTTATTGGTTAATTAGTGCTTTGATTGGTTGCTCCTTAGTCACTTGGCTAAGTAGCTCCACATTGGCCAAATTCATTTTTCTACTTCCTTTCCCTTAACCCTTTTAGCCCACATTGCAATCCATATAAAGTCCTCTTAATCGTCTTGTACACATTGCATTTTAGTGATAGAGAATTTAAGAATCTTTGCAAGCATATGGTAGATTGCATCTTTGGAATGAGTCTTGAATGAACCTATACTATATTTCAAACACATAAGTGGGAGTGATTTACATTTTTCAAAAGTGAGGTTCTATCAGTCTATTTGGCTTTATTCAATTCCATGTGCTTGCATAATGTGCTTTGTGGCTCTTTAGGGGTGATGAAGTTTGATATCAAACTTGTAGTCTCATACTTTTTCGAAAACCTTCTTTTCCACCTAATTTTGAAATGTTTTGCGCACTACTTGGGGTTGCTGTTGATTGTCACTCTTGCTTGTGATATGCTATGACTTGCCTACTTTAAAGAGGTTGTTATGTTCTGAGTCTTAGATGCATCTCCCCTTGTTCATTTTCCCTAGTGTTTGCTTGAGGACAAGCAACCATTTAACCATGGGGGAGTTTCATAAATACCCATAGAGCATATCATTTTAGGGTCATTTTAATGCGTTTTTAGGGTATTAATATGCTTAATTGTACGATTTATGCCCTTATTTCTACTATTACACTTAGTTTCGCTTATGTTAACAGTGTTTGCAGATTTTCACTTTGTGAGCCAAGTTATATGAATAGAATGAAGATTTGAGGCATTGTGGATCAAAGGATATAGCAAAAGAGGCCCAAAGACACCTAATATAGTTAAATCGTGGCCAAAACCATGGTCTAGAAAGATTCAGAAGAAGCAGCAAATGAATCATCGTGAGAACAGGCCTGCCAGAGGCCACCACGGCCAGACCATGGTGGGGGCCACAGCTATGGTGGACCCTATTTCCCCGTCTTCGCTAGTTTTCTTTGCGGCCTTTCATTTTCTACACATTTTATACGTTCGGAGCTTTGATTTCTGCGAATAAAAATGATGTTTGCTATCTTCCTTAGCATCCATAATCCATCACATTCTACCAAATCCGCTATCTAGTTAGGATTTAGACTAGATTAGACAAAGTTGAGAGCAAGTTGAAGGTAAAGATTGCAAAGATTTCGGATTGGGTTTGCAACGACGGTTCAAGCGCGCATCAGCTAAGCAATTCTTCTCCCTTCTCTTCTCTTTTCTCCTTAGATTTTTATGCTTTTGGATCATTATTGCTTTTTATGTTAAGTTTTTAGATTGTTAATCTTGGCATTGAGTTGAGTTGTTGTGATTGAACCAGTTCTTGTCTTGATCTAAAAGTACTTTGGATTTGTTCGGTTTATTCTATTGAATCTTAGACGTCGAATTGGTAGTAGAAAACCTGATCAATTTCTTACTTGTTTTAGACATTTGGTGAAGAACTAAAAGGTGAAACTAGATATTGAAAAACTAAGACTCGGCTTAAAGACTCACCATTTAAGAAATCCCTAAATTTGATAATCTCGTTCTTAATGATCTTAGATTATCAAAAACCCTTGAGTAATGGTAAGTTGATTAGATTTAAGAATTTCATTCCACCTTGAAAGAGGAGTTTGATAAATCGATTATTGGTTTCAGAACTACACATCTAAAGAAAAGGCACTTGATTAATTCTTGAGTTGGAAAATTGCTTGGTTTGATTAAATTCCTTGATTGATTGTCTATTCGATTAGATAAGTAGCATAGTTAAATTTCATTCTCAAATTTAGATTCTCTTAGCATATCTTGAGGGATTATAACCCAATAGATCAACCTACTCCTTGTGGGAGACGACCTTGATTTGCTATAACACCACCGTGCACTTGCAGGGCTGTCAATCTGTAAAATTGATTTGAGTTATAGGGTCCAATCCTCTTCAGGAGATACATCACAGAGATAAGGGAAGGAGTAGAAAAGGACTTGTGGAAAGGAGTACACCCCTCCCTACTACTATGTCATTCCAAAAAGACCAAAAGGATAGGACCTAGTTGAGGAGCAGCTACTTGTAATATAATAGAGGATGACGGTCTTGCCACTCTGGAAGCTTAGAAATAAGAGTGGAAGGATAATGCTTCTAAAGGCTAGCTGGATATGGGACTTCATTCTCTCTCAGATCAGTAATCTAACTCTTAAGGATAGGGGTATGAGGCTCTTAATCATTGGGATATCTCTCACCAAGGGCCCTGGACACCAACTCAATCGAGTATGGATATTAACGACGAGGTATATCGCTGCAAAATGGCTAAGAAATTCTTGAACTACTTGGGAAGATAGAGAGGTGTGAGAAGAAATATTCTTCAGAGAAAATCTCCACCACCCGTCCTCGAAATGGGTCTATTTATTAGCTTTTATGCTAGAACAAAGTGTATAGCCACTTCTTATTCAAATATCCAAACTTAAAAAATTACAGATGAGAAGAACACCAAAGAAGACTTCTAGAGTTCTAATTATAGACGTGGAATTGGCTCTAAGAAACATTTTGACCCATGCATAACTAGAGATGAACATGAAAACAATCCCCATTGGAGGAAGGGATCGAGGTCCTTGCAGGTAGAGCCATTTTCTTTTAAAAATTAGAGGAAAGAAGAATACTTAGAATCTTGCATAATACTAGGGAGTATATTTTCTTATAAACAGCAAAATCCCATAAAATCTTCATTTTAGAGTGAAACCCTAATAAATTACCATTTGCGTGATCGAAGATTTGGGAAACAGAGGAAAAGATACCAGGAGAAACAAAATAAAATACCAATATTTAACATACACAATAAAGCAAGAAAGAAATATGATCCTTCATAAATTAAATAGACTTACAAACATCCACTTTATAGAGAAAGCAGGCCAAAAATGTATAACAATGAGGAGAAGAAAAAGAACTACCCCTTTAACGAGGTGGTCAATTCGTCTTCTGTGTCTCCCCTACTAGTAAGGTGAAGTACCCTTTGAGATTCATGGATCTGGACATCTAGGATCTGCTCTCCTCATAAGTTCCTCTCCTTCTTTCCTCATATTTCAAGAGCAAGGCGTTTACATGGATGAATATGCCTCCAGAAGTCATGGTGTCTCCCTGCTGTCACTCCCACACATCATAGGTATGGTACTGACCTTTGAGATTTCCTTCCCTTTCACTATCTCTACTGCTCTTCTTTGTAGAAGGAACGGGAAGCTAAAGGACCTCCCTAGGAGGGGAGACTTTAGGCTCCTCCATTATAGATGAAGAAAGAGGGAGGAGGGGAATAGAAAACTAAAAGTAAAGGGGCGTTGTAGAATGAGAACCAAAAAAAAAAAATGATCATCCCCAAAATCCCTGAGTGCTGTACAGGGCAATGAAAGACATAAGGATAAGAAAGTCCCTATGTCTATTTAGGGTCCTCAACCATGACTAAGGGGCAGTAGGCAAGATGATAGTAGACTATCTCAAAGCCTTCTTCACAAAAGGGAGGAAGAATTAGGCTAGAAAGACATTTAGCTCCTTAGAGGAAAAAGTTATAAAGAAGTCATATGTAGGACTAGAAATAGAGTAGAAAAGCCTTAGTACAACTTGAAGGAACCTAGAAAGAAGAACAGGTAGACAAATTATTGAGAAGTCTTTAAAGGATAACAAGATTTATTCGAGAAACTAGAGCCTGAGAGGCTGAATTTATAGACAATATTAGGGCAAGATGGGTTGCTAGATTACAGGGGAAAACCCTAAGTGATGCAAGCCCAATCAAGAAATCTCTGAAAGATCTACCAACCACCTTTACCATCATAGGGAAATAGAGAGAAGGGAAAAGAATATTCTGTTAAGGCAGGTTAAGCTAGCATAAGTAGATGTCAAAAAATTTCTCAGGGAAAGAGAAATAAAATTGCCGAAATTTTGAAATTCCAAAATAACGATTTAAAACATAGTTTGGAGAACTTCCCAAAAAAATAAAAAAAAATCTACTAGAAAAAACATGGCTAACACTCCTCAGAGAAAGACACCAGATTAGTGAAGGGTGAAAGAGCCCCAAGAAAGCACATGAGGCCTAGATAACTCACACTTCAAGGCAAAGAATGCCTATGGAGGAGATAAAGAGGCTCCCTCTAACTACAATTGAGCATGTTAGATTAATATCTGATGCACTTCAAGTGGAGAGTGATAAAGGTAGAAAAAATTTTTGAGAGGCATTAGGCCAAAGTCTAACAAAAGCTTGAGGAAAGACATTGATCGGATCAGCTATGTCATTAGATTTAAGCATTGGGTCGATGCACAAGTAAGTAGCTTACTAAAGCCTAATAACATGAAGCCTTGATATATTTTTTCTCCTACATGCATTGCTTATAAAATGCAATAAGAGATGTAGTTAAGATCACCCAAATATATTTAGAAATGGTAAAGATCTTAGAAGCTTAATAATTATGAATGAAATCTGTATCTAAAAAGATATGAAATTCTATTTAAGTTACTTTAAGTAAACAACCCCGAACTCCTATGTAAGCAAGTGATGCTTAAACCCAAATGTAGGTTGTAAATGTTCGCACAAGCATATAAAGTCTACATAGAAACCTTGCCCTTTTATTCCCCTCTTGAATTCTTCTAACTTGAGTGTCGGAGGCTCTTAGAGAGGAGAATCCCCCTTTTTAAGAGTTGTTTTGAAGGAAACCCTTAGACAATCCAAGAGAAGTCTAGAAATCTACTATGTGCTACAGCAATTTCAAAATACCTAATACCATTTTATTTTATTTTTTGTTAGTCTTTGGTGATTACTGCTACTTGTTTCTTAAGCACTTATAAGCATATTTGAGAAGCCTTTTGAATTACTAATTTTGTTATTTAAAATAAGAGGATGATATTTTCTATTAATTACTTTAAGGATTTTTGTTTTAAAGTGCTTAGTCCACATCGTATAAAAAAAGACATAATATTAAGTTAATCAGCATTAAAATTAAAGAAGATAAACTCACAAGCTCCTAGTATCAAAAGTTGTTATTATTGTAAGTTTAAAATTAAGAGCTTCACATCCCTCAAGAAACCACATCAAGGGGTTTTTGATCTAGTTTTCTTCCCCAAACTTCTATTCAAAAGCTACACTTAATTCCTACTCATATAATCACTTTTCTTAGCACTTTTCCTCTGATGAGTTTGTTTTATGTTGCTATTTTAGGGTTTTGCCTATTTTATTACTATAGCATATCAATTAGATGAAGTTTCAAAGAACATTACCTATTTTAGGACTAGGACAATGCTTTACTCCTTGATGAAATATGATAAATGAGTTGAATAGCTGGTAAGCCTTAGGAAAACTCCTTATGAAATTCTACTTTAATGTTGAGGCCATGAAAAGCTTTCATGGTGTACTTGTCAGGTTGGATCATTTTTGCTTATGAGGGTAAATGGTGCCCATTCTTTTTGTTCTTTACATGCTACTTCTTTGTTTTAAATATATTGCTTTGCATTGTATAGTACCCAAAGGACATCCCAGTGATGAATGTAGAGGAGAGGTATATGGAAGCGCTTACAATGTAGCAAAACATATATGATCAAGGAGGTTAAGGATGTCGCCATCCATTAATTGGATAAAATTTCTCTTGATTAGCTGGTGTAAGATTTTTTTTTCCTCTCCATGCTCTTTTTTTAGTATTTTCTCTCCTACGATATCTTTTACTTGTTGCATGTGTTTCCTTTGTAGGTTTAATCGAGAAGAGAGCACTGTTATGTGCAAGGATCTACCTCCCTGGCGGTGTAACCCTCAAGAATGGTCGTACTCATTTGTTAGGTATTTTTTTAAATAGTAGACAGAACTAGCCTACAGACTCCAACTTCCTAGCATGCCCTACCAAGTCCAGCTTCCTAGCATGCCCTGCCACCTGCCTCAGCTTAGCCCAAAATCTAGGTGCAGGTGTGATCCAGGAACTTGGATGAGTTACTGGGCCAATTTCAAACTCATATTCTAGTCCAGGATTATTTTACTATCAAGATACAAATCTTTTTTCCCCAATTCTAGCACTGCAGAAGTAAAAAATGGATAAGATTACAAAAAGGCATCAAACTTTACTAATAGAGTCACTAGTGAATTTAGGAAATACTTACAAACTGTACTACTCTTTGAAGTAAATCATACTGATCGGGATAACTAAAGGAATATCGAAGGGACAAATTGATGTTGCTTCAAAGATTTTAGAGAGAGGCCCAAGCAATCCCTCTTTTTGGGACCATCCTTACTCCTTAGTCTTAAACTAAGGATCTAGATTTGGAGGCAATAGTACGGTGATGTGATGAGATGCATCTCATCACCGCCTGTCATCGCTGACAGCCTCTACTAATCAACACGGTAAATTAAGACTAATTATAGTAACATCCATTAATATAGCATACTAGTTTAAATCATAGTAAATCATGTCAAAGTACAAGGCTTAGTCTAATTAAAACAAAAGTGAAGTAAATAAGTTACAGCAAATAGAAGCTAACTAAAGATTACATCTTTGGTAATTTAGAATAAAAAATCAAAGAAGAGAAATATAGTAGAAGAGTAGGTAAAGACAAAGTTTTTGCCCTCAGGACAACCCACCTAATTCACTTGGGAACTCAGCAGAGTGACGCCTTCTTGATAAGTAACCCAATTCTCTCTCCTAATACCTCCAATATGTAAAGTAATTCTCTCATAAATGCTTATGCTCTCCTCTATCTAATTTTTCTGATGTGTTTTTGACACCAATTTGATTTGATGCCACAAGTTGATGGAAAATTTTTGATGCAAATTGACTAATGCCTACAACCCTTGGGCATAGCCCCTATTTATAGTGGTTGTGGGGATAGTATAAATCTATATAGAGAAAGAAGACCTAATCCTAATCCCACTAAGGTTAATCTAAATAGGTATAATAATTCAGCTAGGGTTCTGGCTAATTAGTCATAGTAAACTAGTCAATCTAGAATTCTAATTAATTAATCCTATTTAAGCAGAAAAGGACTTAGAAGGAGGGATAAAGCTATGGAGCCTGGCCACGTTCCCAACCACAAGTCCTAGCTTTGCTCTTCGTTTGGTTAAGTTGTTTTGAGCCATAACTTTCATGCCTGTTTTGAGTAATTTATTTTTTCCCTAAAAGCTTATTGAGTCTAGTTCTAATAAAACTATTTTGATAATATTTAGATGAGTGTTGAACGAGATATAAACAAAATAGTGAATAGGTGTTATTTTCATCACAAAGCCGAATATTCGACTCATACCATTTCCATTGCTTATCGAACTTTGGTTCATCACATGCCATTAGAAAGCTTCTTTAATAAAGAATGTTGATACTTAGACTTAATAATTCTATGCTCCCTAGAGTCGATCTCAAATGGACGCCGAATATTGTCAATGTGGGCTTTTTGGGCTTTTTGGGCTCTATTAGCCTTTTGGAATCAAATTCAATGATTACTCTGCTGGGCCCCTAAGTACACAAGTTGAGGGATAGTTTTCATCATTCGAAATTAAAAACAAGATGTCATTTTCAGGCGTCTACAGTTAACCCCCACGTCAACCGAGCCGAAGTATGGGAAGCTCAAAGTAATGGCTGACACTTGTAGTTGTCTGGCTGGTTGTGATGATGTAAAATATGAGCATAGCTATTGAGGGTTGTAAGACTTGGTATCTACCAACATTAACCATAACAGTGGCCGATGTTAGAAATCCAAGCCTGGCTATTGAAGGTCCTAATTCTTGGCGTCCACCAACTTAGTTTGTAACGGTGGCTAATAAATTTTATCCTTTCACCGAATTGGCGGATATCCTTATCACTAGAGCAGCAGACCTTTTGTTAGTCTAGCATATTTGTCACAATTTTATCCTTTTGCCGAATTAGTAGGTTTTCTTATTGCATTGCCAAAGCAGAGGAACTTTTTCCTCTCTAGCAAACTTTTGATGATTTTATCCTTTCGCTAAATTAGCGGGTTTTCTTATCGCCAAGGTAGCGGACCTTTTTCCAATCTACTAGACTTGTGATGATGTTATCTTTTCACTGAATTAGTGGGTCTCCTTATCGCTAGAGTAGTGGATCTTTTGCCAATCTTGAAAACTTGTGATGATTTTATCATTACCAGTTTCCCTATAGCTGGAGCAGCATACCCTTTGCCAGTCTAAGAAAGTTGTGATGATTTTCTCCTTTTGTTGGATTAGTTATTTTCCTTATCGCACAAAGCAGCTGACCTTTTGATAGTCTAGCAAACTTTTCATGATTTTATACATTCACCGAATTAGCAGGTCTCCTTATTGCCAAATTAGCCAGTTTCCTTATCGTCGGTCTAGCAAACTTTGATAATAAAATGGACCAATGTGCCAGGACCTAGTGGTGAACCTTAGTGATATGGTGCCTGAAGATCTGTTGCCAGGTTACTGAAAACTTAATGGCGTCTAAGCCTGAAGTCCTGCAACCAGATCCTTGTGAACTTAGAGGTGTTTGGGCTTAAACACCTGTTATCTAGATCCATGTGATCTTGTTAGCATGTGAGCTTGAAGACCGGAACTTCTTGGCATTTGAGCTTAGAAATTTGTAGCCAAATCCCTGTGATCTTGTTGGAGCTTGAGGCTGAAGATTGAACCCTTAGGACTTTTTGATACGAGACATTGAGATGTCAAATCTTCAAGTTTGACCTTTTTCTCACTCAAGCATTGAACTCATCTCCTTCTGATCATGGACTAGGAGTACCTAGACCAGGATTCCTACCATCCATATTGCCATGTTTAGTGACTAGGATCACTTTGACTTCTACCTGCTTTTAAGCTTGTCTTTTGTTAGTCTTTAAGGCCTCTCATACTTCGTATTCTCAATGTGAAATTATGGCTTTCAAGGTCACTATGTAGCACTCACTTTCACTTTTTTAATCTACCATAATCCTTCCTACATAGCCATTATCTACCAGACATTGTATCTTCATCTTATATATGGAGAGTGTTATTATCAGAGAATTTAGGAGTGGTCTTCCTCCAATTATATTTAACAAAGAAGGCACATCCATGTTAAGTTAGTCTACTATTACTTAGTAGGTCTTTCCCTTAAGGGTCCCCACCTTGGTAGGTAGTTTGATCATTCCCTTTTGTTATGTGGTGTGCCCCATGAAACCCATGATGGGAAACAGTATTGGGGACATGTCCTTCTTCTGCAAGCCAAGCTTGGTAACCATTCGATCATCATGGGGATGAGATATGGCGTAGCACCATTATAGACCACCTTAAAGAGAGAGTTGATAGATACATTGTTCACTCCGAGGATCACCTGAACTAGAGTTCTCAAATGACTTTGCAAAGCCTTATTTGACAGCTTGACGAGGGGTGATCCCTTGGTATGACCTATAAGTTGCCCCTCATGGATGTAACTCAAAAGTTATCTTCTTATTATCTCCTTTCATTTGGATGTGTTCTCCTTTTTTGAGGCTTATTCTTGAGGCACTTATCCATCTTCTTGTTGTTTACCAGTCCATGATGCATTAAATGGACATTCAACTATAAAGGATCTCTCGTTCATTTCTTTTTAGTTATGTTTGACAGACCTTTTTTCATCCCTCCTTGATAGCTTTTTAGGAGTTCCAGTCTTTCTTATTGTTAGAATGTATAAGGTTTTGATGATAACAAATCCAAGTGTTGTAGTTGTTGTTGTTGTTCCAAACAGGCTTTACCAACAGGGCCTTACTGCTGTTTTTCAATATATTAAAACTGCTTGACTAATGGTTTATCAAGAACAGGTACTCAAGTCAGCGATGTAAGAACAACCATGAGAACAGGCTCTGTAAGGTGTTTGAAACATGTCCTGTGAAGTGTTTGAAGCATAGATATAAGTGCAGCCGTGAGGAACAGGTTCTGTGAAGTGTTTGCAGCAGATTCGTCTCTCTACAAGATGACTAGTGGTTACAACAAGATGTCTTGATTTAATTTGGTTTTATATTTTTAGACTCTTGTTAATATGCCAATCAGAAACTCTTAACTTACCACTTACTTGAAACGGTTTTGTTTTCTTTTGGTAAATATTTCGGATCACCCTTCAGAACAATCCTGGAAACAGGGTGATCAGGGTGTTTCCAGAATAAGCTGCGAAAAAAAAAACTGTTTTGCACGATTTTTATCTTTTGGATTTTGAGCAGCTTCCTCAAGGATTTGCAAGAAAGATTTTTTATGGAGTATCTTACCCCTTATCCTAAAAAACGATTATTAAAATCTAAGGAGATTTGCAAAATCTTTTTGAATAAAAAGAATATCCAATTTTTGGCAAGTGGATAAGGTTGTTGAGAAAAACATGGGCTAGTTGCTGAGAATCACCGCCTTATGCACACGGTTTAGGAAGTGTTTCCAGCTCATGCTTCCTCATCCCTTGTGGCTAAAGAATTCTATATTCTTTAGGGATTTTAGTTTCCAAAAATTTGAGGAATTGTTTTTCCAAGCACTATATAAAGTCGCTTCTTAGAACGTTAGAAGCATCGGTTTTCAAAGAGAAAAATTTAGTGTTCATGAGCTTAAAAGTTTGAAAAGAAAACCGTGTCTAGTAAGTGAGTTATTTGAGCTTTCAAAGTTGGCATACTAGGACTTCATTGTACCCTATATTAGCTTAGTTGAGAAGCATTGTAATAGGGTGTTTTTCTTTATACTCTTCTTTCACAAAAGTGAGTTGAGTGTGTGTCCAAATCAAGGGGATTTTGGACATGGGGTAACCTGTCTTAGGGAAGACGGTTACGTGGGTTGCAATTTGTAACAAGGTGTGTTACTATTGTAACGTGATTAGCCCGTTTAGTGAAGTGTTTAAATCCTACACGAGGTAGGTCGTGGTTTTTCACCTCAGTTGGGCTAGAGGTGTTTTCCACGTAAAAATCCTGTGTCCATTATTTCCGCATTCAATTTTGTTGGATTTTCGCTTCTGCTTATCTCAGGAACAACCTGTGCGAACAGGGTCTAAGACTGTTTGCCAGCAACTTGCGAAAATCAGACACCACAATTCGCCCCCCTCTTGTGGTTGTGTACTCTCTAAATCAACAAGTGATATCAGAGCAGGTTCTCCTTTGAAAGGCTAACACCTTGAGAGATCCTTGAAGATGAGTACCCCACAAGGCATGCATGAAGGTCAATCCATAACTCAACCACCATACTTCAATGGCCAACACTATGGTTGGTAGAAAAATAGGATGGAAAACTACATCCAAGCCGAGGACTATGAGTTGTGGATGCTCATCAAGAATGGACCACTTATCCCAAAGAAAATAACTGAAGATAGAAAGTCAATCCCCAAGGAGCCTAAAGAATTCAATACTAAAGATTACAAAATGATGAAGAAGAATGCCAAAGCCAAGAAACTTCTATATTTCGGCCTAGGTCCTGATGAATATACTCGCATATCTGAATGTGAGTCGGCCAAGGAGATCTGGGATGCTTTGCAAATAGCTCACGAAGGGACCAATCAGGTAAAGCAATCCCGGATTGAATTGCTTGTGAGAAAATATGAGCTGTTTGAGATGGGTGATCGTGAAAGCGTGATGGACATGTACACTCGCTTCACTCACATAACGAATGAGTTGAAATCCCTGGGAAAATCCTTCACCACCGAAGAATTGGTGAGGAAAATCCTAAGAATTTTACCTCATTCTTGGGAAGCGAAAGTCACGGCCATCCAAGAAGCTAAGGACATGAACAAGATCACCCTAGATGAGCTGATTGGCAACCTCCAAACGTATGAACTTAGGAAAAATTCTCAACAGAAAGATGAGACAAAGAGAGATCGAGGTCTTGCACTAAAGGCCTTAGAAGATGATTCTGATTCTGATGAGGAGGAGATTGCCATGATCACTCAAAAGTTCAAGAAGTTCTTCAAGAAAGTCAAAGAAAATAGCAAAAGGAAGGACTTCAGCAAGGCCAGGAACACCTCTCGGGAACAGTTCTCCGGGTGTTTCAAGTGTGGCAAACTGGACCACATTGTGAGAAACTGCCCACTGCACAAGGAAGAACAAGAACCCGAACACCCTAGAAAACAGGGGAGGAAACAGGGTGTAAGCAGCTCAGCGAAAAGGTTCTCAAAAGCTATGCTCGCGGCCTGGGGAGACTCAAGCGAGGATGAGGAAAGGTCTGAAGCTGGGGAAGCTGATGTAGCACTTATGGCAAGAAGTGACACTGATTCAGATGATGGATCAATAGATAGTCTGACTCAACTCAAGAACAAGGCACGTGGTGTAAATAAATCAACTCTTGAGGAATTAGTGTACACTATAATGGATATATGTGCTGAATTAAAAAGGGATGTTCGAGATCTAGAACTTGAAAATGAAACCCTTAAATTAGAAAAACTTGAAGTTGACAAAGAAACTCTTGCCTTGCATGAAAACATCAATGTGCTTAAAGAAACTCTACTCATGAAAGAAGAGACTTGTTCCACTAAATTGACTGAGCTGGAAAAAGAATCCCTTGACTTAAAAGGTAAGGTCGAGTCCTTGCTTGTAGAAAATAAAAACTTGCTTGAGAAAATGAAACAAATGGAATCAGACCTTGCCACAAACAAGCTCTGGAACAGGTCCTCACAAGCACTTGAATGGTTAAACACCCATCATAGTCGAAATAGAAGAGGACTAGGTTTTGTGCCTAAGATGACCTACCCAGTGAATAGAAAATATGTAGGATTATCTAAGAATATTGTATGTTATCACTGTGGTAAAATGGGTCATTACCGTTATACTTGTCCCTCAAGAAAGTATGCCATTAAAAGGAACTCAGTGTATGTAAAACAAATATGGGTTAGGAAAGATGAGATTTGTACCTCTAAAGGAATGGGACCCAAGTGGATCTGGGTTCCCAAAACTAACCTATGATCTGTTTTGCAGGCTGAAGTGCGAGAGAACAACCCAGCAAACAACCCAGCGAACAGCGCAGGGATCACCCTAGGAAACAGGCAGCTGTGGTATGTTGACAGTGGGTGTTCGAGGCATATAACTAGTGAAAAATCCAATTTTCTCTCACTTACAGCTTCAGAAGGAGGGAGTGTGGCATTTGGAAACGGCAAATCCGGGATAATTGTCGGTATAGGTAAGATAGGTGAGTCACTCTCCCATTCAATTGACAATGTTTATTTTGTGGATGGATTAAAACACAACTTGCTAAGTGTGTCCCAACTATGTGACAAAGACAATCTAGTAGTGTTCTCTCCAACACGTTGCTTGGTTGTAAATATGAACACAGGAGATGTTGTGTTGAGGGGGAAGCGACACAAAAATGTTTATAAAGTGTGTATTTCTACTCTTCCCCAAAATAATTTGACTTGTTTGAGTGCCCTAAATGATGATGTTATGCTTTGGCACAAAAGGCTAGGTCATGCAAGCCACTCGCTTTTGAACAAACTTGTAACCAAAGACTTAGTGGTAGGCTTACCTTCCACCAAATTCAATGATGACAAGGTATGTGATGCATGTGCCAAAGGCAAATAAGTCAGAAATTCATTTAAATCTAAAAGGTGTGTAAGTACTACTCGACCTCTTGAATTGATATATATGGATATATGTGGTCCAATGAGGATCATGAGTAGAGGAGGTAAGAGGTATGTGCTTGTGATAGTGGATGACTACTCTCGTTTCACTTGGACCCTGTTTTTGGCTTCTAAAGATGAAACTTTTAAAAAATTTCTTGCTTTCATTAAAAGACTGAAAAAAGGGTAGGACACTCTTTGGTATACCTAAGGTTTGACCATGGTACAGAATTTGAAAATTCGAGCTTTATTGATTATTATAATGAGCATGGTGTTGATCATAATTTCTCAGCTCTAAGAACACCCCAACAGAACGGGGTGGTAGAACGCAAAAATCGCACTCTAGAGGACATGACTAGAACAATGCTTGTTGCTAGTGGTCTTCCTAGAAACTTTTGGGCTGAAACTTTGAATACATCATGTTACATTATAAATAGATGTATGATTAGACCTATTCTTAACAAAACTCCTTATGAACTTTTCAAGGCAAGAAAACCTAATATTATGCATTTGAGAGTTTTTGGTTGTAAATGTTTTGTGCATAATAATGGAAAGGATGCCTTAGGGAAATTTGATCCAAGGAGTGATGAAGCAATATTCCTTGGTTACTCCTCGCATAGTAAGGCATACAAAGTGTTTAATAAGAGAACCTTGTGTGTTGAGGAAAGTGTGCATGTGCTTTTTAATGAAACTAACTCTCTAAGCGAGAATGATGCACAGGAAGAAGACTTCGAACTAGGTCTTGTTAGAAAAGACGTGCTGCTTCAAGGTGAACAAGGTAAGGATCAATCGGAGGGAGCAAGGCCTGAGGCTGTTCTTCAGAAAGGTAAGCAAGGTGTGAACCAAACAGGGGGAAACAGGGTGAAACCCTGTTTGGGACAACACCAGCCGAATCCTTCAGGGATAAATTCCAAAACAAGCTCCCAAACAGGTTCGAGAACAGGCTCTGAACCTGTTTCAACGAGTATTCCAGCTAGGATGGAGGGCGAGTCTATGAACCCACTTTCACCACGATCATGGAAATACCAAAGTTCACACCCTCTTGATCAAATTTTGTCTGATGTTAATGCAGAAGTTCAAACTAGATCTAGACTCAAAAATTTCTGTGCTTTCTATGCTTTTCTTTCAAAAATTGAGCCAAAGAATATTAATGATGCTCTTACAGATTCAGATTGGGTCACAGCCATGCAAGAAGAACTCCATCAGTTCGAAAGGAACATGGTATGGCACCTGGTGCCACGACCAGATGATAAAACAATCATTGGAACCAAGTGGGTGTTCCGTAACAAGTTAGATGAGTGCGGAACAGTCACTAGGAATAAGGCCCGACTGGTGGTTCAAGGCTACAACCAAGAAGAGGGAATTGATTATGAAGAGACCTTTGCACCTGTTGCAAGGATGGAAGCCATTCGAATTTTGATAGCTTTTGCAGCCCACATGGAGATCAAGTTGTATCAAATGGATGTCAAAAGTGCGTTTCTAAATGGATACCTCGAAGAAGAAGTGTATGTCAAACAACCCCCTGGTTTTGAAAGTGATGAATTTCCTAACCATGTTTTCAAACTTGACAAAGCACTTTATGGTTTAAAACAAGCCCCTAGAGCTTGGTATGAGCAGTTGTCAAGCTTTTTATTAGAAAATGGTTTTACAAGAGGCAAGGTAGATAATACCTTGTTTCTAAAATCTAAGGAGGAACATTTATTGATTATCCAAGTATATGTCGATGACATCATATTTGGTGCAACTCATCATGATTTATGCAATGAATTTTCAAAAATGATAAGGAGTGAGTTTGAAATGAGCATGATGGGTGAGCTTAATTTTTTTCTTGGCTTACAAATCAAGCAAACTTCAAACGGCACCATGATCCATCAACAAAAATATATCAAGGAGTTACTTAAGCGTTTTAGGATGGAGTCGACTAAGCCTATTGATATTCCCATCTCTCCCTCAACCAGGTTGGTAATGGATGATGGTAGTACCTCAATTGAGGAGAAATCCTATAGGGGCATGATAGGGTCACTCCTATACCTAACGGCTAGTAGACCTGACATTGTCTTCAGTGTAGGTCTATGTGCACGTTTTCAGTCTAACCCTAAAGAAACTCATCTTAAGGCTGTAAAAAGGATTTTAAGATACTTAAAACATACACCTAATCTAGCCTTATGGTATCCTAGAGATTGCAACTTTGATCTTGTTGGGTATGCTGATGCTGATTATGCAGGTTTCTTGGTTGATAGAAAAAGCACCTCAGGTATGGCTCACTTTCTTGGACCTTGTTTGGTATCTTGGGCAACCAAGAAACAACTCTCTGTTGCCTTGTCCACAGCAGAAGCTGAGTATGTGGTAGCTGCATCTTGTTGTGCTCAGTTATTATGGATAAGACAACAACTCAAGGACTTTTGTGTTGACATAGGATGCATTCCTATTTATTGTGACAATACAAGTGCAATTAACATTGCCAAAAATTCATGTCAACACAAAAGAACAAAACATATTGACATTCGTCATCATTTTCTAAGAGACAATATTGAAAAAGGAGTGATCTCAATGAATTTTTGTGCCACTGAAAATCAAATTGCTGATATATTCACAAAAGCATTGGGTAGAGAACAATTTGAAAGGAATAGACTCGAACTAGGCTTAATTAGAACAACCTAACCAACCTGTTCTCTCTCCCTGTTTGCAAAATTTAAAAGTTACGGGCACAACATGTTAAATTTTTGTTTGCAATCAACTTCTGTGCTATGTTTAGCATATGTGAGGTTTGCAACTTGCTGACACTCGTTGAGGTCTAATGAGATTGCCCTTATTGTCCCATGTTACCGAGCAAGTAACCTCAAGAACAAGCACCAGAAACAGGTACGCCTCTTGTTTGTCAAATATGTGCAACAAATTGAAAATTGCTAATCTCTTCCCGAGGCGTGCGCGGCCTAAATAAATGCAAAAGCCCGTTGCAAAACGGGCAAAATCTTTTAAAGATTTCGCATGTCTCTCTCTCTCTTTAAAGCTCTCTTGCTCAATCTCTCACCTCCACCGAAACTCTCTTGCTCTGAAACTCTGTTCAAGAAACCCTAATCTCTCTCCTTCCTCTGAAAAATGGCGTCTCCCATTAGCTCCGAGAGCTCCTCGACCTTGACTCAGGGCAACCAGACACAGGGCACAGCCTTGCAAACAGCCACAGCCCTGTTTGCGCCTACACAATTTCTGACGGCCCTCATGGAAGGTAAAACTACTGAACCTTCTCGACCCATTGTCTATAAACCTTTTGGGTTTTTGAAAAGCATCGACCTTAGAACAGTGAATCTGAAATTGGAAGACATCCCTTACAAATTTGGGTGGGAATTGATTTTGTTTGGAGAAACGGGGGCATGTAAACCCCAAGAACCTGTTGGGGCATCTGAAAGAGAAATTGGGCCTTTAGATAAAATCTTTCTGTTCGATCAAGGACTAGATGACATCAGTTCGCTTGGGCTGTTTCCAGAGCAGGAAACAGGGCTAGAAACAGGGCTTGAGGTTTTTAGGGATGAGCTAAGGGAGGATTTGTCAAAAGAAGAAGGGAGAAGTAGTGGTCAAATGGAGGAGTCTCCTGTGAAGCCTGAACAAGCCACACCGGTACCACCAACCGGTGAGAAATGTAAACGATACAAAATTGTGGCTAGGCGTACTAGAATGCCAAGAACACGACCACCATCAAGGTCTAAAAGCGGCCAGACTGAAGAACCCTCAAAAAGTGAAACTCCTGTCAAACCAAAATCACAAATCTCCTCTTCGGCGAAACCCACAACCAGGCCAACTCGAAAATCAGCCCGAATTGCCTTCCACTCCACACCTCGTCCTGCCAAACAGTCATCCCCTGTTGTTGAGGAAATTGATTCCTCCTCTGAGCCTTCATCAGATAGCAACACTGAGAACACCACCTTCAAACAGGGCACTCCCGTGTTCTCAGAGTCCTCAGAGGATAAGCCTCTGCCTGCACCAACATCGACCTCCACTTTACTCTCCAAACCATCACCCCTCAAAACTCCCAAGAGAAAAGCCTCTCTCAAACACGCCTCCACCCAAGACCCTCCTAGTGAGCCTCAACCTAAAAGAGCCAAGAAGTCTACCCCGTCTGCAATCTCAGCCAAACTAACCCAATTGCTTCAGAGACGGGTAGTCAGGGGCAAAATTATCAAGGTAAAATATTTTGAGGAACAGGGCATGGGGGTGTTTCTGCACAAGCTGCATGCACAGGGGTGGTATGAGCAGTTTACAAACACCCAGTTGGGGTGTTCTGTACATGAGTTGGCAGAGTTCTATGCCAACTGCATGGTCACCACAGGAGTGGTGACAAGTATTGTTAATGGGCAACAGCTTCGCTTTGATGCGGAGATATTAGGGGAAATTCTGGGGATTCCCTCCACGGGCTTTGATATATATGTGAGAGAAGACAAGACTATTCTAGGGATAGCCAGGCTGCTGGAGCTCGCCCAAAAATTTAGCCAGCAATCAAGCCTCCAAACACCCAAGTCCGTGAAGAAAAGGGACATGACATCGCTCCATCAATTGATATTCTGGTTTATCATCAAGAATGTCATCCCCAGGGGCCAGGGTCGCAATCTTGCTGATGCCATGGATCAATGTTTGATGGATCTGATGGACAAGGAAGAGCAAATCAACCTTCCTGCCATCATGATTCGCTACATAGCAAGAATTGCAAACACCTCCAGGGAACATGACCTGGGATACGGCTTCTTCCTGACTAGTGTGTTTGAGCACTTTGGGGTGACTCTGCAGAAGAAGGTGGGTGCTCAGTTCATCGATGAGATTGGGAGTAACACCCTTATGGGGTGTGGGTATGCTTTGATTGAGGGGTCTGCCTCAGAACAGGGGACTAGAACACCCCGTCCTCCTGTTCCTGGCAGTTCCTCAGTCAAGCTTGAGGCTGCTTTGGAAGAAAACTCTCGACTCAGTGCTGAGCTTACTGCGGTAAAGGCTGCCCTAGACGAGGAAAAGGCTCTCAATGCAAAACGCCATGAAGATATCCTCGCCCTTCTCTCTTCCCTCTCAGCAAAATTTTTCCCTCCTGCTCTCTGATCACCCCCCATCTGTTGTTCTCATAGCCTGTTCTCACTTCTCTTGGTTATCCTCTCTTGCTAGTTTGTACTTTCTGTTGCACTCGTTTGGTGAATGACAGGTTATCTTGTTTTTTGATTGGCTTTGCCTTGCTTGCTTTCTGTTGTGAATTGCTTGTGTGTGACTAGGATGGCCAATCTCATTACCGTACCAACACACTTGAGTGTATCGCCTGTTGACTTTCCTCCATTACCCAAGTGGTGGTGATAGTAAACACCCTATGTTTGACTGTTCGCCCCTTCTTTTTAATGATGCCAAAAGGGGGAAGATAGGTTGACCAATATTGTTTTAGTTTTGCCATGGATGAGTTAAATTTCTTACACTTTTTCGATACTAACTGCTTCATGTGAATTATCGGTCCTATAAATAATTGGCACTAATCACTTCAATTGTCCTTGAAAGTCAATATGGTCACTTGGTTTGTCATCATCAAAAAGGGGGAATTTGTTAGAATGTATAAGGTTTTGATGATAACAAATCCAAGTGTTGTAGTAGTTGTTGTTGTTCCAAACAGGCTTTACCAACAGGGCCTTACTGCTGTTTTTCAATATATTAAAACTGTTTGACTAATGGTTTATCAAGAACAGGTACTCAAGTCAGCGATGTAAGAACAACCATGAGAAACAGGCTCTGTAAGGGGTTTGAAACATGTCCTGTGAAGTGTTTGAAGCATAGGATATAAGTACAGCCGTGAGGAACAGGTTCTGTGAAGTGTTTGCAGCAAATTCGTCTCTCTACAAGATGACTAGTGGTTACAACAAGATGTCTTGATTTAATTTGGTTTTATATTTTTAGACTCTTGTTAATATGCCAATCAGAAACTCTTAACTTACCACTTACTTGAAACGGTTTTGTTTTCTTTTGGTAAATATTTCGGATCACCCTTCAAAACAATCTTGGAAAAAGGGTGATCAGGGTGTTTCCAGAATAAGCTGTGAAAACAAAAAAAAACTGTTTTGCACGATTTTTAGCTTTTCGATTTTGAGCAGCTTCTTCAAGGATTTGCAAGAAAGATTTTTTATGGAGTATCTTACCCCTTATCCTAAAAAACGGTTATTAAAATCTAAGGGGATTTGCAAAATTTTTTTTGAATAAAAAGAATATCCAATTTTTGGCAAGTGGATAAGGTTGTTGAGAAAAACATGGGCTAGTTGCTGAGAATCACCGCCTTATGTACATGGTTTAGGAAGTTTTTCCAGCTCATGCTTCCTCATCCCTTGTGGCTAAAGAATTCTATATTCTTTAGGGATTTTAGTTTCCAAAAATTTGAGGAATTGTTTTTCCAAGCACTATATAAAGTCGCTTCTTAGAACGATAGAAGCATCGGTTTTCAAAGAGAAAATTTAGTGTTCATGAGCTTAAAAAGTTTGAAAAGAAAACCGTGTCTAGTAAGTGAGTCATTTGAGCTTTCAAAGTTAGCATACTAGGACTTCATTGTACCCTATATTAGCTTAGTTGAGAAGCATTGTAATAGGGTGTTTTTCTTTATGCTCTTCTTTCACAAAAGTGAGTTGAGTGTGTGTCCAAATCAAGGGGATTTTAGATGTGGGGTAACCTGTCTTAGGGAAGACGGTTACGTGGGTTGCAATTTATAACAAGGTGTGTTACTATTGTAACGTGATTAGCCCGTTTAGTGAAGTGTTTAAATCTTACACGAGGTAGGTCGTGGTTTTTCACCTCAGTTGAGCTAGAGGTGTTTTCCACGTAAAAATCCTGTGTCCATTATTTCCGCATTCAATTTTGTTGGATTTTCGCTTTTGCTTATCTCAGGAACAACCTGTGCGAACAGGGCCTAAGACTGTTTGCCAGCAACTTGCGAAAATCGGACACCACAATTCACCCCCCTCTTGTGGTTGTGTACTCTCTAAATCAACACTTATGTTAGCCCCTAATTGTTATGCACATTTCTGCCATCTTTGGGGCCTCTTTCATGGAGGCTCGTCATTATAGGAGGAACTTTTCACCAAGGCCTTTATGTCTTGCCCCATTGGTGAAGAAAACTAAGGCCAATCTACTTGAGGTCTTTTACAAAGAGTTTCTCATAATTAAATCTTTTCACATACTCAGTTGGGGGTCTTATGGTCTCTTATGGCCAACTTTATTAGTTTTGTAGCTATCTTTGGAGTTCCCCTTCTTCTAGTGAAATTATTTTTAAAATTGGTGGACAGGTCATCCCAAGATTTGATCAATCATCTGCTTTAGGGTGGTAGGGAAGTATTTTTTGCATCATAGCTTCTAAGGAGATGGTTATAGATAATTTGGGTTAAATTTACATTAGGGTGCTCTTAAGGGTCACTAGTCCCTACAAATTATATTATCTATTAATGGAGCACCATAATTAAGGGTTTTCTTAGAGTTTTTCCTTGAATGCTGCTAAAAAGGTGCAACTTTAATAGAGCATGAGCTCTATTGTTGTCAATTTCCCTTATAATCTTTTTCTTAATGAGACCTAACTCAATCATTCCTCTTCTACTAGGATTTTTCCTGCTCAACCTTTGTGGTTCAAGGTCTCTCTCAAGCCTTCATCTTTGTTCCTCTAGTATTTAGGAGGTCTACTCTAGGGATACCTTTCCTCTAAATTATCAAAGAAAATCTTCTTTCGAGTTCTAGTTGTCCCTAACCTATTGGAGAGACAATCTCTTAGAAGCAACCCTTCTTATCTTCCTCTAACAAGCCAAGAATTCATCTAATTTCTTCATTGTGGGAGACATATGTTCATCAATCTCTAGCCTAATCAACTCCGCTATCATCTTTAGAGCATATCGATTTGCTCCAGGGCATAAATGGCCCTGGCAGACTAGTGTCTTCCAAAGGGAGTTATATCCTCCTGGTTTGAGGCATCCTCAATGACAGAGTCTTCTTTCATAGAGATCTGGGCATTGGGAACCTGATTCTTAGGGATGTTAATGCTCTTTTTTTACTTATCACCATTCTAGTGTTGCATCTTGCTTAACTCTAGGTCCACACATAGGGTTCTAAATATTTCAGCATAGTGTAGAGTTTATGTTGTTCTTTTAACAACTTTAATGAACTTTGTGCTACCATTGAAGGATTACCTGCAAAACAACTCTCAAAGAGGGAGGTTCTCCTCTTTAAGAGCCTCATGGGCTTAAGTTAGGGAGAATTTTTGGAGAGGGTTGTGAGCACAATGTAGCTTATAAGAGCCTTGTTCACTTACCTTGATTTTGGCCATGGCTTGTTTATATATAATCTTAGGATAGTTCTCTCAAAGAAATTTTACTAGGATTCTATATCTTTTTAGTTATCTATTATTTCCCAATTTTGTTCAGACTTAAAGATCTTTATCGATTCCTTGTGAATTTAAGAGATCTTAGCTAGATCATTTCTTTTCTATATGTCATGTGCATGAGAATTAAGTCAAGGCTTCTACTGAACCTAAGTTTTATTAAGCTTACATCCGTGCCCAGACTACTCAATCCTAGTGGATAACATGATCCAGTCAATCTCTTTCTTAGGCTCTTATTGATCTATGACCTAATGACTCTTAGAGTCTTGGTAAGGACCATGACCCAAAACTGGGCACAGTCCCCCACGAATGGTTTGACTTGCTTACTAAGTGTGCTATTTGGATTTTATTTTTATTTTTTTTTTGCTTTGAGCAAAAAACGAATCACGCTTACAAAAAAGAAGTTGCCTGGCCCAAAGGACTAGGTAGCAGTCTTTATTAAAGATCCTGGTGATAGTCCTTGGATAATGATGAGCATAGTTTCCTGGTATAGCTCTGTAGCATTATCTCTAGCTGAGCCAAGAGATTAGACTACAGTATTGGTCCAAGAACTTAATCAGGTTCCTAGGCTAGGACGAAGTCTAGGTGTATGGCTTAAACACAACTATTGTTGAGATCCCAAAGCTACCTAATCAGAAATTAATAGAGTCACCCGTAAGTTTTTATGAAAAATTAAAAAACCAAATCTACTCCCTAAACCAAAACCATAAACTGAAAGGGACATCAAAAGGAGCAATTAATTTGTTCTAAAGAGGTTTTTAAGGGATACTTTTCTTCGTCCTCTTCTTTCTAGTTGTCATTTGCCTCTTTATTCCCCTCATCTTCCTCTGCTTCGTTATGAGGGCATTCACCATCCTCTGTTGAGGTGTTCTTAACAAAAGTTTGGAGCGTAGTAGCCATTAGTTCCATCTTCTTTTAACTTCATCTATCCTAGCATGTATTCTTTCCATCATTTTCATAAGTTGAGCTATTTCATTGCTATCTCCCAACGGGAAGGATGAGGGGTTAAACTTTGATTTTGACTTTGATTTTACAAGTGGAGTTTCTCCCTCTGGATAATAACCTCTTGGTTTGTAGGCTGTGCTCATATAGCTTCTTACTCTTCTTTATCAGGATTGATAATAAAAAGTACTTAGGGCTAGCTCATCCAATACTTTCTTTTTAATAGGAAACTGAAGACTCGTAATGAACCATGCTAACAACTAATGCTGATAGTATAGTGAACTAACTTTATTCCTGAGCTGACACAGACTTAGTGCTGCAAAACTGAACTGGATGAGACCCCCTAACTAGGATCTCAGCCAGGTTCCCTTTGGGCCCTAAAATTGATTTCTACCCAGTCTCCTAAATACAAATTAGTATGTTTGTAGACTTCTAAGATGCCGGTTGGGTTCCTATAGGCCTAAGGCATGCTGAACGTCCACCCATTCACCTAGATACATACAAGCATGAAAAATTGTTTCAACGTGAAAATTCGATAGTGTTCCTTTTTGTTGGGCTAAATTGTAGCCACTACTATAACTTGTATGACTTAAACTTAGGGCTAGGGCTTTGTTAGTTTTGAGTCAAGAGCCCTAGGACATTGATTGGCCTGAAAGCTGCTCAGTCCTAACCCAAGTTACTTGGTTTGGCATCTCTTAATATAGGCTCTCCTAAGACCCAAAGCATATAGATGCATTCTATCCTAAGCCAAAGCTCTCAGTTACAACAATTTGGTAAGGTTTAGAACAACCTTTTTCTAACCCAAATGCTTCATCATCCGTGAAATGCTTCACAAGACTAAAACAATCAATTGCTTTCTCATATATCATGTGGATTAAAGAAATTATGCCACGATTGGGTAGAACTGTTGCTTGCTTAGTTGGAAGTCTAATGAACCTACTGAGTGACCAACTATTTTCTCAAGTAGGTAATGGCAGGGGTTGACTTAGAGGTGCTGTTAATCCCAGTATGGCAGCAACCATGATGCAAGAATGTCTTATGCAAGTGTAATTAAAATAATTTCTCATATTGGCTTTCAAATCTCGCCCTCTAAAAAAATTTCCCAGTGGAGTCACCACTATAAAAACTATGACCCGAAACCACGTGTGGTCCCCAGTGAATGGGTTGACTTGCTGACTAAGTGTGCGGTTTGGATTTGATCTTTATATTTTAAACAAAAAATGAATTAGGCTATAGGGTCGTGATCCTAGGCCAGTGCTGAGCCCAGTTGTCAGGTTTAGCTCCCTAGTAGTCTCTCTGGCTGAGCTAAGAGACTGAAGTATAATACTAGTCTAAGAACATAATTGGGTTCCCGGGATAGGACAGAGTTCAGGTGTCTGACTTAAACATAGCTACTATTGTGATCTCTAAGTTAGCGAATATCAAAAGACTCAATAAGAAAATAGCAAATTTAATTAATAGAGCCCTTAGTGAGCTTTTAGAAAAACTTACAAAACCAAATCTATTCCCTAAAACAAACTATAAACCAAAAGGAACACTGAAAGAAACAATTGATTCATTCCAAAGAGGTTTTCGAAAAGTCCCCATGTAATCCTTGAAGTGGGGACCAACTCCATTGGCTTAAACTGAAGATCTAGATTCAGGGGTGAAAGTACGATGGCATAATGGAGTGCTATGTCATGACCCGTCATCACCGAGGCCCTCTACTAATCAATATAGGAAATTAAAATATAATTACATTAAAAAAATTAAGCATGAAGCTGTAAGGACCACAACCCAGAGCCCTTCGTGCTACCCCGTACGAAAGTTTTGACTCACTTGCTATGTGGGATATTCAAATCTAATTTTTTTTTTTTTTTGTTTTAATAGAAACTAGACGATTACTACAAAAGACAGGGTTACCTGGTCTAGAGGGCTCAGCAGCAGCCCTGATCTAAGATCCCTGGAGGGATCCTCGGCTAGTACTAAGCCTGGTTGTCTGGTCCAACACCCTAGTAGTTTCTCTAGCTGAGTCAAGAGCCTAAACTACAGTATTGGTCCGGTAACTTGGCCAAATTCCTAAGTCAGTACAGCATTCAGGTTTCTAGCTGAAACACATCTACTACCAGGATCCTGAAACTACCCAATCTAAAAAAGATTCAACGAAAAATAAAGAAAATAGCAAATTTAATTAATAGAGTCACTAATGAGGTTTTGGGAAAACTTACAAACCGAATCTACTTTCTAAAACGAACTATAAACCGAAAAAGATACCCAAAGAGACAATGAGGTTTATTTTTACCTTAGAATGGGGACTACTTGACTCTATATGCTTGAAGCAAGGATCTACATTCACGGGCGACAGTGCAATGACGTGACGGAGTGCAACACGCCACTACCCATCATCCTTGATGGCCTTTAGTAATCAATACAAGAAATCAAACTCTAATTATGGTCAAAACAATAAGCACACAACATATTATAATCAACCAAATCAGATAATAAACTTAAAAAGAACAATGTCAGTTCAAAGGAATTCATAGAAGTAATTGAATAGTAACAGTATGCAGTGTCTAAGCTAATTAAAGATTACATATTTAATCACCTAAAACTAAATAACAATCAAAGTAAAAGCAAAAGGAGAGAGAAAGAGAAAGAAGGATGGATTGTTGAAATTGTGCCCTCAAGATTATCACCCCTGGTCTATTTGGGAGCCCAGTAGATTGGCACTTTTTTTGTGATCGACCAAGTTCTCAGTTTCAATGCCTCTCAATCATCTCAGCATATGAGTATTTCTCTCAATATGTTTTAGCCTCTTTTTCTCCAATTTTTTGAGGGATTTCCGTATCGATTTTCTGTTTTCTCCTCTCCAATCTTTTAATGTGTCTAACACTTGGAGTAGCCCCTTTTTTAGAGTGCTCATAGGGTGAGACAAGCTAATTAGAAAAAGAAGATCTAATGTCCTTCCTAGTAGAATGATGGTTGAGATCGTGGCCTCAGGATGACCCATCCAGTCTATGAGGGAATGAAATTGACCAATTTCTCACCTTCAATAGCCTCTTAATAGTCTTAGCATATGACATATTTCTCTCAATATTTTTTGGTTTCTCTCTCACTCGCTATCTCTCCCTCTTATTTTTCAAGGGATTTTCGTATCAATTGTTTGTGATATCCTCTCTAATTTTCTGATGTGTCTGACTCCTAGGAATAGCCCCCTATTTATAGTGCTTAGAATGTGATACAAGCTAATAAGGAATAGGAGATCTAATCCCATTCCAACCACAACCCGAAATTTGGGGTACATTCCCCCGCGAATGGTTGGATCCGTGCACTGCGTTGTTAAGGTTTGGATTTGATTTTTTTTATTTTCAACTTAAAAAAAATTGCAGCAAAATCAATGGCTCAGCCCAGAGAGCTAGACCACAATCCTAATCCAGAAATCCATCCAAGTTCCTAGACCAGAGCTGGGCCTAGCTTTCTAGGTTGATTCAAAGTAGTAACACATGTATAGTCTAATAGACCAAGTGGCATCCCTGAGCCAATAACCGAAAAAATTATCTTTTGGACCATCGAGATTATGGCAAATAATTTCCCAGACCTACATTTTCTGATAAATATTTAATAGTCCATCCAACTTTGGGTAAACATTTTTTGGGATCAAAGTCGACCAAACTTATCTTTTTTAAATTTGCACTAGGACCCTAAGTTTCTTATATTTGCACATCTAACCCAAATCCTTAAAAACTTACCTTCGAAAAATAAAAATTTGTGCACGTGGGTTTTTGCTCATTAGTACAACTCGACGACCTCTTTTAACTAGTATAAGAGCTACGTGACCAAAAATATTTAAGATAATTAAGCTAATTAATAATTAATGAAGCTAATTAACTGTGATTATCTCTAATTAATGCTAGAATCGTCACTTGCTTTCCCTGGACCAAATTATCTACATATTGTTCACTCATTGGAAGACCTTTCTCCAATAACACCTCAATTAAACTATATTATCGATGTAGCTTTATAATTAAAAGCAGAATTAGCTAAAATTACGACGAAGTCAAGGAGTTTAAGAAGCAAATATTGGTAATTCACCTATCTCTTGTTAACGAAGTAAGGCATAGTGAAAAATTCACTTCTAGTATTAATACTCCATTTCAGCATAAATATCCTTTTCAAAACCCAAAAAACAAAAATCCATTTTCTTTGCATGATATAAAAATCCAAAAGAAGTAGGAGAAAAATCAGGTGAAAAATCGGCTGAAAAAACAGAAAAAGAAGAAGAAGATGGAGTATAACGAGTATAGTCTTAAACAACTACAGAATATGTTCTAGAAAGAATAGAATCTAGAAGAATTAAATAAGATCATGGGTGCAATTAATAATAAATATGACGTTTTATCTAATGATAATGAAGCAACGAATAATCTCTTATTAGAAGAAGAAATATATCGGCAGATGAACCTTATTAAACTAAAAGATCGTAATGAGTTACCTTTAGAAGAAATTAGACGATAAAAAATATGGTAAAGTGGCTGTTGAACATGAGATTAATGAAATCGGAGAAGAACTCGACTCAATAAGATAGAGACCAATCTGGTTAACAATGTTGTTCCTAAACCTGAAACATTTGGTGAACCTTCTCAAAGAAATACTCATTTTATAAGATCTAGGTACGTTCCAACAGGATCTACAACCAATTTTTCTGTCGGGTTCATGCCAAGGAAAACTATGACCTTTGAAAAAGTTGGCATTATCCCAATTAGTCAAACGAGTTACATTTTAAATATAGATGGAGCTTGTAATAGGGAAGAAATATTTGAACATTGGAAAAGAGGTATAAATAGTGTGTTTTAAACCTAAATACTACATTGAGTACTGCAAATTTCCTAAATTACATTAAACATAGTTTCTCGAGCACTGTAGCTACCTGGTATGACTCATTAAATGAAGATGGTAAAAAAACATTAAGAATAATGGAAACACCAGCCACAATGTTTAAAAATTTATATAGGGAAATTGAAATTGAATTTATCGGAGCTAAACTTGACTCTGAAGAAAAGGTAAGAAAACGGCAGTGAAAGATTAATAATATAGAACTAGGGGATTTAAGATACCTGAAAAATTATATTGCTGAATTTAGTAAATATTATTACAAAATTGGGCATAATGAAACGAATCTTGGTATGTTCTATGACAAATTACCATATCCGATAAATTCTATAATTAATGAAAAATATATTGCATGGCTTGAACATGCTGATGTCATTGATACTCTTGGTTCGAGAATCTCTTATTTAAGAAAATGAGTCAATGATCAATATCTTGATCTCTAAAAGTAAAAGAAAATTAAAAAACAATTCCTAACTTGTTGGGATTCACATCAGCAATGGGGAAAAGAACCTGAAAGAAGACGAATGAGAAAAATTTTAGAAGAAAAAGAGCTTTAATATGCAGAGGGGAGAAAAATACAATAGAAAGTATTACAACGAACTAAGTCCTAAAAAACGTAAATTTTTCAGTGAAGCAGCTTATGATCCTACAAGGAAAAAAACAACTGCAAATGTTGGGCATGTGGAAAAGTAGGATATTATGCTAATGAATGCAAAAATAGGAAGAATAACAAGCTTATTGAAACCTTGGGTAGCCTAGATTATGTTGAGTTTAGTGAAGATGAGGCTCTAGACCTAGCCCTAGATAACAATAAATGGATTGTTGAAATTATCTTGGACAATGAATATGAAAAAACAAGTTATATGATGGAAAGTGGCTCAATTAATCTTGATGATCTTCAAAGAGACGAGTTTGTTGTAGACAACGATAACAAAGAAGTCATAGGAGATTAGGGTCTTCCTATAATCCAGAATGACATGATCTATAAAAGGTCCATCTTTCAATTAAAAAGCAAGTATGTTTGCGAAATGATGGAAGAAGATCTGGAGATAAAGGATTTTGAGTATGACATTGGAAAAGTTAATATCATTAACTGGGAAAACATCCTTAAGCATAACAAGGATAGAAAGTATAGCTGATATAGTCGTAAGCACATGGTGGCATTGTAGTAAATCAAGGTCGATCCCACAAAGACTAGCTAAAACTACTGAGTTATAATCCCTCAAGATATGCTAAGCGAATCCTAAATCAAGGGGTTTTGATTAACAACTGCAAATAAACTTTTCTAAATCAATTAAGAAAAAAAGCCTAGAAATTCATATAGTTAAGAAAGGTGATTGCATTAAAATGATAAACATGTGCTTTTCTCTAATTGGTTAATTCCGAGGAATTGCAATCTATATAGAAATTCAGTCTATTCTTTCGAAATCAACTAAACTTGACTAAACTAAGCATGTCCCTCTTTCAAGCTAATTTGTCTTAATTTAAGTTCAATGCCTTCGATTACTTACTAGCCCTCCTAACATATAAATCTCTCTTTCGAAACGAAGTTATGCTAAGTCTATTCAAGTAGTCCAACAACCAAATGTCGTCTTTCGAATGCTCACTCGATTGTTTCAAGTGTGCAAGCAAATTTTGGTCAAAAATCAACTCACAACATATCAAACCCTTGATAGAACGAAATCAAATCAATCATGAAGATAAGCACAATACTATAAATTAAAACATAATCCAACAACACTTTCATAAACTACGAAATCCCTAGACAAAAATTAACTACTCACACATAATTAAAGATTAAACAACTAATTACTCTAAAATGATAAATCTAAAGAGGAAAGAGAAGAAAAGAGAGAAGAATTGCTCAGTCAAAAATCGTGCTTGAATCTGTCGATCGCAAACCCGGGGTGGAATCCTTGCAAGTCTTCACTTCAACTCTATCTCTCTCTCCCTCCCTCTAATCTAAACTAAACTAATCTACTTGAAGAGAGGAAAGGAGTATAAGATGAGATGATGGGGTGATTGCCTTCTGCTACTGAGGGACGCCCTATTTATAGAAAAACTCAATCAATCTCAGCCACATGATGAGGAAAAACGAAGAGACAAGTAGTTATACCTTCACCACGAATCGTGGCATTCACCACGGGCTGACCGTGGTCTTGGTTGGCTCGATATTTTTCTATTCTTCCTCTCTTCCACGAGCATGGCAACTCAAGGGCATCCGTTATGAATCAAAATACATCTAAATGAGGGTCAATTGCTAGGTAAACAGGCCTAAGATTCTACAAAATACATCAAACAATCATACCTAAGCATAATTCGAGAATAGGAGTATAAATCATAGCATAAAGCACATAATTCTCCTAAAAATGTGGAAAAATGACCCTGAAATAATAAACACGATAAGCACTTATCAAACTCCCCCATGCTTAAACTATTGCTCGTCCTCAAGCAAACACTAGAGAAAACCAACAAGGGAAGATGCAACGGTACAACCTCTTTAAAATAGGTAAACCATTAGCATGTCACAAGCAAGAATAACAATCAACGGCAACCTCAAGTAGTGCACAACACATTTCAAAATCAGAAGGAAAAGAAGGTTTTTGAAAAAGTATAAGACCACAAGCCCAATATCAAACTTAATCAGCCACAAAGAACCACAAAGCATGTCATGTAAGCTCATGAGATTGAGTAGAGCCAAATGGACCAGTAGAACCTCACTTTTAGAAAATATGGAACACTCCTACTCATGTATTTGGAATATATGATAGCTTCACTCAAGACTCATTCCAAAGATGCAATCTACTATATTCTTGACAAAGCTCTCAAATTCTCCACCACTAAAATGCAATGTGCATAAAACGATCAAGAGGACTTTATTCGGGTTGTAATATGGGCTATAAGGGTTAAGGGAAAGGAGTGGACAACTGAATTTGGGCAATATGGAGCTACTTAGCTAAGTGACTGGGGAGCAACCAACCACCAAGAAACTAATAAGTTCACCAACACTCCAAAGTCCAAAATACAACGAACATATCCCAATAAATTAAGTAGGAAATGAGTTGACAAAGAAGGAACTCAAGCTATTTACATATCAAATGCCAATAACTTATTCGTTCTTTTTTTTTTTTCCCCTTCTTCCTTTTTTTTTGGCTATTGTTGTTTTTCACAACAGACTTTATCTTCCTTTTTTTTCTTTTTCTTCAACATAATTTGTTTTTTCCCCTTTTTTTTTCTTTTTTTTGGGGAAAATGAAACAAAAATTGCAATTATTGAAAGGTATAGGATCTCTAACTATCAACTCACAATCGAAGATATAAACGCACAACCCAAATAAGGAGGAACCAAAGCAAAATGCTCAATATCATCAATCCCTCAACAAACCAACATAGCAAAGCCACCTTAAACTCAATTATCCCCAAAACCACCCATTAGATAGATGAAGTGATGCTCCACAGACTTAGCTTAAAGGTAGAAATATGTATTTCGCCAAGGGTTAATATGAAGGGATCACAACATAAACGGATATAAGCTCAAAGGGGCTAGCAAAGGGGAAAAATATGTAATACAAGGGTAGGCTATTTGGCTCTGTGGCTAAAATAAATGAAGAACAAAATGCCTCTATCATATCATCAAATATGTACATGCTAATGTGGTTTGAACAAGAGTCAAGGTAAGCTCTAGAGATGTAACATGGAAGAGTCACACACATGAAAGAAATATGAGACTAAACATAATGAATTAGTCCAAGTAAGGCTCAAAATCTCACGGGATACCTGCCAAAATTTCATTAAGCTCATAAAATGACTCTATGTACCAACATTATTGCTAACGATTCCAAGAGATAATAAAGTTCTCAACCAAGATAAGGGTCAAACAAGAAATATTTACAAACCTTTAAAAAATTTTACACCAAAAGGGATTACACATCAAAAGCTACTCAAACTCATGAAAGCTATTATGCCTAGCAAAAATATCATTGGAGGTTATATCATACCATCCCTGCATGCAATCCTATATGCAAACCTAAAAATCAACTAAATGCAACATGCAAACAAAAAGAAATTGAAAACTATATGCTCTAACAAGTATGCAAACTAAAAACCAAAATGAAAAAAAAAAAAAAACATAGAAACTACCCTTCCCTCATGCTTAGATAAAGCATTATTATTCAAAGGAAAGAAAGTAAGAGAAGGGAAAGGAAAACAAAATATAACGATCTCACCAGGTTGTGTGCGGAGTGCACCTAAGCTGTGTGGCCACGTAATAACCAGGGCACATTGAGCATCAGCCACTCCGTCACAATGTTAAGACTCGGCTCTTTAAATCAGATGATATCAATGCACGTAGGAGCTTATCAAACTCCTGGGACCACAATTCAAAAAATAAAAGGTAAGAGGCAATAACCAAAATTACACCAAAGACAACAAGTATCCCCTTAGCCTTAGCAAAAACTATAGAAAAATCATAGGAAGGATTAAAAAATATAGTCCATGTGATTTTCCCAGGCAAATCCTCTAGGCTTACATAGTAAGGATCAATGGAGGGATCATACCCTCTTAAATAACCTAGAGACAGATAATCATCAACATTTCTACCAAGCACATTAAACTCGTTGTCCCCATAGTCCAAATTGATATTAGCATTACAAATCATAGAATTATCAATGGGCTCAACAATCTCGTACTCAGGGGAAGGAGAAGGTTGTGAACACATAGGGAAAACATAGGAATGTTCAAGTGGATTGGAGAAGGCATAATTAAAACAAAGGCTAGAAGACTCCTCATGTATATACTCATAACAACACCCCTCTAAAGTAGTGCTAACTAGATCATGCACCTTATAAAAAATATCTTCCGACTCAAAATATGTATCAGCAACATCAAACCTAGCATCAAACCCAAAAAGATGACCCTCCTTGAGCCCCGTGCACTGAGCTAAAGGAAAGGATGAATCATGTAAGGTCAAGATAATATCAATATTGTCTATAGGTGATGCAAAATATGGTTGAGTATAACATGCATAACAAGGACACAAATTAGTAGCATAGTCAAAAGAATTACACAAATCACACCAAAAAGGGGCATAATAATATCTACAATAGAATGTGCAAGGATCATAAATTAAATATCTACAAATAATAGTAGCCTTCTCAAATTCAAATGAATCCCAAGTAATCCGCTCAAGCAAATACCATGCATCATTAATATTTTTACCATAAAAGCCCCAATAGTCTAAAAGAGTTCGGGTTTCATTGTTCACAACCTCATTAACAATGTCCAAACTTTCCCATTTACAAACACAATAACTACATTAAGCAAGAAAAATATTTAATCGCTTAAAATACCTCTAAGATAATTCATGCTTGAATTGGGGGAAATAGAAAATTACCATTGTTGTTTCTCCAAAATTCTTATTTTTTTAGTTTTTTAATTTTTATTTTCTTTTTTTTCAAAGAAAAACATAATGCTTAGCCAAACCTATCTGGAAAAACCCAATATTCGATGCCAGTCCCTAGCAACTACACCAAAAACTTGATACAACCGCAACTGCATGGTGATGTTGTAGCAAATCAAGGTCAATCCCACAGAGACTAGCTGAAACTACTGAGTTATAATCCCTCAAGATATGCTAAGCGAATCCTGAATAAGGGGGTTTTGATTAATAACTGCAAATAAACTTTTCTAAATCAATTAAGGAAAAACGCCTAGAAATTCATATAGTTAAGAAAGGTGATTGGATCAAAATGATAAATATGTACTTTTCTCTAATTGGTTGATTTCGAGGAATTGTAATCTATACAGAAATTCAGTCTATTCTTTCGAAACCAACTAAATTTGCCTAAACTAAGTAAATGTTGCTCTTTCAAGCTAATTTGTCTCCATTCAAGTTCAAAGTCTTCGATTACTTACTAGCCCTCCTAACATATAAATCTCTCTTTTAAGACGAAGTTATACTAAGTCTATTCAAGCAGTCCAACAACCAAATGTCGTCTTTCGAATGTTCACTCGATTATTTCAAGTGTGCAAGCAAATTTCGATCAAAAATCAACTCATAACATATCAAACACTTGGTAGAATGAAATCAAATCAATCATGAAGATAAGCACAATTCTATAAATTAAAACGTAATCTAACAACACTTTCATAAACTCAGAAATCCCTAGATAAAAATTAACTACTCACACATAATGAAAGATTAAATAACTAATTACCCTAAAATGATAAATCTAAAGGGGAAAGAGAAGAGAAGAGAGAAGAATTGCTCAGCTAAAAATCACACTTGAATCTGTCGATCACAAACCCGAGGTGGAATCATTGCAAGTCTTCACTTCAACTCTATCTCTCTCTCCCTCTAATCTAATCTAAACTAATCTACTTGAAGAGAGGAAAGGAGTATAAGATAAGATGATGGGGTGATTGCCTTCTGCTACTGAGGGACGCCCTATTTATAGAAAAACTCAATCAATCTCAGCCACACGATGAGGGAAAACGAATAGATAAGCAGTTATGCCGTCACCACGGATTGTGGCATTCACCACGGGTTGACAGTGGCCTTCGCTGGCTCGGCATTTTTCTATTGTTCCTCTCTTCCACGGGCATGGCAACTCAGGGGCATCCGTGGTGAGTCAAAGTACATCTAAATAAGGGTCAAATACTAGGTAAAAAGGCCTAAAATCCTCCAAAACAAATCAAACAACTATACACTAGTATAAATCGAGAATAGGAGTGTAAATTATAGCATAAAGTACATAATTCTCCTAAAAATATGGAAAAATGACCCTAAAATGATATACACATTGAGCACTTATCAACAGGTATATCCATGTTGGAAGTCTCCAAGTTCAAATCACTCTATTACAATATTATGGCAAAGATATTGATCTTTATGCTTTACTCTATGATATTAGGCATACTAAATTTAATAATCAAATTATCACAAGCATTAAGACTAACTTGTGTAATGGATTGATAGGATTCAATTGCCGACTAGGATATTATGTGAGTTTAACGGATGAGTTTGCTAAAAACTTCCTATCCCTTAAGATAAAAACAGTGGAAATGGATATAAAAAATTGAGGATATCTATTAAGGATATTTTGAAAAATTATCTATAAATTAGATAATATTGTAGACCCAAAAACTAAGGCACAATGATAGAGGTTGAAAATTTTGAAAGCCTGACCTTATGCAAAAAATCCAGAGGATTAAATCTGATCCACAGGAAATAAAGATTAATCATCCATGGGTATCTACCTTTGCCAACCCTACTAAAATCAATAAGAAAAATGTGATAAAAATTGATGAGAATGGCAAAATTACCATTAAACTCCAGTTATTAAGAAGCATGAGTGCAAGATCAGACTGGGAAGAAGGACCTTTATCAGCTAAAGAAGAGCTTAAAGAAGATGATACAATCAACATGACCAGTCAAACGAGTAGAATGAGTTTTGAATCTAGAAGACCTAGTGTAGACTAAAGTATGAGCCTAGAAAGAAAGGTCATTGGATACAAAATAAGAACTGTTAGCGAACGAATCTATGAAGATAAATTAGTCAAAAACATAACTACGGAGATTTATTATGAAACTACCAATACAAATCCTAATAGCATCTATGTCCCAATAAAAGTATGCTTGGAGGGATATAATAAATGTGAGTTGTGTGCCTACATAGATAGTGGTTATTCTGTATGTTTTGAAAAAAGATCATTATTTTCAGAATTTACGTGAAAAAAAGCCTAAAATCCTTTACAAATAAGGATAGCTGATATAAGCCATAATGAGGCAATAGAAGGGTTATCTATAGAACTAGGAGGTGTCCAATGCATTATACCAATTCTATGGGCTGTTGATCAACCCTTTCATGATATGATTATTGAAAATAATTTTCAAAGATTATATTCTCCATGCACACAAACCATAAACCAAATTATATTCACAATCAATGGCCACTCAGTTCCTATTGAAAAATTAAGCAAGGCTTACACACATCAAAAAATTGAGTTTATACGCAGCCAACAGGGTGAGAAGGTAATGCCTGCACAACACGAAATAGCATTAACAATTTCTTTACTCAAATTATCTATTAAAGAACATATTGTCAAACAAGAAGAAAAGTTATGCAAAGAACTCTACTCTGATAATCCACTAAAGTTTGGGATAAAGATTTGCAAAAATTACTTTGTTAAATCCCAATACTATTATTCGAGTCAAACAAATAGTGTATACACACCAGAATATCCAAGAATTTAATAAACAAATTAAAGAACTTCTGGATAAAGGATTAATCAGGAATCGTAAAAGTCCACACACCAGTCCTACTTTCATGGTAAGAAATCATACAGAAGAAAAAAGAGGAAAAGCAAGAATGGTGATCAATTATAAAAAGCTTAACGATAATACTGTCTTTGATAATTATTACATTCCTAACAAAACAGTCTTCTTTAACAGAATTCAAGGAGTCTTTTGGTTCTCAAAAATGAATTACAAAAGCAGTTATTAGTAGATAAAAATGGATGAGAAAAGTGTTCCTTTAACTACATTTAGTGCCCCATAAGGATATTATGAATGGATAGTAATGCCATTTGGTCTTAAAAATGTACCTCAAATATTTTAAAGAAGAATAGGTAACATCTTTAAAGACCTTAATCACTGTTGTTTAGTTTATATTGATGATATTCTTGTCTTTTCCAAAATCATAGAACAACATAAAGATGATCTCTTAGCTGTCACCCAAAAATGCATTGATCATGGTATCATACTTGGAAAGAACAAGTGCCTTTCTGCTAAACAAAAAATTGAATTCTTAGGCCTAGAGATAAAAGTTGGACAAATCATCCTACAAAGGCATATTCTGGAAAAAAAAAAAAGAAAATTTTTCTGAAAAAATTGAAGATAGGAAGCAACTAGAAAGATTTCTTAGATGTCTTACCTGTGCTTTAGATTTCTTTAAAGATTTAGCTAAACTGAGGAAGCCATTGCAAAAGAAACTCAAAAAAAAAGTAAGTTGGACATGGACCATTAATGATACAAAGATTGTTTAAAACTTTAAAAGGATGTGTAAAAATCTTCATATTCTTAATTTGCCAAATGAAGCAGATGATTTAGTGCTTGAGACAGATGCCAGCAATGAGCATTGAAGCGTACTACTCAAAATCAAAGAAGGGAACAAACTCTGCAAGTATTACGGTGGAAGTTTTAATAAAGCAAAATGCAACCACCCCACGATGGAAAAAGAAATCCTTGCAATATAAGGGGAATCAAAAAGTTCTTAATCTTTTTAGCCCCAAAACCTTTTTCTTATTCGATGTGATGGTAAAGGGATACTTGGTTTTGTGAAAAAGAATTTATCAAATATGCAAGCGCAATGGCGACTTCTGCGTTGGCAATTATGGCCTAACTAGTTTCCTTCTCTATTGAACATATACATGGATCGAAGAACTCTCTAGTAGATAGTATAACTCAAGAACTCGTCAATGATGATCATCAAAGCCGACCTCCTACCGAAAAAGGAGGAAATTCATAATGAAATGCCATTCCTACTAGAACAGGTTTCTCCTTCTAGTAAAGTCCTTATTGATAATTTGGAATTTCATACAAAAAGTAGATCACACTTTAGTCCACTATCTACAGCCTACCTAATAGCCCAAAGATTTTTCCTTCTAGAGTTATAAGTTAATTATCTTAGATATCCCTATGATATTTAACAAAAAATAAGTTCTCATGTTTACCAAAGATGGTTCAATGAGTGGTATGTAGCCTGCATCGACTTTTATCATTATTATTCCTATGATATTTGGGGGTCTTGGGGAACAACTATCTACTTTCCCAACAAGTCTAGATTTGATGGTGTTAGTTTCCTAGCAAATTCGATATCTCCAAATAACCCTATCATTAAAGCTTGGGAATACAGGATGGTACTTTATTTTATAGAAATCACAGATCCAAAGTTCTCATTTTTCTCAAGACTAACGAAATTTCAGCAATGTGTTCCGAAGAATCCGTCGGATTCTTACATCTCCTTATGGTCCAACAAAAATTCTAGTTAGCAATTGTCTAAATTTGGAAGTGTATGGTGCATTGATCAAATATGAAAATAGAAAAGCCAAACCAGCTCATTATTTGGTTCAGATCGTTGATTACGGTGATCTCTATGATTAACGACAAGAATGGGTTCCCAAACAACGAGAATTAATTACTGATCCTGTTTTAGCAAGAGCCATTGGATTTTTCAATATCTATCATTAATGTTGGGCATTAATTGAACAAGAAAAAATGTTAATGCATTGTGGAAATACTACTTTCACTATGGTAATGAGTTTAAAGAGTACATAAAGGTGGAAGGAGCAGTGTCAGAAGATATTTTTGATTATCTCTTTGATATTGGAGCTAGAAAATTCTTATCAGCAAAAAGAAAGAAATATCTTGTTGAATTATTTGAAAAATGAGATCCAGAGCATCTTAAGCAACGTGATGAAGATTTTGATAAATATCTAGATAATGATGGTCTGCAAGATATAAGTAGAGATGAAGGCATGTAGAATCTTAATAATGATGACTAGTCTTGTCATCATTAAAAGCTCTGAAAAGTGGTTGCTCCATTATTTTACTATTTTGACAAGTGTCAAGTTTGTAAAATAAAGTGTGTACTGTACCCATGTAAAAAATCAGTGTGTACTGTAGCCGTTAGGGCATCCAATATACCCCCAACCCTCTATGAAAGGAGAGGTCGCGTGCTGAGAAGGGACACGGTCATTTAAGCATTCTTGAGCACAAGAGAAGTCACAATTCTTCATTTCTCTATGAGCAAGCATCTCTAATGATCTTAGCTTAAAGTCCCTCTTCAAACTTTCCATTGTAATATTTCCACTTTCGAGCTTTCAATAAAAGACGTTTCCCAATGGGGAACGTTATTCAATCGAACCTTATGTCTCAAATATTATAATTTCTTGATTAAAGTCTCACTATCCTTTAAATACTTAAAACTTGATTAGTGGCTATCATTTGAGATAGGAAACAAAACAAATCAGTGATATGCCTGATATAAGGAAGGTGGAGTTGAGATTAGTAATCTCTGTAAACCGGAAGCTAGAGGAACGTCGAAATCCAACGCCGACTCTCTAATTAAGCTTTAATTAGTTTGCTAAGAATGGTGAGCTGTTAATCACAGAAAATATAATATTTATGATATAAGTAGTAGATTATGATAACTAGTACTAGTAAAGTCAGTATAAGAAGAAAAAACACTAAAAATAGTCATATTTGGATATTAGGGACCAATTCGTAATTTTAGAAAGTTAAAGGCCAGAAATAGAAATATTTGTCCCCGAAAAATTAATTACCTAAACCTACATAGTCCCAGAAATATTTATCCACAAAAGTGGGTTTCAAAAATCATTATACCAAACCTCAGTGTACCGAAAAATAAATTATTTGCCAACAACCTAATAGGGTTCCTAGACCAGAGCTGAACTAATTCTTGGTTAAGACAGTGTTACTGTAAATATCCCAAACCTATTCTACCCCAATCCAAAAAGATCTAATGAAAAATAAAATAAAAATAGTAAACTTAATTAATACAGTCGTAAGTGAATTTTTGGGATAACTTACAAAAAACCAAATCTACTCCCTAAAATGAACTATAATCCGAAACGGACACCCAAAGGGATACTTGGTTTATTCTATGAAGGTTTTGGAAAGCCCCTAAATATTCCCAAAAGTAGGGGTTGATTGACTCCATAGGTTTGAAACCAAGATCTAGATTTAAGATTGAAGGTACGATGTCATCATGGAATGCATCACAGTATCGCCCGTCATCACTGACAACATCTACTAATCAAAATGAGAAATTATAGTTCATTACACTTTAAGTAAAAAGATCTAGCATATTAGAATCCAGAAAATCGAATAATAATGTTAGCCCAAGAAACATAAAGAAACAATCTGAATAATTACAGTCGGTGGGGAATGAATGACCAAGTATTACATCTTTGAAATTAAACAAAGCTAAACAAAAGAAAGAGGAAAAGGGGAAAAGAGGACGGTAGGTTTGAAAGATTGGCACCCTTAGGCTACCTACCTAAATGACATAAAGAGCCTAGGGATTCAGAATATCGATCCTTAACTTATGCCTTAGAGGGTTATCATAATAGATTTGAGAAGGGTTTCGTTAGGTTCTCTGAACCTCTCAGCATTCTCTCAAAGTTTTCTGAGATTCAGGTTTCGTCCTTTCCAATTTCAGTGTCTTTCTCCCACAATTGTTTTTCTTTGTTTTCATACGTTTAACCCCTAGGGATAGCCTCCCTTATATAGCACTTAAAGAGATAATAAGAGTTGATCTAGAGAAAAGAGATCTAATCCAACTCTTAGTAGGCTACATGTAATAACCCAACACTAAATTATGTTTATTTATTTAATTACCTCATGTTAATGATTTTCTTATATTTATTTATCGTATTTCATCATCTCGGTGGACAAAAAGAAAATAATAATTTTATTTGGGCCCTCACTTGACAATTCGGGTTTTATTTATTTATTTAATTATTAATGAAAATTTTGGAAGAATATATAGTAGGCCCTAATAAGTTTAATCTAAGTGATTTATTTTGTTTTCTGTAACATTACAAAAATCTAATTTTGAGTTACGTAAAAATGTTATCATTATGGGGCATTTTATTTCCGAACCTAATTTATTTCAGCCCAATTTAAAGCTTAACAAGTTTGCATTATTAACTTAGCTACTAACCATGATTTAAGCTTAACCATGGTCAGCAAAAGTTACTTTTGGGGGGATAAAAGCTCAGCCAAGTTTGTTAGATAAGTAAAAAAAAAAAAAAAAACAATTAAACCCAAGCCACTTCCTCTCTCTTCCTCTCTCTGTTCGGCCACCCCCCTTCCCCCAGCTGCTGCCACCTTTTCTTGGTGTTTTCCGGCCAGCCTTGGCTGCCTCTGACCCCCCCAGCACCCTAGTGCTACTAGCCATCATCCCAAATCCTTAAAGCCACCGAACATCACCTCCATCTCTACTTTTTTTTCAAGAACATTATAAGTAAACCCTAATCTTGATCTTGTTGGTTTTGATTTTATCTTAGTTTTGATTCTTGTTTTGTTATTTTTGATTATTGATCATGACGTTTTGATAAGAAATAAGAGTTATTTTGGTGTTTAAATTGTCGGAGAAGCTTGAGAGTAAGTGGGAGTTGAGATTGTTCATGATCATGCAAGCTTAACTTTAAGTGAAGTTTATGGGTGGTTTTGTATTTGTTTTGGCAATCTTTAGCATCATAAATGATTATGGTGGTGCTGGTGAGATTTTGAATGAGTTAAGGGTGGATCTAAGTTAGCTAAAAGTTAGGGTTTTAATGGTTATACAAGATTTAGCTTTCCTTTAATAGCAAGCATGTTATTTATACATATCTGATTGAACAATGAATCTTTAATGTATATGATTATGAAGTGAAATTGAGTGTGGTGGTTTTGTATGGTGATGGGAAGGACCAAATCTTTGTTAGATGATTTTGAGGAGTGATTTTACAGAAGGATTTGTATGAAAAGAGATGAGAAAGTAATGACAGTGGGGGCTGAAAAATGGCAGAAAATAGGGCAGGTTTTGCTAATAAATGCGTAATGAATAGCCTAACAAAAAATTATAATTTTTGGTAGGTGGTAATATCAGTGCGTTAGCTTTCAAATGGCTTTTGAATTGCCTTAATCCGAGGTCTGTGGAAAAAGTTATGGCCATTTTACTAGAACTGCGCTAGTTAGACCAAAACCAGCATACTTGGGTTCTAGCTCTAATTTGGGACTCCTAATTGTGGGAATCATATTTTGTGTTCTAAATGAAAATTTTTGGAGACTTCTTAGATTTCTATATTGGGTAATTAGGTCTCAAATGGAGATCAGGAGATTAGGTTACGAGTTATTTACTTTATCCCCTATTGCGCCCTTACTTTTTTTTAACTAAAGTATTAACTATGAAAATAAATACATTTGTTAACTATATGTTCCTATGATGATATTTTTGTACAAAATTAGGGCCTCATCTATCATTTTCTCCCCTTTTGTGCATAATCATACTCAGTGACATTTCATTAAAAGTCTCAGGTATGTTCATTGCCTGTATCTTTAGAAACCAGCACGTATTTATCAAAATTATAATGTTTTGGTAAGTACATCAATGAATCAATTTAATTAGTGGTTTATCACATAATTAGTGACCCTACCAGTTATGAGTTATAGGGTATTGTCCTTCAGTTACCTGCGCAACTTCCACCCGATCAACTTGGTAGGTGTAAACCTATCCTCAAATCACAACAGTTATTAGGGGTTTACTATCAGATAATAATTGACAATGCAGGTTTATATTCATCTCATTCTCTTTTTTAAATTAAAATGAATTGCAATGCGGGCCTAACCAGTTTTTCAGTGAGCACTTAACAATACAGAATTGTATGTACTGAGCTTCGACTCACAGCTCGAAATGTATTCATACTTTGTTTTAGGGAAATTCTCAGTGAATCGTCCTCCGACTGGTAGGCCGGCTGAAGAAGATAAGTGAGCTAGAATGTCTAAAAGGAATAGTGATGTTTTAGTGCAGAGATGTTTTAAGCACTGTATTGTGAGACATTTTGATGTTAGAACTATATACTCTGCTAAAACTTACTATATTTTGGTGTAAACTTTGAGATCGTTAGTTACTGTTGATGTTGGTTTGATGGTTTACTTTTATAGATGCCGTGTGGTGGTAACGATATTCAGCTTAGTTATGTTTAATTATTTTTAAGTCAAACTCTGTCCTTTTGGGACGGGGGTAAGGCCCCGATCACTTGGGATAACACTACTAATTGATGATGTTAATTGAAGAAAATGCAAACAGTGAATTATGTATATTTGAGGTGTTACAGATTTGGTATCAGAGCTAGGTTTTGATTTTTCTAATGGGATACGAAGTATAGAGTTTAGATATAGGAAGGTGAGAAGGGTTATTAGTAAGGAATATCGTACACTATTAGAGATTGATAATATTAGAAATAGACTTGTGATCTTAGAAATGCATATTGTTTATCTTCTACATGCCCCTCATTTGTATTTTCCTTGCTAGATGGATCCTTATGTTGTTAATATGATGCCTGGTATATCTGTGGTGGCCCACATTTCACTATTGCATGCTAGCATGATAGCTCAGGATCTTTTCTCTGAGTTTCACAGCATCATGGTCTGTGCATTCAGATTGTTATAGTCTTTACCCATGGTTGATCCGTGGGCAGAGTTCAAGTTCTGTTTATCACCATTTCATGATGACGGAGAACCTAGGTTGGGACAAACCTAGGTTCCAGATCTAAGGGGCTTGGGCTACCATCACTTCGGAGTTAATGTTACAGGAGGAGTTCAAGCAAAAGGGGATTACTATGGAGACTCTTTAGCACGTCTTTCCTTTACAGTAGGCACATCCCCTGCCTGCACCACCTGCACCAACACAGGGACCACCTTCACCGCGTGTACCGAGTACTCCACAGATGCTCGATAATCCTAGGGAGGCTCATGTGGTGGTGGATCTCCTCGATACACTGGAGGTCGTGGTAGTTAGTTCTGACGACGAGCCCATGGAGGGTTTCGAGGGCATATGGATCCAGAGGAGGATCACGAGGTTTATGAGGTAGTAGAGGAGCAGTAGATGGATCAGGAGGTGGAAGAGGATGTAGGAGAGCAGCAGGTCAATAAGGAGATCGATAAGGTAGAGTTTGGAGCATCGAATAGCAACTTCAACTTAGGCGAGGAGGCGAAGGATGAGTCCGACCCAGATTACAATCTGTGTAGGGATCGTTAGGTTTTTTTTTTTCAGGTGTTGACTTGAGTAGGTTACATTTTGAGCCCTGCATGTATATAGTATGGTCGGATTAGATAGTTGCATTTTGTGTAGCATATAACATTGTATACGGTTAGTCAAATCCTTTCGATCGTGATGACATGGTCCATTTCGTTTTTTGGGCATATGACGGACTTAGGGACAGGGGGCTAGTCAGTGTTTTAGGTAGGAGTCAGGGCTAATCTTACTTAGTCAGCTAGATGTGTTATATTTTGTTGATCATGTATATAAACAAGCAGCTATGTATAAAACTAAGCAGTTAAAATTGTTGATCATTCCAAATCCTCAAAACCACCAAACATCACCTCTATTTCTACTTTTTTTCAAAATCAAAGTAAGTAAACCCTAATCTTGATCTTTTTGGTTTTGATTTTATCTTAGTTTTGATTCTTATTTTATTATTTTTGATTATTGATCATGATGTTTTGATCAGAAATAAGAGTTATTTTGGTGTTTAAATTGTTGGAGAAGCTTGAGAGTAAGTGGGAGTTAAGATTGTTCATGATCATGCAAGCTTAACCTTAAGTGATGTTTATGCGTGGTTTTGTATTTGCATTGACAATCTTTAGCATCATAAATGATTATGGTGATGTTGGTGAGATTTTGAATGAGTTAAGGGTGGATCTAAGTTGGCCAAAAGTTAGGATTTTAATGATTATGTAAGGTTTAGCTTTCCTTTAATAGCAAGCATGTTATTTGTGTATACTTAATTGAGAAATGAATCTTTGATGTATATGATTATGAAGTGAAATTAAGTGTGGTGGTTTTGTATGGTAATGAGAAGGACTAAAGCTTTGTTACGTGATTTTAAGGAGTGATTTTAGATGAGGATTTACATGAAAAGAGAGGAAAAAGTAATGATAGTGGGGGCTGGAAAATGGAAGAAAATAAGGAAGATTTTGCTTATAAACTGGTAATGAACGGCCTAACCAAAAATTATGATTTTTGATGGATAGATGGATCAATGAGTTAGCTTTCAAATGGCTTTTGAATTGCCTTAATTCAAGGTCTGTGAAAAACGTTATGGCCGTTTTACGAGAACTGCGCAGGTTAGACCAAAACTAGCGCACTTGTGTTCTAACCCCATTTTGGGAACCCTATCGTGGGAATATATTTTGTGCTCTAAATAAAATTTTTTGGGACTTTTTAAGCTTTCTATATTGGTGAATTAGGTCTCAAATGGAGATCCAAAGATTAGGCTATGAGTTATTTACTTTAGCCCCTACTACGCCCTTACTTTTCTTTTACTAAAGTATTAACTATGAAAATAAATACATTTGCTAACTATATGTTCCTATAACGATATTTTTGTATAGAATCAGGGCCTAATCTATCATTTTCTCCCCTTTTGTGCATAATCTTACTTGGTGACATTTCATTAAAAGTCCCAGGTATGTTCATTACCTGTATCTTTAGAAACCAGTATGTATTTATTAAAATTATAATGTTTTGGTAAGTATATCATTGAATCAGTTTCATTAGTGATTTATCACATAATTAGTGACCCCACTAGTTATCAGTTACAGGGCATTACCCTTCAGTTACCCAAGCGGCTTCAAGCCAGGTCCCCCAATCAGCTTGACAGGTGTACACATATCTTCAGATCACAACAGTTACTAGGGGTTCACTATCAGATAATAATTAACAATGCAATTTTATATTCATCTCATTCCCTATTTTAAGTTAAAATGAATTGCAACGTAGACTCAACCAGTTTTTCAGTGAGCACTTAACAGTGCAGAAATGCATGTACTGAGTTTCGACTCACAGTTTGAAATGTTTTCATTTTTTTAAGGAAAATGCTCAGTAAACCACCCTCACCGACTGGAGAAGATAAGTGAGCGGGAAAGTCTAAAAGGAATAGTGGTGTTTTAGTGCTGAAATGTTTTGAGCACTGTATTGTGAGATATTTTGATATTAGAACTATATACTCTGCTAAGAGTTACTATATTTTGGTGTAAACTTTGAGATCGTTAGTTACTATTGATGTTGGTTTGATGGTTTGCTTTTACAAATGCCGTGTGGTGGTAACAATGTTTAACTTAGTTATGTTCAATTCTTTTTTAAGTCAAGCTTTGTCCTTTTGGGACGGCGGTAATGCCCCGATCATTTGGGATAACACCACTAATTGATGATGTTAATTAATGAGAATGCAAACAGTGAATTATGTGCATTTGGGGTGTTACACTATGTCTAAACAGATTCACACATCTAGATAAAACTGTTACAGTTGAGACCTATTTTAGAAATGGAGGACACTAAGAACTCGACTGGGTTCCTGCCTACTGCAGGTACCTGGCCTAGTTCTTGGTCAGCTCAAGCCAGAACCCGACCAATGTCTTTTTTTTTTTTGGGGTTCCTGCAATATAGGCTAGGCTGGGCTGTAGACAATACAACTTATTTTGGCCATAACTTTCTGAGCTGGCCTTAATTTTGAGTGATTCTTTTTTCCTAAAATCGTATTGAGTCTATTTTCTAATGACTCTAATTTTGTAATTCTTAGATAAGTGTGGAAAAATATGTAAGTAAAATAGTGAGTATGTATAATTTTCAACGCATATCTTAGCAATCAACTTGTATCTTTTCTGTTGCTTATCAAACTTTGACGCGTAATATGTCTTTTGAAAATGTATTCAACGAATAATATTAATATCTAAACTCAATAATTTTATGCACACTAAAGTGCAGTGAAAATATGAAATGAATCTCAATTAGATGGCAAATTCGATCAATTTGGGCCTATTTGGGCTTTTAGGATCTTTTAGCCTTTGGTCAGCTCCCTTGGGGATGAGTCTGTTGGTTAAGCGACATTGGCACATTTTGAGGCTCTAGTATTTGGGGATCCCCAAGTCTTATTCGATCTGTTTATCATCTTCGAGAACTTTATGAAAAGGAGGCACTTTTTATGTGTCTACAATTAGCCCCTGCTTTGATCGAGCCTGCACTAGGCGATGGTCAAAGTAGATAGCATTTGTGCTTACCAATTTGAAAGTGATGATTCCTAGACTTGGTCACTTGGAGACCTGAAGCTTGGTCCCTATCCACTTCCATTGTAACGAGGGCTAATAATGCCTAAAGTTTATGGATGACTTTCCTAAAGCTCAATGAACGCCAAATTTTTCTCTAGCGAAGGCTAATGCTGAAATGTTCTATTATGTTTGGCGCCAGTGGTGCCCTATTATGTCGAGAACTAGCAATGTCTCATTGTGTTGAGAGCTCGCCTATAGTTGAAATGTCCCCTTGTACGGGAAGCCAGCGATCCTATTGTGTCAGGCGACAATGATGTCCTATTGTGCTGGGAGCCAGCCTATTATCGAAACGTCCCATTGTGTCAAGACCAATGATATCCCATTGTATCAGTAACCAACGATGTCAAAATGTCTAATTTTGTAGAGAGCCAATGATGTCCCATTATGCTAGGAGCAAGTGATGTCGAAATATCCCATTGTGCTATGAGCTAACAATGAACCTTAGTGTGGGTGCCTGAAGATAAGTGGCCAGATCCCTGATAAATTAACGATGTAGGAGCCTAAGAATTTATAGTCAGACCCTTATGAATTTTATAGCATGAGACCCCAAAGATTTGTACCCAGATCCCTATGAACTTGGTGGCGTGAAAGCCTAAAGATATGTAGCTAGATCGTTCTGAACTTGGTAGTATAAGAGCCTAAAGATCTATAGCCTAAAGTTATGTTGATGTCCTTTCCGTAAGGATATGAGTGAATTGCCCATATAAAGCAATAATGTTTGTGTAAAGCCCACTTTTAGAATGGAGCCCCCACTTTGACTAAGCCTAATTAAGATGAGGGTCAAAAAATAGATATCTTTTATGACAGTTGCTGACGTGAGCTTAAGAACCTTTAATATAGATTCATGGTTGACTAGGGTTGTGTTTCCTTCCTATAGGGTTGTTATCATGCTTGAATGTACATTTCTTTGATCCACGATTCCCAAGTGATTAAGGCCGAGGCGGGCTTGTTAATAAGGCAAAGACTCATGCATAGATGTAGGTGCACTCGCTAGCTTAGGTTAGACTACACATGTATCCTAACTGTGTAGACTTATGATGAACTAATCGTTGTATGTGGAGATCTCAATCTAAGTTTGGGGTCTATTTGATAAGGCCCAATTAAGGTACAGGAGATTGATGGATTAAGTACAGTTCTATTCTGTAACTTAAGCTATAAAATTTTGGTAAAAAGTTGCATGAATGTTGCATTAGGCCAGGTCATGAGGTATAAGTTATTCATAATAGGAAATCTTTCTTTTAATAGAGGAGTAACTTTCAAGTTTGTAGTAAAGTACTCCTGTTCTAAAGAAATCCCTAATTTTTGTTTGTTATAATAGAAGTCCAAGATGTTTTTCTTGGTGTTGCCTAGAGTGGCCCCTTGTTTAGCATAAAGAGTATGGTTTTCTCCTTATTAGGATATGTCTACTTTGATGAAAGTCCTAATTGTTTGGAGAAATGTAGAGGTTCCCCCTATCTTGTATAAGGGTAAGTATCAAATTAGAAAGGCTAAGAAATTAGAGCGAGTATCCACTCTTGAGTTAGTAGTCATGGTTAAGACATAGAGTCCTATGAGATTAGGGGCTATGATGATTGGGAAGAATTGGTTAAGCGAGTAAATGATTTGTCTAAGTCTCGTTTGATGGGAGTATGCAATGGAATATTTCTTGTCCTCAAAACCCAAGGTTTTGTTTCTGCTTTCCTTTTGCTTGGCCTTTCTTTTTAGGTTTTTGGAACAACCACTCTTTTCCTTCTCCTTTCTTTAGGAAAAGAAACTTCATGGTCGGACCTTAAAGAGGTTACCTATGTATCCAATATGAAATTAGGTCAGTCGTAGTTCAAAAGTGAGAATATGTAGCTTAAAGGATGGATGCCTCCAAGAGGACCAAGGGAAGGGAATCAACATGGAGGCTTAAACACACCTTATAAAATTTTCAAGTGTACATGGATCATGAGGTTAGTGCAAATCAACCATTTTTTTCTTTCTTCATTCTTCTTCTATTCAAACCTTTTTAATTCTTCTCTTCTCTTTTTTTTTTTTTATGTGGCTTCTTCTTTTCTCTCTCTTCGTTTTTCTCTTTGGATGACATCGTTTGGTTTAAACTCTCTTTTTTTAATTCCTAGTTTAAATATTACCGTCACCCGTGATACACTCTCACTTCCAAGTTTGGCCAGATGTGATTATGAAAGAATTAGGCTCTTCGAATGCTCAAGGGGTTCCAAGTGATAACTTATTAGGTTTGACAAAAGTATTAATGTAGGTTACCAAAGAAGGCATCCAATCCTGGGCATGTTCTTTAAAGTTGCATAACCAAGTGTAAAGAAATTCCTAATCTTTTCCTTTTTTTTCAGGTGATGGATTGATCTTCTTAGTCCTAGCTCACTTTGTGAGGTTTTCGAGCTTGCCCCTCTTTTTTTTCTTTTTCTTTTTCTTTTTTACCTTGGATTCATCATCAAATAAGAGCATTCTAGCATGGAAAGGGAAAAAAATTAATAGGTTTAGGAAGTATGAAAATGTTAAAGTTTTAAGACTTAGACTCAAAAAATGCAGGAATTGGTGGATAAGTGAAGGGACTCTCCAACTTATGCCATGAATGCAAATTCAAGGGTTTGGTAGTGCTCGTTATATCCTATAGTGAGGAGGTATATAATAGGCTCAATGGTGAAAGCCTATAAAGGATTACTATTAGGTTTACTCTCCTATCTCAATATCTTGGATGAATATGAGAACCCTTTCTAAACGATTATGCAAGCTTCCTTACAACATCTTGGGTCTAGACTTAGGGTGGGCCCATTTAGCCTGACCTAAAGTGACTCCTTTTCTCTAATAACTCGTATTTTATAAATATATTTGGCCCTCCATTTTGCCTATTTTTTAGTCTTTGCAATACATTTTTATGGGTAAATAACGTATATTTTGTATAATATTCAGGTGAAAAATAAGTGTATAAAAATGATGGAATTGACCTAGCTCTCTTTGCCTCTAGCCCATGTGGGCCTATTCTGATCAATCAACAACCTAGACAGGAGCCCACATGCCCACCTCCACTAGTTGTCCATCATTCACTCTCTCCTCCCGTTTGGGCCTGTCTATTTTTTTGGTGTTGCCTTCGACCTAATCAACAGCATCGGTTGCCCCATCTTCATCCGCTATCAGGTGGGCCTGTTATTTTTTATCTGCATGCTCACAACACACTTTTGCATCACTTGACTCTCTCCTGATAGTCCTCAAATGGGCTTGTTCTTTTTGATGCCCCGACCCCAATGTCACCCCGTTCGTCTTCACTCATTCTCTTTCACCATATGGATGGGCCTATGTCCGTGCTCCCTGAAGCTCATCGGCACCACCCATTTCTTCCCTTTTCAATTAGCATTTGATCTTGTCCTTTTTATTTTTCTTGTGTATCAGTAGTAGCAACTAAGTTTTTTCTTTTTTTTTTTAATTTGTGAGTAAATTAAAGTTGATCTAGTCAAATACAATTAATCAAGATTAATTTTCAGGTAAAGACCAGCCTTTTCTCATGGAAGCCAATAGTGTAACAACAAAAGAATTAACTTAAACTATTTTTCCTCAAAACTTTTGGGGCAACAAGAGAGGTGTGGAGCCACTATAAAAGGGGGTTAAAGTTGGAGCGAAAATAATCATCCACTCCTCTAAGCACTTTTCCATTCTCCCATCTTCCATCTTTCATTTTTTTAATAGAGTCTTAGTAAGACAAGATCAATTGAGTTGAGGAGTTTAGAAGAAAATAAACTTTGTTAGTTATTTATCTCTTCTCTTCTTACCTCATTTGTAACTTAAACTGGAGAGTTTGTGCTTAATAATATAGTTTTGCGTAATTAAGTATCAAAGTTTATACATAGGAAGTGAAATATACCTTGAGAGTATGGCTAGACCAACTTCAATTGTGTTTTCACTAACTATGATCGGCTAAATTACTCATCTAGGATTAAGATGGATTCTGAATTAATAATATTGTTTTACTAATTTCTTTTGAGGTTATTTTTGTTTATTACGTTGCATAATTTTTCAATTTATATCTGATCCTAATTTATTTATGCATATTATCACTATTGTTTATGCATGTTGACTTCAATATTTTGTTGTACTATCTCATCTATATATTAGACATTGTAGGTAGGGTTGGCAAAAAACTGTCCAAACCAAATGCTCGGATTTGTCTGACCTGGAAAAAATCGGGTATGGACACGATTTTCACATTCGAATTTATAATTCAGACATTCGAACAAGTCCGGTTTCAAAACCGGGTTAGGTTCAGGTTTACTGATCTGGTTTCGGGTTATCCGAATGTGCTGGCAAAATCGGGTCTCGACAAATGAGGACAACTGGACTATCCGAACCAGTTTTGTAACTGACTGAAATTTATGGGCCTGTCATGAACAAAACAAGTGGGCCTTTTAAAAAAGCTTGAATTTCAAATTTATGGGCCTGTTCGAATGTGTTACCAAAACAGGCGGCTCTTCAAAAAGTTTGAAGTTTTGATTTTTATTTAATTTTTTGATGAAAAAAGTTAAAAGTTACAACGAAACCCTAGAATCATAAACAAAGCACTGAAGCATCTCATCTCCATTCTCTCACCCTCAAACTGCCGTAGCCCTCCATCTCTCCCTGCTCAAACAAAAACACCACCTCACTCAGTGACTCACTTTCTCTCTCCTCTTGTCGCATCCATCTGGTAAGATTTCCTCCCTCCCTTTCGGAATTCATTTGTAAGTTAGGGAATTTATGGGCCTCTCAGTGTTGTTTACTGCATACACATTTGAGATTAGATGTCATTTAGAGCCCTAATTATGTTCATGTGATGATTTACTAGTTCTTTTAATTTCTGTTGCTTGTGATGATTTTTGGTTCTTTTAATTTCGCTTAATGTCTCTAATTGTTTGATTTTATTATGTTGGAAATTTCGTCCACATTCTTTCCCTCACCCTCTGACAGATAGCATGCTTGACCTTGAATGACTTGAAATAAAAAAATTGTTGTTTGTGTTCTGGTTTGTATGATTTAGATATGTAGATGTTCTTTTGCTCATCATTTGCTTGTGGTGTAGATACTAGGTAATTGTGGCCACTGTTGATGTGAACGTTGGCATCTCAGATTCATAGTCACAGAAAAAGGTTAGTTTTGCTTCATTTTATCCTTAACTTAGTGTTTTAAAAAGCACTACTGTAATTAAATTACATTACTATTGAATGTGGTTAATTTTTGCTGTTTTGTAGAATATAGAAGAGACATGTGTACGAGACAGGCAAATCTGTAAGTGTTTCTGCTTCTAGTAAGAAGCACGACTTACCAACGACATCTGTAGTTATTGCTCCAAAGCAGAGGCAAGAACTGGTCTGAAGTGTGGTATCAATATGAGAAATTAGTGGAAGGTACTTATGCATTGCCTGAGTATGATGATCACAAGAGAGGGAAGTGCAAAGGTTGCAAAATTGTTTTGATTTGTGATAGTAGGTATGGCATTAGAAGTCTAAAATGTCATATAAAGCCTTGTGTGAAGCTGCAAGGCCAAAATGATGTGAGACAAATGCTTTTGAATGCTTTCTTGTCTGATGACATGTCATTAAGAGGTTCTAAAACAGATATCAATGTCTATAGAGGGAAATTTGCAAGAATGATTGTGCGCTATGAACTGCATTTCTTGCTTGTAGAGTATGTAGGAGTTAGAGATATCCATGAATACTTGAATCCTAATGTGAAGCACATAACTAGAAACACATGTAAGGTTGACATGTTTAAACTTCACCAAAAAAACAAGAGTAGGATAAAGGAGTTGCTAAGTCCATGTCCCGGTAAAGTTTCTCTAACGGCTGATTTTTGGAGTTCAATAATGGGTGACTCTTACATGTCTATCACTACCCATTTTATAAACAATGATTAGAAGCTTTAAGACTTTGTGTTATGCTTTTCATGCTTCCCCCTTCCACATAATGGTTCGTTGATTAGTGAGAAGTTTTCTAAGTTGTTGGGTGAGAGTGGTTAGAATATTGAGCATAAATTGATGGCAATTACTTTGGATAATGCTTCAAATAATGATACTTTTGTTGATAACCATATAACCAAGTTATTATCTCAAGGTGCTTTAACTTTAAGAGGCCAGGTTTTTAGGGTGCGACATACTGCTCATGTGATTAATTTGATTGTGAAATCGGGCTTGGAAGAGCTTGATGTTGTTATAAAGAAGGTTAGAGATAGTGTGAAATATGTCAAGAGGTCACATTCTAGGTTTGTAGAGTTTATAGAAGTTGCAAGAGACAAAAAGATTGTTTGTGTTAGAAAACTAAAGTACAAAGTGGTGACGAGATAGAATTCCACTTATCTTATGCTTGAGAGTGCCTTATTTTATAAAGGTGTCTTTGCTTATCTTGCCATAATTGATAAGCATTATTCATGTTGCCCTTCTTCTTATGAATGGAAGAAATTTGACGTGTTGGCTAAATTTCTTAAGCGTTACTTTTATTTGACTAAGCTCTTTTCAGGGAGTAAGTATCCCACCTCAAATCTATTCTTTCATAGAGTCTGGCAAATACAACACCACTTATTAGAGGAGGTTACGAATTCCAATTCTTTCATTAGGGACATGGTGGCTAGAATTCAGAGTAAGTTTGACAACTATTGGCAAGAGTGCAACTTGGTTTTGACGACGGGTGTTGTTTTGGATCCTCGATATAAATTAAGGGAGGTTGAGATTGCATACACCAAAATCTATGGAAAAGAGGAGGGTGCCCAAAGGGCAAAGCAAGTTCTTGACACCATGGCGGCACTTTTTGAGGAGTATGAGGAGGAAAGTTCGCCAAATTTGGATTAGTGGACAAATTGTTTCCAATCTTGAATCAGAAGCCGATGGTTTGGATCCTTATAAGAATGTAAGTTTTATATTTTCTTTCAAATTTTGCATTAAGTTAAATTTTAATTTTCTTTAACAAATTTACATTCAATTAGATTTCGGAGTTTAGATTTCGGAAAGCTCATTTATTTTTGTTTGTTTGGTTATTGAGGACTTGGACACCATGACTGCAAGGTTATTTGTGGAGAAATTGGAATTAGATTTATATTTGGAAGAACCACTTATGGGTAGAAAGCAAGAGACAGATATCTTGGTATCATTTTCCTTTCTCTAGTAAAGCTTGCATGTGATGTGTTGAGTATTCCTATCACCTTAGTTGTTTCGAAGTCATCTGTTAGTGTTGGAGGTAGAATCTTAAAACCAACGAGATGTTCTTTAACTTTGAGAGTGTAGAAGTTTTGATTTGCACAAGGAATTAGATATTTGGACTAAGAGGTAATTCTTTGTTGCAATAGAAATTTCAAAGCTCTTAGTTGTGATGTGTTAGAGCTTAATTTATATAAATTATTGTATTACTTTGTTTAGAGGAGGATCAAGGACATGATGATGCCGTAATCGAGATGATGACTTATCTAGATCTCAATGCTTCCAGTTATCAAGGAGGTTCAAATGAACCTCTTCAAATTGATTAGAGATAATAATTTATCATTGGATTTGTTTTATACTTTTAAGGCTTTTTATGAGTGCATTCCAATCTAATGCCATTTATATTTTGCTTTTTGAGGTGCTTGGAGAAGAGCATGGTGACTAGATTGGAGACTTAGAACACATTGGCTCGGTTGGAGCAACAATTGTAGTAATTCTCTTGATAGCTTTGTAATAGAACAGTGTGTGAAGTATCGTACTATTATGTATTGTCCGTCCTTATCCCTTACCCCATTTCGAGTTAAGACTTGCTCATTTAGTTCGTTTGTTGATTTTGGCGTTGAACTTTGTGTGTTTCTTCGAAATTTATAGAGGCTTCATTGTGTTGTCATCTCCATTTTAATTAATCGCTAGGTTTAATCATTAATTAGGATGCAATCATGCAAATTGGAGAGATTTATTGTGTGACGGAGTTTGCTGTTCGGATTTAAAAATTGGACATCTGGACATCCGGGTCCAGGTCTGGGTATCCTCTGATGTCCGATTTTAAATCTGAACAGGGTCTAGGTACGATAGTTTTGTCCTATTTGTCCATACCCGAAATGATCCGAACCCATATTTTTGCTAGCCCTAATTGTAGGATAAGATGATAGTGTGCAATTGTGCTTAAGGTTATAATTGTTGAAGTTGAATAAATTATGCTAAAAATTAGATGAGTTATATCTAAATATAATAATTCATGCTAACTAAAACTACTAAAAATTATCTCTTATGATAATTATAATTTATCTTTATAATTCATGGCGAAATACTTGTAATTTAGATTGAACAAGAGACTAATTGAACCCTATTTGAATTAGTAATTCAATATTTAAGTCATTGATGAAATTTGAAAGTCTAAATCTTTTCCTAATTTGATTTCCCTCTACTTTCTTCACTTATTTGCTTTACTTTTGTTTCTTTAATTTTATTTGATATTGAACTCTTCGCTTCAATTATTCTTTTAATTAATTGGAAAAACTAAATATGAAATTGCTATTGTTCCAGTGGAATCGACACCATGTACTCGCTAGTCTATAATTTATCTTGCGTATTTACAAGTAAAAAGGGTTTTTAAAACTGAATATAAAATCCTTTTCAAGCTTTTGGCGCCATTTTATAGGAACGTTTAGTAATTTCTGATTTTCTTTTTCCTTTTTTTCTCACTCTTTCTTTTCTTCGTTTTCTTTTCATTAGTTTATTAAAGAGAGAAAAGGTTCCCAAAAAAAGTTCTTGTTTGATTATTCTGGTGGTTAAAGTGTGCTACTCTTTATTTGGCTGTGAGTTAGATGCATGTTAGATGTCCTTCATTATTAGATCTTGAAGGATATAATTTTGAAATTGAACATTATCTTAGTAGGATAAGAGTTAAGAAATGTGAATCTAAGAAAAAAAATAGTTGAAGAACAAAACCCACCTCCTAAGCAACTTAAAGGATACTTTACTCCCGCCATTTATCATTCACCAACAAAAACCCATATGCCTGCTGGCCACGGGGCTATTTGGGATTAAACATTCCCTTATCCAAATGCTTTTGTTGTTTAATGGGGCAGAGTTTGGAAATCCTTTCAAGCATGGCGATGGATTTTTAGAGATTTGTTCCATTCTTTTCTTAAATAATATCTCTAATGATGCACTTGGTTTCCATCCTTTCTCTTTCTCTTTGAAAGATAAAGCTAAGGCTTGGGTGGATGCTAAGACAAATATTATCAATTGGGATCAAATGCAAAAGGAATTATTGAAAAGTTTTTCTCTATTGGTAAACTGATCGTCTTAAGACATGTTGTAACTACTTTCTCACAAAACAAAATGAACAATTGCATGCAAGTTGGGAGGTTTAAAGAGTTGTCGCAAAGTTGTCCTCTCCATGTGCTCCCATATGGCTACTTTTCTAGAGTTTTAATTCTGACATAGATAAGCACAATAGGCAGATGGTTGATGCATCGTGCGATGTTAGTTTCTAGTATAAGACTCCTGAAAAAGCTTAGAAATTGTTCAAACATTTGAGTGTAAGTTCACACTTATATGTTACTTTCTCACATTCTGATTTGTCCAGACAATTGGGAAGTAAAGGAGGGATTTATAAAGGTTCATATTCACTTAACCTTTCTAGTAAAGTTGATACTTTAACTAAGAAATTTGATCAATTATTATGCATGAACAAAGTATACAATGCCCCTTGGATGCAAGATGTGTGTCCTATTTGTACTAGTTCCATTCATACTTCTATTTATTGTCCTTGTCTGCATAAGTCTAACTATATGACTGAACAACTAAATGCGGCCTAAGAATTTCCTCCAGCCAATAATCCTTACTCTAATGCTTATAATCATGGTTGGAGGAATCATCTTAATTTTTTATAGAGGTCTCAAAATGTTGAGAGTCCACAAGCTAGTCTAGCAGACCTACCCCTCCTTGTTTCCAAAACAAAAGATGTGCTTCTCTTACTCCTCATCAAGCTCCATGTGGGAGCTCTGACATAGACAAGGTAATTTCTGCTCTTGGTACCTTGAGTTCTATTATGTAAAATGTTTATTCTAAGGGTGCAAGGAATTGAGTATAAAATACATATTATTGACTCATACTCACAATCTGTAGCTAAGTTAGAAGCCCATACTTGGGTAATTGGCCATAGTTGTAGGTGAAGAAAAGAAGGAAACTTCCAAGTCCTTCTATATAAAACTCTAAAGGCCAACGATTTGAATAATTAAAAGCTGCCATGGTTTTAAGGGGTGGTAACAAAGTTGATAATAAAGAGAGTGAAAAGGATCATGATAAAAAAACTTAGGCTCTTTTTGGACCTTGTAAAATTGAGTGTAAAGAAAAAAATTTTGAAAATTTACTTTTTTTCTTGTGTTTGATTTAGAGAAAATCACAAAGAAAAAAATATGGAAGAAAGTTAGGAGGAAAAATTGTTAGAAATAAGTGATAAAATTTTCCTTATAAAATTATGAGGAATATTTGAGGAAAATTCCTATCCTGCTCCAACTTCGCATTGCTTCGATGACATCAATGTGATTCAAGTAGTTCATCAATATTTAAATTTTTTATCTAAATTCTTGTATTTTTTTCTTAATCCAAATAAGAGAAAAAACTCATTTTCTCATAATTTTTTTTTCCTTCACATTTTTTTCTTTCAACTTTTCTTTCTACCAAATTTTCTAAGGACCAAACAGAATCTTAAAAAGGAATTTTTTCTTCAATATCAATAATCATTAGCCCCATTATATGATTCCATGCCCGTTGAATTGTAGAACTGGTTGCGATTCTATTCACTGTCTTATTCAAAATCGACCGCCCCACTAATATCAATTCATTTAGGTTCCGTTTGGACCTTGAAAAATTTGGTGGAAAGAAAAAAATTTGGAAAAGCTATTTTTTTTCTTGTATTTGGTTTAAACAAAATCACAAAGAAAAAAAATATGGAGGAAAGTTAGGTGAAAAAATTATTAGAAACAAGCGATAAAATTTTCCTCATAAAATTATGAGGAAAGTTTGAGAAAAATTTGCAACCTCCTCCAACCTCATATTGATTAGATGGTATCAACATGATTCAAGTAGTTCATCAACACTTAAATTTCTTATCCAAATTTTTGTATTTTTTTCTCAATCTAAACAAGAGAAAAAAATTCTTTTTCTCTCTACTTTTTTCTTTTACATTTTTTCCATCAGCTTTTCTTTCCACTAAATTTTCTAAGGATCAAATGGAGTCTTAGAATCAACTGCCTCAATGCCTGTATCTATCCCCAAACCTGAGGGTGCCATTGAATGATCAAACATCTGTAACTATAAAAAAATCAATTAGAAATGTAAGTCAGGAACGAAATGTGGGTGAAAAATTGAAAATTCTGAAAACCCTAAAGGCTAAGTAGAAAAAGCTCCACACAAGTTATGATAGCGAAAAGTCTTTGTTAAATACACTTTTCTTTCTTGGGACGCACATTAAGTTTAATTTCTATCGTCTTTGTTTAACTCCCATTTTATAACATAAATTAAAAATTTGCTAAATATTATATATTTTCAATTAAAGGTCAACAAATTTACTAAAAACGTTCCTGGTTGACCCCTTTCTCCTATTCAAGCAAATATATAAAATTATAGAATTTAATTTCCATCGGCTCCAAACTGTACATTATAAGTGAAGACTTCAAATTAGAGGAATAATAATAATAACGATAATAACAAATATGTATCTTATTTAATAAACCACATGAGACTACGAGAGTTCTCTCAATCAATGTACGGGAGTAGCACCAAAGCAAGGGCAAAGGAAATGATGCACATGTTTTTTTTTTTCCCCCCATTTTCTTCAACCAAACACAATTTTTAATCAATAGCTGGTTTACCAAGCCGAGGTTGGCAGACCAGAGGAGAGAGAAACCATTTTTTTATTTGTGTATTTTTTTAACAATTGAAGGGAGGGGAAGGAGCTGTCGGCTTCGACCAGGCAACGACGATCCAAATCCACGCCTCTCTCTCTCTCTCTCTGTAGAGCAAGACACCAAAGCCTTGTACCTCTCCCTCTGCTTTCTTCCTTTCTCTCTCCTCTTTCTGGAAACCCTAATTATTGTCAAATTCCAACCTTTGGCCTTGCTTCTTCTGTTTGAATATTCACTGAATCTGATAGCCAGTTGGCTCCTTAGATCGTTGAATTTCTGGGTTTTTGGGGTGCAAGTAATGGCCCATTTTGATCTAATTTTTACCCAGATCGGTCCCAGAAATTTTCAGGTAAAGGGTTGCTTTACCTCTGGATCTTTTTATTTTATTTTATTTTATAGCAAATCCCTTTCATTTGGTTGGTTTTATGTGCTTGAAGTTTTGTTATGTGCTTGTATTTGTACTTGTTGAAAGCTGTCATGGAATTTGCTGCTGCTGCTGTAGTTTTAGTTACCTTGTATATCATAATAGTAAACTTTCAGCTTAGTAATTGGTCATAAAGTAGTTTGTCTCTACAGTATCACAAGGGATTCATGACCAATTAATCTGTTTCTTTTTTGGGCAGTCTTTTGGGTTTTTTTTTTTTTTTTTTTTTTTTGGGTTTGCTTGGCGTGGTTGGCTTGTAGGGTCTTTTGGATATGTATGCAGTTATGAATTCTTCAGCAACAAGCTGCCATTGTTCTAGAAATGGGTGGTGAGCTAGTTGTTTAATTCTTGGTGCCGAATGAGCGCTGCAGAAAATCAGGCCATGATTTCAGGTAAAGGAGGGAGACGAATGGAATGCTTGTTTTCCTTGCGGTCGTTCCAATGACACATACCGACAATTGACGTTGAACATTGCTTTTTTTTTTTTTTAAAATAATTTTTATAGCTGAATCGGATGAATGTAGCCAGCTTGTGGAAGGATGAAAAGTTGTGTTAATTGTGTATCTCCTAATCAGCTGCTTTGTATCACTGATCATCTTTATTGTGCCATTGTCTCAAGTTTATCTTAACTATTAATTCTAGCTAATAATTGATTGGTTGGTTTGCTCTTAAGTGTGTGTGATCAGAGACCACTTGTTGCATCTGATGCTGGTTGCCTTGGCCGTGTAAAATACGTAACAGTCACCTGCTACACGTTCCACAGAAGTAAATTACACGTTTCACGGAAGCAATTTACACGTTTCACAACCTTGGAGAGGAAATTTTACCATAAATAGGGGGCTCTGGTGGGATTCTTGGTAACTTCTCATGGCGCTCGCAGGCACTCCTTTGCCCGGAGGGCGACCTCAGCAAGGTTTGAAATTTATTCTCTATAGTTTATAATTCCTGCCTGTCATTTTTTGTTAGAAGCTGCAGGGATTAAATTCATCTACTGAGGGTGTTCCTCTTCGAGTAAGAAAGTCCTGTTGCTTTAATTTCTATCAAATTCTATGCTTCTGAATGGAGAGTATTAGATATGGAAAAACAAAAAACAATATAGGTTGCCCCCGCTAGTTTTTGAGTTGCAGCTCATGCCTGTTTCTCATTTGAATGAGTTGGTTTAGTTTTTAAACATTGACAACGGTTGTTTGAACAATGCCAAGATGATTCTTGGTTTATTTTCACTTTGGTCACTGCAGCTCTTTTCTTTCTATCTGTTTTATTTTTTCTTTAAACAGTTGACACTTTGTACCTCAATGTATAACTAGAATAATAAAGTGGTCTAGAATTTTGTAAAAATTATAATTTACTGCCTTAAGATTTTAATGGATGAATAATTCAGTCCTTTTTTTGGTATGAAGTGCTAGAAATAATGTCTTGGCGCCTCAAACATGTGATACTTTTATGGTGTTACTATATTTTTATTGGTTTTTTAAGGAATCGTGTTCGTATTAACGCGTTTGGACATCTTTTAGTGACTATTGTATTACTATTGTTATCGAAACTTAAAATGTGTTGTCACTAATACCACATGTAGGGCACATAACTTCTTAAGAAACCCCCTCAAAAAAAACTTACCCAAAAAAAAAAAAATCCCATTTTATGGTGAAAAATAATTTCCGGAATGTTTTGTCAAGAAAGATGACTAAAGTACAATTTCATTAAAACCTTAGTCAAGCACATGATTATTTTTACAAAGTGGTGGACTTATTTATTCAATGGCCATACCTAAGAGTACTATAGTGTTGAATTAAATTAAATGTTCTTCTCCCCTTTCTTAACAAAAAAAAGGTCTGTCTACATGTGGATCTTCTTAAACCTTGCTTAGGTGGATTTGACTCTAGGTTGTGTTGTTGTTTAGTCTCTATGATTTGTCAACTTGTATCACACTGTTCTTTCTAGTTCGTTAATATGTGCTTTGTTTTTATAAATTGTTTTGGAATTTGGGATATTATACCTAAGGCATATGAGATAGAGCCTTGCAAGCTTAAGTTGGAGCATTTTTAAGGGGTGGGAGTTTCTTCTCCTGATAAAGGAGAAAATAATTACTAATAGATCAAAAGGGTTCAAAGGCATAAATGGTATCCTACAAAGGGACTCTATACCATGAACTGAAAATGAGGCCATTCCATGCAAAATGGCCACACAGAAAGTTCTGAAGTTGAGGGAACCGCATTTGCACTTTGAATGATTCTGTGGTACTGCACCCACTTCCACCACTTTGACTGAAACCACCACATAAATCTCTGCTCTATATGGCTCTTAAAAAATCTACGTACAAACTCTAGGTGAGGAATGACCCTCTTAGCGTAGGACACAAAGTCTTGATCAACTTGTCCTTGATGTGTTTTAGAATATGCTTATCTGCTGTCGAAGGGTCTTTTGTTTCTCTATATCCAAAATGTCAAAAAAATTGCATGGTTTTAATAGATCTTGCTGTGGATAGATTTGTTCGTTGTTCAGATTTCTTCAATTTATTAGGTTTGTGCACTGGGCAGTTTGGGTTGGTTTTGGCTAAACTCGAATCTAGTCCAAAATGATTCCTGATTCATCTTTTAATGCTATCTGATCTATATAATCTATAATCCAATCTGGCTTAACTTTGAATGTATCTGATTTTTGACTAAAATTATTTTTCTCATAAAGCTTTCCAAGACTACTAATTATGCATGACTACAGGCCAAAGTTGCATAAATATCATTTCTGCCAATATGTAGGAGACGCTAGCATGCTGATTGCAATTTTTGGGAATATTGAGTTGATAACTTATATAAACCTGCTCAATGGGAAATGCTAAAAAGTGCAAAACTGAAATATGATCACGTTTTGAATATATGAACTAGACTTGTGCCACGTTCTTGTTGCATCCTGCAACCTTTGGCCTTGTAGTGTTTTTGGCTTAGCTAGTTTCTTATCTGGAGTAACCACTCCTGTGGTTCTTTGAAATTCTTAGCTATAAGTACAGGGCGAGCCAGTTACCATTTTTATTCTTATTAATGAAAACAAAAAGAACGAAGAATATATGGACTGCAATGCATTTTCCAGTTTTAGAATCTAAGTCTGAATGCTGTGTGAAACTTAAAATTTTGAAAAAGTTGATTGAGTTTCGTTGTTCAATGACAAAGAAAATTCTCCCTAGGAGGTTGAGATCTTTAATTTTCTCTTTAAAAATTATTCTAATTTTAGGTCCACGTCATACTGGGTGAGAGTTGTCTCTTCTTGATTTACCGGATAAGGCTTTTTTTTTGGGGGGGGGGGGGTTTGGGGGGGGGATGAAGGTCTCCCTCTGCCTGCTCTTTGTACATCATTACTTTTTAAAGAAAAGGAAAAATTGAATGATTTGAGTTGTATTTCGACAGAATGTGCATCTGCAAACTGCAACACCTTCCTTCCATTGGCAATGCCTTAATTGTCGTTCGTTTTATATTTATATTTAATAGCATTCCCATCCCCAATTCCTTGATTAGTTATGTTTTACCGTAGGGTTGGAAATCATACCTTTGTTTGACATATTGTAGTTGGTCTATTCTTTCCATGCACTTGCTTTTGTTTGGATGTTGCTTATTGATTTGTGGAATCATTTATAGATCCTTTGTACAAAGAGCTGTGGTATGCCTGTGCGGGGCCCCTTGTAAATGTCCCTCGTGAAGAGGAGCGTGTTTATTACTTCCCCCAAGGTCACATGGAGCAGGTTAGTCGTGAATTCTATTAACATGATCTATTGTTTGCACGGTGTCCGACTTTGAAGACGTACCCTCATTTACTGCCTCACCAAGAAGGGGATCCAAATCTAGTTCAACTTGTACCACATGATGTCATGATCTAATTTACCGATCAACATAAAAAATTAAATTAGGATGGACATTGGATTTCACTTCTCTGATGATTGGGACTTGTTTCGAATACTATTTTCAAGCCCCACAGTTCAAAATGACCATTGCAAATAATCAATGAAACACCCCTCCTAAAAAAAGAAAAAGGGATGAGAGAGCAAAAGGGGAAGCTGGAACGGGTAATGACTTATTGTCCTTGTCCCAATTTAACTCAAATGCCTTTATTTTTAATTGAACATTAAGCCCAATACGATATATGTTGAAGATAGCCTTAATCATTGTCTTTTTTTGTGGACTATTAACACTTTGGTAGATTCATGATTTAGCCCTACCCAAATGGCACTTTTCTTTACTTATTTGTTCTGCTTCATATCTGTTGACCCCCCCCCCCCCCCCCCCCAAAAAAAAATCCCCACTATTTAGGAGTTTCTGCATATTCTACGTGAAAACAAGGTTTTGAGATACCCTTTTGGGTTGGTCTTCTTATCAAACTTCTGTTTTTTTGCTGCTGTCTCTTTCTTTCTTAAATTCTTTTCTTTTTGGAAGGGATTTTCTTTTCTTTTTTTCGTCCCTGGGGGAAGTGGGTGGTAAGGTTTCATTTTTCTACTATAACATACGTTGTTTATAGCTGGGGTTCTACATCTGGTTTGGAGTTGATGAGGTCGGCCGTTCATAATTTTGCAGTTGGAAGCATCAACACATCAGGGATTAGAACAGCAGATGCCTTCATTCAATTTACCATCTAAAATTCTGTGCAAAGTGGTTAATGTTGAGCTTCAGGTTTGTATTGTTCTGGTCATTGTTGATGTTTGCCTATTTTCAACATATTCCACATGGTGTTTTCCATTTCCACTTCTTGAAAAAGCAGTCTTGAATTGTGTTATGTTTATTGTACAGGCAGAACGTGAAACAGATGAAGTTTATGCGCAGATAACTCTAGTCCCTGAAAGAGATGTTAGTCTCTTTCCTCACTCTCTTCATCCTTGTCTTTCTTTTTTTTTCCCCTCACCCTTTCCACCCCTTCTGATATTTTTATGTTTTGGTGTATGTGGCATCTGATGAATTATTATTAGATATCTAACGTTTCTGTTTACTGTTGATCAGCAAAGTGAAGTTACAAAGCCTGATCCTCCTGTCCCTGAGCCTCCAAGGTGCAATGTCCATTCGTTTTGCAAGACCCTAACAGCTTCTGATACTAGCACACATGGTGGATTCTCGGTGCTTCGGAGACATGCAGATGATTGCTTACCACCCCTGGTGAGCACTCCTGAAGTATTTAGTCTTAGAAATATGTAACAAGAAGTAGTGATGCTGAGGAAAAAGGGCTTTTAAAAGAAAGCAAGAATAGGGATTCATCAACTAGTATTCTGATTGTGTTTGCTGCCAGCATTTTGGCACGGAAGGGAGATAGGGTTTTCCCCCATCTTTTCGTCACCTTCTGAGCTCTACCCCCCCCCCTTATGAACATGTCTTCTGTATGTTAAATTTCTGCAATCCACAGGATATGTCACAGCAGCCACCGTGGCAAGAACTTGTTGCCACAGATCTACATGGCAATGAATGGCATTTCCGTCACATTTTTCGAGGTCAGCACCTTTTGATTGCTTTTGTTTTGCTTTTAGTGTGTTTTCGGTTGGGATTGAATAATTTTTCATGCAAAATGATTTTCTAGAAAATAAATTTTCAAGTAAATTTTTAGTTTGGTAAAACAATAATCCTTCCAAAACAGCTATTTCTCTAACCACTCCAGAAACATCCATCCTATCCCCCATCCACACCCCCCCCAAAAAAAAAACAGCATTAAAAAAAATAGAGAGGATCTCTATCTCTCTTTCTTTCCCCTCTCTGAAGCAGATTGCTTCAATGTTGATATCTAGCATAGTTGAACAATCCAAATCCAAACCGTAATTCTTCCCCTTCCTGCAATTTCCACTCTGTTGATGACCACCATTCTGACCCACTATCTCCGCCGCCATTGCTACCACCGCTGCAGCCATCAATGGTATCTCAAGAATTAGTACATTGCTATCTTGACACGAACTCTGAGCCTGAGAGGTTGTTCCAGCCTAATTTGCACTTCTCTTCCCCTCAAAACCCTAACCCTAACCAAAAATCAAAGAGAGAGACAGAGGAGGTGAATTCTTAGATCAAAATCAGATTTCGCTGAAACCTCTAAAAATCAGATAAGCCAAGCCTTAGAAACCAAATCTTACCAAGAAAAGCAAATCTCAAAGTTTCAAACAATGGCAGCAGAAATCTCCTATCTTTCAACAATAGTGATAGAGAGAGGGAGGAGACAATTCGGCTCGTTCAATCTAGTTGGGGGGAGGGCGGATATGTTGATGAGAGAGGGAGAGGCTTGGGCGTGAGAAGCTGAGCCAACAAACGAAAAATTAGCTTACCTTCCTTTGATACTGAAAATTATTTCCTTTGATTTTTCCTTTGATTTTGGTGAAATCATTTTCCTCTGAAATTGTATTTTCCCTTCGACAATCATTTTCCGGGAAAATGATTTTCGCTTGAACCAAATGCACCCTTGATAAATTGTACACTGTTTGAGCTCTATCTTTATTCTAAGCCTATAATTTTTGCTCTGTGTCATACATACCATGAGTCTGCTGGCATTATGTGAATGAAGAAAACTCTTTATGCTGTGTTCTTTGAGCATTTATCAGAGTATCTGCACCCACTGCCATCTTGTAGGGCTTGTAGCTTGTATCATCTATCAAATGGAGATGTCTCTACTATTCACGTCTTGTTGTGCCTACTTATGTACTTGATGATCTGTGAGGCTGCTGGGGCATACTGTTTATATCTATATGATGCTCAAGTTGCACAGTAGGTTTAGCACTTCCAGGAGGTGCAATGTCATGCCTAAAACTTAAAGAGTTATTTTGTGCAACAACTGGGTCTTTATGTATGTGTGCATGTGCACAAGTGTGTGTGTGAGTGGGTTGTCTTTACATGAAGCTTCAGAACAACGCTTCACATTAACTGATTGTATTTATTATATGTGGGATTGGTGAAATTTTTAACTGTGTAATATGAAAGAAAAGTTAATTCTCTTTCACTTGAATTTTCTTCTTGCTTCCTTCACATAAGCCCCGGGGCCGGGGGGAAGAATTAGACTGTTTCATTAGTAGCAGTTCTTGAGAATCCGAAACCATAGTGTTTCATTTGTAATTTGTGCTTAGAAGGATATTGATTTCCTATATGAGTTTAATTTTATGTGCTTAAGACCTATAGACATTCATTGTTGTCATTTTATGAGAGGTCAAGTTATGGTTTTACAGTCTGCACAAATTATTCACGTTTAGGCAAATTCTATACAGGTCAACCAAGGCGTCACTTACTGACAACAGGATGGAGTGTTTTTGTCAGTTCCAAGAAGCTGGTAGCTGGTGACGCATTCATATTTTTGAGGCAAGCTCTCCCCCCCCCCCCAAAAAAAACAAACAAAAAAAAAAAGCTCTTGTATGTCTTTCATCTCTATTATACAATTAGAAGCATCACATTCCTTTTTTCAATTGTTTGTCCTTTTATGTTTTTATTCTCACAGGGGTGAAAATGGTGAGCTGCGGGTTGGAGTTAGGAGGCTGATGAGGCAGTTGAACAACATGCCGTCTTCTGTTATTTCTAGTCACAGTATGCATCTTGGTGTTCTTGCTACAGCAGCACATGCGATTCAAACAGGAACTCTGTTTTCAGTTTTCTACAAGCCAAGGTTTGTTTGGTCTTCCCTTGTTTATGGGATTGCTGCTTTCCATTTTTGGCGCACTTATTTCTGGACTAATGGCATGTTTATTGATTTTGGCAATCTTTCAATTCCACCAATATGCGTCAATTAACAAAAATATCAAGTAATGCTCGAATACATAAGCTCTCTTGGCAACTGGGATAGTCTACTAATGGCAATTTCTGGGGAGAAACCATGTTTGAAGCTTTTGTTTTACGTGTCTTTCCTAGTTGTCTCGTCTGCATTGTACTGTCCCTTGTTCTTCATTTTGTATATAATCCTCCATGCATCTAGGATTTTGCGGATGCAATTAACAATTCTAAGCTCTCCTTTTTTATATAAGAGAAACAAGGCAGAAGGCAAAACAGAGAAGAGAGGGGGGTGGGGGGGTTGGGTGCAGTATGCTTGGGTCTCTCCTTTGTGGTAGTACTAATAGAAAGGTAATTGTTAGGGACTACTAATAGAAAGGTAATTGTTAGGGACTAAGTAAAAAAAAGCATGCTTGCCTCTTTTTGTAGTGCGTAATTCAGATGTGATCAAATTCTTTTGCCTACCATCCATGGATGTTTCACTTGTTTGGGGTTTTACTTTTACGTCTGCTGCAATCTGGAGTTTACCCGTTTAGGTTTCACTTCTGTACATGTTTGTTGTAGGATGTATTTGATTCTGATACTGTGTTAGTATTTTTCCCATTATGTTAGGATCCATCAAAAACAATTCCAGGGGGGAAAAAATTTTGGGCATATCAGAATCAGTATCTCACCTTGTAACCTACGTCTGGATCTTCCTAGGCAAAAGTGCAACCCACTTTATGTGATGTCTTTGTTTTGCTGAAATTTTTGAAAATCTGATGTTTTTGACAGAACCAGTAGGTCTGAGTTCCTTGTGAGTGTCAACAAGTACATTGAGGCCAAAAGCCACAAGCTTTCAGTTGGAATGAGGTTCAAAATGAGATTTGAAGGTGACGAGGCTCCTGAGAGAAGGTATTGTTGTGTTGAGCTATCTAGACGTACTTACTCTGACTACTTGCTGATGCTTTTTTATAACCTCACAGATTTAGTGGCACGATTGTTGGAGTTGATGATACTTCATCATCCAGCTGGGCAAACTCTGAATGGAGGTCTTTAAAGGTTAAGATCCTTTTTATCAGATTGCTTCTGGGCATGAGATAATGTGTGTTTTATCAACGTCCATTGACGCTGGGGAATCTGTTGGTATAATTATGGCTGTCTGCTCCTTTCGCTTGGATTATATTATAGGTCCAGTTACAATGGTCTAAACAAGTTGCATCTGACTTGATTCCTCATGTAATTATCAGCTTAAAAATTGTAACTTATGACTTTTTAATATTGTAATCTTCCTAAATCTTCTGAAACCTCTTTTAAGCTGGATTGCGTAGAATGTTTCTGAAATGAAAGGTAAAGACAGTATTGCGTGACTTGACCCATTTGTGGTGCATTGTCATTTGAAGAGAGTATTTGCTTGCCTTGGTATTGTATTTCTGTCCATTTGTTGCTACTTCTTTTCTTTGTAGTTGATGAAAACTCGCTACTGTGTTCAAAAGTTGTAAATTTATTTGCTGTTGTATCTCTCTGCAGGTCCAATGGGATGAACCTTCGTCAATTGTGCGTCCTGAGAGGGTTTCACCATGGGAGTTGGAACCGCTTGTGGCTACCAATTCTGGCAACCCTCAGCCTGTGCAGAGGAACAAGCGACCTCGACCTGCAATGATGCCATCCCCAGCACCAGATCTTTCTGCATTGGGTATGTTAAATGTTCTCCCTGGACTCTTGATTTTTCATTTGGGTGATCTCTTTATATTTGCATGCTATTTCCAGCAGGCATTTGGAAGTCTTCTGGTGAAGCTCCCTCTGCTGTGTGTTCAGAAGCCGAACGTGCACGTGATCAGCTTTCTTCTGTGACAAAAGTTGGTTCACTTGGGTTCACTGCTCACAGTCCTGTTACTGCAGTGTCAAGCCAGTCAATTTATTGGTCCAGCAGAGCAGAAAATGCATCAGAGTCCTTAGGATCAGCAGTTGTCAATAGAGAATCCGTTGAAAAGAGAAAAAGTGGTGGAGCAGGCTGCAGGCTATTTGGGATTCAACTTTTTGATCATTCCAGTTTGGATGAAGCTTCAGCTACACCATTGGCGAGAATTGGTGAGGAGCGGCCAGTTCCATCTCTGGAGGCTGAGTCTGATAGGTCAAATATCAATAGATCTGATGTCCCTTCGCTTAACGGTGATCTTGAGAAATCTCCACAGAGATCTCCGTCAGAGTCACAAAGCAAGCAAACTCGGACCTGTACAAAGGTGATTTTATTTTCATTACTTCGACTTAGTCTTGTTCTTGTTCTGTTTAGGTGCATCCCTTTGTATCAAAATACTTAGCTATGGGTAACCAAGACATATTAGGCATAGAGACTTCCCTGCCATCTTGAATCTCTAAGTTCTTGTTATTGATCTAATAGCATTAAATATTGATGGGTTATGACAGGTACACATGCAAGGTGTGGCTGTTGGAAGGGCGGTGGATTTGACTCGTTTTGATTGTTATGATGATCTCCTGAATAAGCTGGAGCAAATGTTTGATATTAAAGGAGAGCTCTGTGGTTCTTCAGGGAAATGGCAGGTTGTCTACACTGATGACGAGGACGATATGATGATGGTCGGGGATGATCCATGGCAGTAAGTTTTTCACCATGTTTATTGTTTTAAGCTCATTGCTTACTCTTACTTTCTTTTTGGGATTTTCCTATTTCTGAAGCATTTAGTGGAATGGAGCCCCCCTTTTCCTTTTTTCCCTTTTTTTGTTCTTTTTTTTTGGGGGGGGGGGGTTTGGGGCTCAATGCAGCATTCCTTCATGCTGAAGTGGAATGTAGCCATGGTAAGGAGGCTGGGGGTTTTTGGTCCCTACTTGACGACTTTGTTCATTTTATCTCCTACGATACTGAAGTTTGATATCTTGTAATTTTTTTAAAGTCATCTTTCAGATTCCATTATAAAAATCTGCAATTTGTTGATACCCCCCGGCCAAAGGAAAAGAAAAAAGAAAAACCAAAAGAAGGAAATTTCAGGAGTCTACTAGGTTTTTTGGAATCTCAGAATTTGAGTTCGTATCAGATGATGAAAAATTAAATTCAGGGTTGGATAGGTGATTTTCAGGCGTTACCGGCTTGTTTGTGAAACATTTTTGACTCTTGGTCTTTGTACAGTGAGTTTTGTGGCATGGTGAGAAAGATCTTCATCTACACATCCGAAGAAGTCAAACATCTCTCGCCAAAGAATAAATTGGTCGCTGAAGATGGAAAACCCAGCAATGTTGATGCTGACGTGCCGGCTGCCTCGGAGGAGCAGTCATCTGCTGTTGGCCCTAGCTGCTGATTTTGCATAAAGCCCTATGAGAGCCCTCGTTCCTGAATCCTGAAGCTCAAAAAAAAAAAAAAAAAAAACCCTTGGTCAAAAATAATAGCAGATGAGTACCAAAGCTGCATGAAAAAAGAGGTGACAATCGACGACTCGTTAACCTAGTTGATGAGGGATGTTGGTTTCGCCTGTCGTTAGGCTTAAGTTGCAGCTGCCCAGCATTGCGAGTAGTTTAATTTTCTTCTGTTATCTCCTCTTTGTTTTCTAATTTTTGGGTCGGGGGATCTCTTGTATGCTCTCCTCTGTTAAGTAATTTAGTAGCTGAAGAAAAAAAGAGAGTTTCCTTGTGTTGCCAAGCACAAGGGGTCACAGTAGTAGTTTTCGTTCCGTAGGGCCTTCTCTCCCCTTGTGATGTATGACCAGACACTCTCGTGTTGTATATAAAAGTACCTATCTGTAGTTCAGCTTCTCTTGCGTCCCATTCATCTGCTTGCTCTCGGATGTCTATCTGTTACCATGGTTAGTTTCCTTTTCTACGTTAGCTCGCCCTATTGCTTTGGCCTTCTGGACGCTGGTGCTTTTGAGTGAAGCCATTTCATCTATTAGTCTTATGAGATGATGGCTTGCGTGCAGGTTATTGGGCTAGGCAGCATGGCAAAAGAGACTGCTCTGGCCAAAAAGTTCTAGAACTGATTCAAACTATGATATTGTTTAGTTGGAGGGAAAATAGTTTTCCTGGAAAATGAAATTTCAATTTTCAATCGTTAGGTGATGACAAGGATGGAAAATTAATTTTCCTCGGAAAATTTTAATCCCAATGAAGGAAAATAATTTTCATTTCAAAAGAATGGAAGTTGATTTTCTTTTTTTTACTTTTTTGATAATGTGGTCAGGCGGAATTTAGGAATAAATTTTAATTTAAATGGTTTGGATTGAATAAATTTTAATTTAAATGGTTTGGATTGAAACCTGCGTATTTAGGGGGACAGATAAAAAGAAAAAGTTGAAACCTACCTTTAAGGTCAAGGTTCCTTCATTCACCATGATGTTTCATTTAATATCTTTCGCCATTAAAATGATTCATTTGACATTTTATTGCATTAAATCAAATTAATGGTTTGGATCAAAAGTTGATTATCGGATAGGAAAGTTTAAAAGAAAACTAAATCTCAATTTTAAACTCAAATTCTTTGATTTGATGAACATTTATCTCTAGTAAGACAGTTAAGATACAATTTTCATTATGAAGACAACTTAGTTGACATTTTTAGCTTAGTCAATGGAAAAGATTAAAAGAAGTCAAATATAAATTTTCAAATCAAAATTCATTCGGTTGTTCTAACGTTTATATCATTGATGACAATTTCAATTGATATTTTGTGCTACTAAAATAGTCCACATGACATTTTCTTTTTTCATATAAAATGATTTTTTCATGAAAACTATTTTTCACCCAAACCAAACAATAACTCTAAGGGTCTATTTGATTCTTAGAAAATTGTGGAAAGAAAAGTTGAAGGAAAAAAAGTGAAGGAAAAAAAAGTAGGAAGAAAATGAGTTTTTTTCTCTTGTTTGAGATGAGCAAAAAATACAAGAATTTGGATAAGAAATTTGAATGTTGATGAACTACTTGAATTATATTGATGTCATTTAAGTAATACGATATTGGAGGATGCTGGGAATTTTCCTCAAACTTTCCCAACAATTTTATGGGGAAAATTTTATCATTTGTTTCTAACAATTTTTTCGCATAACTTTCCCCAATTTTTTTTCTTTGTGATTTTCTCTAAACCAAGCGCAAGAAAAAAAGTAACTATCCCCTTTTTTTTGTTTTCACTAAATTTTTCAAAGTTCAAACGGAGGCTAAAAATTTAATTTTTTTCGTCCTTTTTTGGATTTCTTTTTTTTTTGGGGGGGGGGGGGGGGGGGTGGGGGGGGTGTGGGTATGCTTCACATCCGGTTGGATCAAAGGGTTGCATTAAGGAGCTGGAAGAGGTGATGGAGAGGGATACGACTAGTGATGATGAGGGTCATGATCTCGTAAATTGATTCGTTTTCAATGGTTCCATAAGGCAATGAGCCGTTCAAATAAATTATAAAAAAAGCAACCCAACGGTCGCCAAGTTTGAAAAGTTCGGCTTGGCTTACCTACTTTTCAAATTTCAAACAAAAATGCATCTCCTCCGTCCATTTCTAGTTCTACTATACGAAGCTCAACTCCGAAGTCACCTATCCACTATCGGCATAATCAACAGGCATCCCTATCTCTCGTTCTCTCTCTTTTCCCCTTTCTGTCTGAAATGCAGCTAATGAAGGCAGTGAAAAAGCTGAAATTCTGGTCAAAAAAGAGCAAGAGAAAGAAGAAGAAAAGCGATTATTATCATGATCCCAATCTCTATTACCAGCTTCCCTACTACCCATCGCCACCTTCACTGCCACCGCTGCCTCCACCCCCAACAGGAGGAGCCTGTCCATGCCACTTCTGTCAGCCAGTGCAGCCCTTAGCCCCACCTCTGCCACCATGGCTCGAGGAGGGTGCGTCCGGATCCAATTGGGTTGACCCATTTCCGGAATCCAGCCAGCCGGTTCAGGATCAATGCATCGGTGTTTCCCAGGAAATATTGGTGACGACAACCAGCAAATTGCAGCCTTGCCCAGACTCAAGTAGCCCGTCTTATCAGGAGTACATGTCTCTAAACCAGGTTTACGAGTTGACCGTTGCGCCGAGGAGAGAGAAAAATAGAAGTGGAGGGCTGTTTGGAGGCGGTGTTGGAGTTGGTTCTTTCCTCATCCGCTGTTTCTTCCCCTGTTTTCACATCTCTGAAGGTCCCTCAAAATGAAAATGTCACACTTATGTGCACTTTTTAACACTCTGTTCCATTGTGAATAATAAAAAAAACAATTGTTTCAGTTGTTCTATTTCTCTTTTGTTTTTCTGTTTTTTCTGTTATTTTCTAAGGGGTAGATATTGATACGGATACGGATACACTTACAAATAATTGGATATGAATTATCAATTATTTAAAATCTAGCTATTAATTGAATTGAAGAGTGTATTGTAAGAACTAAGGTATGACATTCAGATAATTTTGTATGACTAGTTATTATACCTACTTCGCACGGCAAATGGTATGACTTGTTTTCTTGTTATAGTTGATTATTTTTTATTTTTTAGCCTTTTTAATTAATTTCTACAAAATTACAATACAATATATCTAACTAATTAGAGTGTTCTTTCAAAACTGAAGTGCATTGTCACATATCCTATGTGTAAGTACTTTTTTTTTTTTTAACTTATTTACAAAAGGATTGAAAAGTTACTTATCTCTTCATAATAAACTGTGAAAAGAGCATATCGAACTTGCATTTTTATCCCTAATTATTATTATACTTAAACCAAACTAGCTCTTCAATTAATGATAAGCATGTATTGAGACATTAGTTAAGGTATCAAAACAGATAAGGAATTTTTAATTAAAAGATTATACAACGGTTCGTATAATGACACTTGTCCTCAAAATAATCTATGTAGTCAATCTTTATGTATTACATTTCTGTTTTGATGATGAAACTGGAGTAACTCAAATATAAATAAAGTCAGTCTTATTTGTGTTTTTTGCTTGATATGTTCGATAGGTGCTTCAAAAGTTCTATGTCCCACAATTTGCTTTTTTTTTTTTTAATTTTATTTTTTGGTTTCCTTTTTCTAGAGGATCTACGAGGTCAAGATTTGCAGCCAACTCTCTAATACAGAACTCCAAAAGCTTAATCAATAGATTTAGCTATTAACCTAACATCTACCGCCCAACATCTCTTCATTCTATCAATTGAACTAAACAGGGTATGTGTGGGTAGCGCTGGCAAAAATTTCAGTTTGGGTCAAATTGGAGTCAGATAAATTGGACAATATCAAAATTCAAACAAGAAATTAATAACTGATGCCCAATTTTTTTCAGATTGGATAATTCGAGTTCGAATAATAAAAAATATGAAAAATGTTGTGCTCGGATTTAAAATTCGGACAAAAAATTCATGGCCATGCAAAATTTTTTTCAGATCAGATAAATTCGGATATTCAGATTGGATAAATTTTTACCAGCGCTAAATTGTGCGATATGGGCCCAACTAATTTGCAAATGGCTCGTCAAGTCTTTACTTGGTGAATTGATTAGGATATCCCATTATCTCAAGTGAAAGTAGACCAACTATAACTACCCCATGGTTGTCTACTCTCATTGCGAGTGCAGATTATTAAGGTGGGTTTGAGCCTAATTACCATATAGAGCAAATTTTATAGAATTCCTATAACCCTCTTATTTTTGTTCCCCACTAAAAAGGTAATTCCGAATGAGAAATAGCACTTTTTACCCTAAGGGCTTGCTCTTTTCATTGGTAAATCCCAGTTTATTAATTTCAACAAATTTCAACCAACTCATACTGATGTCTACGAACTCAAACAAAAAATTTCAATCCTTTCCAAATTCAACTAACTTCAATCAATTTCGACCAACGTCTATCAACTCTTACTAACCTCTTTCAATATTTCTTACAAAGAAATCCCCTCTTATTTATATTGTTTTTTCAATATCCTCTAACTTCTACCAATCTTTCCTAATTTTAATCCTACAATCATTCCAAAAAAATACCGACTTCTACTAACTTCTACCTATATTTATCAATTTCACCTATTTATCAACCCTTACTAGAGGTGGACAACGGACTAGGTATCTATTGGATCAGGCGGGACGACCCATTAAAAATAGGGCCAATAAAGGATCATATCAATAATAGACTGGATCAATAGTGGGCCAATCCATTATAGTATATTGGCGGGTCGGACTTAGTCGGCGCATTGACGACCTTTTTAGTGACCTGTTATTTTTTCAATTTACTTGCCACACTAATCTACAATTAGTTAAGTTAATTACCAACGCTTTTACACATAACAATAACTATTATATACAGTGTTGTTTGTGTGAGTTTGTTCAATTATAAAACAGTCATAAGCGGATAGTCCATGGGCCAGCCCAACCCGATCGTATCCGCCCAATTTACATAAAAGCCCCAATCCGGCCCAAATTGTTAAACGGCTGGCCCTAACCCTACCCGAACCACTTTGTAAATAGGCTGGTCCTAACCCAATCCAACACGGTCCATCACACACCCCTAATTCCTATTTACCAACGAAAAGAACAAGCTCAAGTCTATAGATGAAGGATAAGGTACAAGTCCTACATAAAAAGAATGATCAAACATATTCATTTCAAGTGGTTCTCTTAGTTGATCTGCTCCTTTTCTTTTTTTTTGGGGGGGTGGGGTGTGATAGGAAATGACCATGAATAGAGAACCAGCACATTGTCCAAAATACATCATCTATCAGAGCATCACGCCTACCAGAAGCTTCCATCGCCACAAAAAATACAATGCTCAAGAGACTTTCCCCTTCACCAAACGAAAGCAAAGCAAAAGAGGAAGGGGAAGGGATGATGAACGTAACCACCTTCATTACTTTTGATTTCATTCATGGGATCCTTTTGTATTAGTTCACTCATCTCAGTGCTTCAGCATTAGCTTGCAAGACCCATCCAATTGGCTCTGGGGGGAATGTTGTGGTCCAAAATGTCCAAAACTGGATGCAATTGCTCCTTAGAGACTCGGTTGCAACGTTGCTGCTATGCTCATCTGAAGCAAAGCATGGTTGATGGTACTTCTCACTTTCCTCTGAAAGAGTTCCCTGACTTTTGCCACAACATAAGAAATAGGCCCGGGGGAACTGGACTCTCCTTCTTGCCTTGGCTTTCTATCACATCAACCTCTGGGTCACCTTCCATCTTAGATGTCCTATAATCCCAACTATGAGCAAGCTCTCCATGAGTCGCTCCAAACATTGCTACCAGCCTGTCCATATCAAGAACTACCATTGTGATACTCAAGGACCAGTTATGGTTGGCAATCATGATAGCTCCCAGTACTATATACCTTTGCTGTAATCAGCCCAATGGTACCCAACGTTCATCTTGAAATGAGCTTTTTTAGGGGTTTCAACAGAACTTCTGCGTCATTGTTTAAATTATCAATACCCCGCAACTTCATCATATGATTAGGCTCCTAGATTTCATAGATAGTTTACTTCCACAGGGTTTGAGCTCTGAGGCGCTATTTGAGAAAATAGACCTGCTTCTTCAAGATAACAAAAACTAGCAAATCATGTTGAAAATTCTTATCATTCTTCATCATGAGATAGATTTGTGCTAATCCAATGAACTTAATTTCAATCAAAGAAATTATTGAGAAGGAAGCTACTATTTTAGGAACGGATTTCACCCTACCAGCGCTCCAGCAGCAATAGAGCAATCCCTAAAAATATGTAGCTGAGTTTCTATTGTATTCCAACAGATACAACACCTTGAATTAAGGTCAAGGATACACTTCATATGATTAGTCTCCTAGATTTCATAGATAGTTTGATTCCACAGGTTTTTAGCTCTGAGGTCGCTATTTGAGAAAACAGACCTACTTCTATAGGACAATAAAAACTAGCAAATCATGGTGAAAATTCTAACCCATTCTTCATCTTGAGATAGATTTGTGCTAATCCAATTGTTGGCCAGGCCTAATAGAGTTAGGCCCGACGGCTACTAATGCCGCCTAGGGCGACAACCCAGGCTGCCTCCTGACCTGTATAAGGAGGCTTAGGGGGATTAGCCTAGGGTAATCAGCAACCAGATTTCTCATACTCCCCTATTCCTCTCTTATGGCTGCCCTACCATCCAGTGGGTTTTTGGGTTTAGGACGTGAAACATAAGGCGATAGTAGCTGCCTAGCATCTGTACTGACGTGGGCTATTCCCGATAGAGAATTTCGTAACCAGGTTAGTCCTAATTCTTCCTACAGTAGTATCAGAGCCAAACTGTTTGGATTAGTCCTGACAGATATGATTCATTAAAAGCATGCTTGTCTATACAATTGAAGCGCTTAATTTTTGTAATTATGCAACCCTACTGTTCTAATAGCATGCTTTTGGAATTGTGATGCCCAAAACCAACTAAAAGATTGCATCTTTAGTTGAATTAATCGTTGAATGTTTCTGTTTTTCAAACTTGGTATGCCCAGATTGATAAAACAAACCCCAATTGTGATTTGTGCGACTATGTGTGCATTAATCCATGCCCAGATTAATCCTTGCAATCATGCTCTAATTAACTACCCATGACACGATTTCCATTCTTTTAAGCATGCTTATGTGACAAGATTTCAAACTATATTTGTTTTAATTTTGCAATTATGTCGTTTGATCAATAAAGGCATTTTTTTCATTTATTCAATTACATTACTGTGTGTAATTATTTGCAACCATGAATGCACAAAACCCTAAAGACCCGATGCCCTAACTATGCACGACCCGACTCAGCCCTTTACCCCACGGACTTCACCTTTGTGGTTGCAGTGGATCTGGCAGGGTCTCTGTGATCCCAAAGAAACCACCTATTGCCCAAAATATTTAATAAAACCAAAAGCGAGGAAGAGAAGCATCTGTACCCGTCAGAGCTGCTAAGGAGGGGTGACACGTGTACGTCATGCGCTGCTGATGAAGAGGATTCAGCCTGCCTTCTCCCTCCTTTGTCCCTCCAGAGCACCGATCTATGCTTTGTGGACTAAGAAAACCCCAAAACAACCACACTTGGATGTGCGTGAGCAACACGTGCCGCTGCCTGGGTGACGCCTTGGCCGCGTGAGACACATGGTATGGCTTGTTTTCGACGGATCTATGAGGTAGTTGTGATGGTTCTAGCCGATTTGGGTGAGATGTGACGTGAGAGTGACGACAATCATCCTTAGGGATAGGAAGGGATGGTGATTAGGGCTCCGGTGGCGAATGACCACCTAAGAGACGATGGGTGCTCATGGTGGAGAAAACCCAAAGGAAAATTGGGTGGTGCCAGCAGGAAAGGTCGGCCTTTATCTCGGAGGAGAGAGAAAGAGAGAAGGCTCCATTTCGTTTTAAGGAGGGTAGAGAGGTGGGGAGGTTGAAAGTTTTGAGGAGAGAGAATGAGATTTCCGTTTCAGGATGAGAAGGCAGAGAAGAGGGCTAGAGAGGATCACTGAGATTTAGGGTTAGAGTAAGTGAGAAGAGTGTGAGTTAAAATGAGTGAAAGTCACTCATTTTACCACGGTTTCTAGGCCTTCGTCAAAGGGGCAATTTTTGGGCCACGTTTTTTTCCGACTAATTTTTTATTTCTGCTTTGGGCCTATTAATTCTCATGATCATATAAATCAATTTTATATGTTGATTTTGACTCTGAGTTTGTCCTACATTTTTTTTTTTTGGATGAGTTATGCATATATTTTTGTTTTTTGTTTCTGTTTCATATTATTGATAATAATATGAACCCATGGAGCTAAGTATATAACTTTGTGTTATATACATTAATACAGAAGTTTGCTTTAATAAAAGGCATATGATATGAATTAGTTTTATATAATATAAGACTTTGTAAGTGTGTTTTACATAGTTAAAGGTGAATATCTATGTGATAGTCACTAATTAATATGTTAATCAGTTTAACAAAACCTTATGAACTAAATGGTAATTAAATTAAAGAAACTCCTATTCCATATCCATATGTAATGATAATATGAATCTTAAAGACATGATGTATAACTACATGTTATATATCAAGAAAATAAACAAATTGTTTTAGTAATAGAATATATGAATTAGTTTCATATAAAATAAACCTTGTGTAAATATGTTTTACATGGCTAAATGTGAATTTTTGGCCTGATATATAATAATGTATTATATCACTAAATAGACATATTATATGAATTCGTTTCATATTGTGGTAACAGTATATGGATGTGTCCCATATAATTACTCGCGGTTAACATTTGAATATGTTTCATGTTATAAATTTATGTTATTGTTGTGAATTTGCTAATTGGTTTTAGCATTTTTCCCTTACTCAAGTTAATGAGTTTGAATTCATAATTTTTTTTGATACGTCATTAAATAGAGTTTTAAATGACATATTAGTAACTATATAAATTCGTTTTATATAATTTCATGTAAATTTGTTTTACACGATTAAAGCTAAATATCTTTGTGATATTTCTAGATATGTTAATTAGTTTAACAAATTGTGTACTCCACAAGTTTTGGAAAAATGTAGTAATTAAATCATAGAAATTGCTATCATACAACATGAGTGATGGAGTTTTTTTGATAATTTAATTATCTCAAAATTTTCCTAATGTCCATTCTTTAAATATATACTTTCAGATATGACAATTAAAATATGATAGGTGATTAGTTTACCAATAGAAAGTAAGATAGCACTAACTATGATACATAGTGTTAGAAGATTTAGCTTCTAAAGTCTCGCAAGATAGGGAAAGATGTGAATAACATAGAAGTAACTACTTATGAGCAGTATCAGAAGAGAGGCTAATGACAGACCATGAACGGTTCGAGAATGGATCGATCAGCATGCTAACTATGCGGTATTGCATGCATGATGATCTGGTAAGGGGATTTGATGGCTATCCCATTATTGAGGACATGTGGGATTAGCTTGGCATTTGATTTGACCAGATTCATTCCCCTCTTTAAACTCCAAACATAAGGGTGGTATTACCAAAAGGGCAAAACTGTCAAGGTCAACAGAGAGTAGAATATAGTACGTGTGAAGTGCTATAACTGTGAAAAGAAGAAACCCTCCGCTTGGGATTGTCCTAAGTTAACTAAGGTACCTTCTTTCACAGTTACGCTTGAATAACATGTATGTTCCCAAGCAGTAGTTACCAATTCTCTTCCTTAGTAGATTGTAGACATGAGAGCAACCAAAGACATAGTTTAGGGCTAAGCTGATTTTGTGAACCTTCATCGCTACTCGGTGGGTTCATAGACTGTTGTTTTAGGGAACGATAGTGAGGAACATGTCCTTGACATAGCAACATATTAGCTCAAATGCCGTGAAGGATACAAATTGTTTCTCCACGACGCTCTCTATGCACTTAGGGTATAGTGTACCTTTGTACCTTTTAGTTCTGATATTAGTTTTCTCTCTTGTTTTCTGTATATGTTGACATCTTCCATATTTACTGCTTGTTTCAACTCTATTTTTAGGCATACTCGACTTGGCCATGAGGGTTAAGATAGAGTGACCAAGCTAACTAGAGATGGCCTTTTAGATCAACTCACTAGGGTTAAGTTGCCTAGGTGAGTAATCTCTAGCTAGGAAAGCAAACCCTTTTGGCAAGGCTTTGAGAGCATCTAGTCCCTTATAATTAACCCACTTAGGCATCTGCAAACCCATGAACATTAAGGCACATCATGGGGCTATCCATTTGATTACCCTTAAAGATGATCATTTACGATATGGGTATGTGTACCTATTATCTCATTGCTACGAGGCACTTGATGTGTTTAAACAATTTGTAGCAAAAGTAGAGATTTAATTGGAATGAAGCGTTAAAAATCTTCGGATTGAACGAGGTCGTGAATACCTCTCTGATATGTTCAAACGATTTTTTGTTAAGAGAAAGGTATACAAAGACAACTGACGAGTATATAAAGACAACTAACGATTCTGCACACCCCGCAATAGAATGGTGTTGTAGAACATAGGAATGTACATTGCTTGACATGGTCAGGTCAATGATGGCAAATTCTAACCTCCCAATCAGTTTTTAGGGGGGATGCGCTACTTACGGCAACCTATACCCTTAACCATGTGTCGAGCAAGAGTATACCTGCCACACCATATGAGTTATGGTTTGGTAAGAAGCTATCCTTGGACCATTTACGTCCATGGGGTTCGGCTGCTATGTGCATAACCCAACCTACAACCATGAAAAACTTGGTCCAAGAGCAACAAAACTGATGTTCATTAGATATCCTGCACAATCTAAAGGATATGTGATGTACAGGGAACACCCTAATGGTGGTATAACAAAAATAGATTCTCGTAATGTCGACTTTCTCGAGGATGGGTTCCTAGCTATTGGTAAAATTAAGAAGGATGTCGAACTGTTTGAGTTACAGTAAGACATTCAACCATCTTTTGATGAGGAGGAGCAATTGAACTCTAACCAAGTCATCGAAGATAGTATGTCTCCCATATCTGTAGGGAACGGAGAGACTTGTCTACTCAGAAGAATGAGATTCGTCCTCAATCTCGAATGCATGAGGAGAGTCAACTGTGAATGAGGTCTGTCCCGAATCTCCTATTCCCGAACATGCTGTTAGTCCATATGTTCAAGATCCCACACGCCAAAGGGATATTGGGAGTGATTCTCCACATGCTCAGGATCCTACATCTCTTAGAGAAAGGGAGCAAGATGCCTCACCCAGGCAGATGAATAATGAAGTTCCTAGGATTCGAAGCAGTGAGCATGGAAGAATTTCTCGATGATATTTCTAAATCGAAGAGGAAATATTTCTATACACTCCCAGGATCAAGTGCCGATTGATTCACTAAACCACAAAGAGTGGATAGATGCCATGAGGGATGCAATTAGGGATGGCAACGGGGTAGGTCGGGGACGGGAGAATATTCCCCTGCCCCTGCCCCTGCCCCTGCCCCTGCCCCCGCCATCGCTCAACTCCCAGCCCCCCACCCCCGCTATTGGGGATTTGGGGACCCGTTCCCCGCCTTGTTGGGGACCCGTTCCCCGCTGGGGCCCTGCTTCTCCGAATTTTAGTGATGAGATCACATAAAATGCAAGCCCAATTAGGACAAAAATTGTGAGCACAATATCAAAATAATCAAACAATAGCCCCTAAACAAAAAAGAGAAATTAAGCCTAACTTAAGCCATTGAAAGTTCAACACTAACCCTAATGCTCAAAATTTAAAGTTACAGCTCAAGAATTACAGCACCACTTGAAAGTTCAATCCAAAATCTTGAAGGTTTAAAGAAAACAAGTAACAACACAAGATCTAAGTGATCAAGTTCTCAAAGTCCAAGGAACATTACACATCCGAAGTCCCCACAATCAAAATACAAATCAAATCTTCAAAGATACAACACCAAAGGTCCAAAGCAAAGTCCACATACAAGAAATCCTTAAGAAATTTAAAGCACCATATAGCCAATTAGCCATCAAATTCTTCATCAACTTCAGCATCATAATCTTCATCAAAAGTACCATGGCAATAAGCGGTGTCTTCATCTATAACATAAAAGATATATTAAATTAATGAAGTTATTGAATATCACAACATTTAAACATAAAGAAATCTAACTATATATGCTAAAAGTGTAACAAAAAATCAAAAATATACCTTTTGACGATGACTTAATTGTAGTCGAAATCCAATCTCTACCACTCATCAAAGGCTCTAAAGTCTTTGGATGGAGACGATTGCGATGTGGACTAATAAACCTCCCACCTCTGCTAAATACTGACTCAGATGCTATTGTGAAAACAGGAATGGCGTGGATATCTCTAACTATCAAAGCTAAAATAGGATACCTTGTAGCTGCCTTCCGATGAACAAGATATCGAAATTATTAGTTCTTGGGGTAACCGGCTCTTCTAAGTAAAAATCTAACTCCGATTTTTGTGGAATTTGTGGATCCTTTTTAATAAATGTATAATATATTTCAAATATGTCATCTTACGTATAACCCACACCTCCACTAGAATTCAAAGCGTTAGAAGAGGGCGTAGTTAAATCACTAGAAACATTAGGAGTAGGAGCCTTCAAATGCTTGTATTTTTCTTGACATTCATTAAACAGGGCATAACAAACATCCTTGATCATTTCAACCTTTTCATCTACATCAAAATCAAAAATCCTCCTATAACAAACTTCCATCATTTTCAACTTGAATCTGGCATCTAAAACACAAACAACTCCTAATATCCCATGAATGACATCCCAATATTTCAAAAATTTGTAAAGCATCTTTTGAGCCATGGTCCTAATGACCACATCTGGATCATGTAGCCAATGACTAAAAGCTAGCCCAATTTGAAACACCTTTGGAAAGTAAATATTTGCAGTGGGGAAGCTAGTGCCAGAGAATAATTGAGTCACATCATAAAAGATTTGTAACCTCCCACAAATGTCTTTTTCCTTCTCCCATTCCTCATCACTAGGAAGAGATTTATAATTACCTCCCCTCTTAGCCAACTTAGGAAAAACTTCTCTATACAACAAAGCTATTTGAAGCATCAAGAAAGTTGAATTCCATCTTGTCTTGCAAATCAATTTTAATTTCTTTGAGTAAGGCACACTTAAGCTATCACAAACTTCTCTAAAAGTTTCCTCCCTTTTAGTTGTTGCTCTCTAATATGCTACACTATCATGAACCTTTTCAATTGAGCTTTCAATCACCTCTAATCCATCCTTAGCAATGATATTAAGAATATGTGCACAACAACGCATATGGAAGAACTTACCCCTTAAGGGAAGTGCCTTTAAATCCAATCGATCTTTAAGAATGTCAATTATTGCATTGTTGCAAGAATAATTGTCCATCGTAAGAGATGAAATTTTTCTATTGATGTTCCACTCTGAAAAATACTTCAAGAGCTCTTTCGAAATGCTCTCAGTAGTTTGAGGACAAGGCACGTATGCAAACCTAAAAGAAAAACAAATAGAAAGTTCATTAAAAAATAACAAAGTTTATCGAAATTATATTAAAAATTAAAAGTAAGAGAAATAATACAACAACCTAAATTATCATACCTTAAGATCTAATTTTGCAACTTCCATGAACTATCAATCCAATAGGCCATTATGGCTATGAAACCATATTTTTGATTTTGAGCGGTCCACATATCTATGGTAATGGCTACCTTGCTTTGAACACTCCCCAACAACTTCATGGTTTTGCCTTTTTCAAAGTCAAACACTTTGAGAATATCCTTTCTGAGTGTACTCCTTGATATCATGGTGAAAGAAGGTTGGAGAGCCTTTGAATATCTTCTAAACCCAACATGCTCTACCATAGAAAGAGGATATTTACACATTATGATCATATGCGCGAGCTCCTTCCTTGCAAGCTCTTCATCAAACACGTTACCAAAAAGAACTTAGCCTTTTTTTATCATCGGAAGGCTTTATCTTCAACTTCTTTTGGGTAAAGTCATTTGCAATGTCTCTATGTCTTTTAATAGGACAAATTGCATGATGATCATTCAAATGCTTAGTCCCATTCCTTGAGTTACCACCATGTTTTTTCTTATAATATTTACAAATAGCCTTTGGTACATCGCTAATAACCTCATAACCATAATGCTTCTAAATTTTAGATGAACCTCCTTTGCTTTCCCAATACCAATGTATCCCCCTCATCCTCCGTAACATGTGGTGTTCCACATGAATCAACATTCACATCGGTATTAGATATTGGAGTCAGAGTTGAATTTGTGGTGTCCATGTTTTTATTTGTAGAACATGGAGACTGTCTGCTTTGACCGCTAGGTCCACTAGCCATAATTTGTGCATACATAAATAATTTATGAATGAATCAATTAAGGTAATTAAACAAGTACATCAACACATAAACTAATTTGTCTTAAACTAACAAATTCAAATAAGAAGTTTTTCAACTATATGGGATGAATAGTTAACCAATTACATGCCTCTACTTTTTTAAATAATAATGACCTTAAAATTGACCAATTCTCACAATAAAAATACAAGCCCTAATTATATGTAATTTACGAACATAAAATTCTTTGGGGAAGATTTGTCCTCAAACAATCTATACACAAGCCCTCTTATATGTAATTTTCAAACATGAAATTCTTTGGTTAAGCTTTGTCCTCAAACAATAAAAATACAAGCCCACAGAAGAACTCAAGAACAGAGCAATAGCCAAAAAAAAAAAAAAAAAAACAGAAATTGGGTGGAAGCAGTAGGCAACAGTGCCGAGAATGAAGAAGAACACAACAATCAGCAATGCGGCCTGGCGGGGAAATGGAGAAGAACCGAGAGTCTGAGACATCCGGCGATAGAAGCTGAGCTGACGATGACAGAAGAACATAGCTTCCTCAAAAGCTGAGCCGGAGCAACGACAGAAGCCTGAACGACAAGAGAAGCTGGCGAAATTGAGTGGAAGTAGTAGCCCGAGTGCCCAACAGTGACTGAACTGGAATGACGAGAGACAAGAGGAGAATTAGAGAGATGAAACTTGAAAGTCAGATCTGAAATTAAAAATAATGGAGGAGAGAGAGACTAGTGAGTAGTCTAGAGGCTATTGAGTAGTTGTTAAGGTTTTTCTTTTCTTTTAAAAATACTTATATGCCCTTTTAAAGTGTGAGAAGTGAACTACTAAACTAAGAGTATATATGTAATTTTAATTAATCTTCAGGGCAGGGAATGGGTTCGGGGACGGGTACATTTCCCTGACGGGGGGGATTTTCCCCTGCCCCACCCCCTGTCCCTGCCGTCGGGGGAGGATTTTCCCCCGTCCCCAACCCCAGCCCTGACGGGTCTGGGGAAAATTCCCCGCTTCGGGGCGGGGCCCTGACGGAGTCGGGGAAACCCTGGCCCATTGCCATCCCTAGATGAGATGGACTCAATGGGAAGAAATAAGATTTCAGAACTTGTTGATCTTCTACCCTAACGTAAGTCTATCGAAAACAAATGGGTTTTCAAGATAAAATATCGGGTAGATGGTTCATCGATAAGTTCAAGGCCTACCTAGTGGCAAAAGGCTTTACCCAAATTGAGGGTATAGGCTATGAAGAGACATTTTCTCTTGTGGCAAGATTTGCCTTTATTTGCCTACTCCTAGTCTTGGTTGCCCATTTGGACTTAGATTTGTTTCAAATGGACATAAAAGACAGTTTTTCTCAATGGTAGCCTTAAGAAAGAGATCTATATGGATCAACCCATTGGTTTTGTGTTAAAGGGACAAAAGGACAAGGTATGTCATCTTAAAAGATCTATATATGGTCTTAAGCAGTCTTCTAGATCTTGGTACTTTAGATTCAATGAGGCTATAACTTCATTTGACTTATTCATGGTTTCAGAAGACCATTGTGTGTATGTCAAAAGATCAACGAGGGGAATTATATTTCTTACCCTATACATCGATGACATACTATTGGCTAGGAATAACTTAGAGATGATAGAAGCCATTAAGAAGTGGCTATCCTCCATCTTTGAGATGAAGGATATAGGTGAAGCTAGATATGTCCTAGGCATAGAAATAATAAGAAATCGTCCTAAGAAACTCTTAGATATGAGCCAGGATGCATATATCAAGAAAGTCTTAGAACGATTTTGAATGCATTATTCCAAGCCCGTAGACACTCTAGTTGAAAAAGGTTTAACCTTAAGCCTTGATCAATACCTAAAAACAGATAGTAAAAAGGAGGCAATGAACAATATCCCTTATGCTAGTGTCATAGGAAGCTTAATGTATGCCATGTTATGTACACGGCCTGACATTTGCTCCACGGTTGGTTTGATAAGTCATTACCAGAGCAACTCAGGACTTGCTCATTGGCAAGTTGTTAAGAGAATTATGCGCTACCTTCATGTAGCCAACTTAGTATCTTTCTATCAAGGCGAGGACCTCAAGTTTAGAGGATACTCAAATACTGATTGGGGCGGTAGCCCAGATAAGTCCGGGGTAACCTCAGGATATGCTTTACCTTAAGTGGGAGAGCCATGTCATGGTGCAGTAAGAAGTAAAACTGCACAATGCAGTCAGCTATAGAGGCATATAGTATTGCTTGTTACTATGGAAACAAAAGCCATTGCCATAAAGTATATGTACACCAAGAGGGTGATAATGTCCCTTTGACTAAACCTATTCCTAGTGATACGTTCAAAATTCATATATTGAATCTAGAAATTCATAGGGTTCAGTCTTGTCATGTGATGGACAAGGTTCTTTTGTAATGAGAAAAATGCTCATGATTTATTACTGCACGTTAGGTATATTGAAATATCACATGCTTTTGATTGGCCTAGCCACATTGGCAATTGCCCTGATGCTTGAGTAGCAGGTAGGATGAGACTGAATCATATAGGTACTAGGTGTGTAATATTGATTACTCATACTGAAAGTGTATGAATAAGATAAGATATAGTCACCTTAGTAAGTCTAGGATGAGACTCGAGGGAGTCGAATATGAGATATGATTTCATATTGAAGCCTTAAAAGCTGAATCTTGAGTGTCAAGGTTACCATTTAGTATGTTAATCTAGTGGCCCTGGTTAGATTTTTGGATAAAAACCTAGATCGGGGATTCGCATGGCATATAGAGTGACGAGCCCAGTTCAGTGGGAGCTATGTCATGACATACATCTCATACTGTGTGTACTTAAAAAGACGACGCGTACATGGAGTGACAATTGACTTTCCTATCTTTTGTCACTGTGTGACCCTAAGGACGATGACCCTAAGCTTGATGTTGCTACTTTAATGTGTTTCTCAAGGGCCAGGGTGTATATGGTTCAACGAGAACATGTTAGGAAAACAATTAAGCTAAGATACAATATCATTAGTGTTTAAGAAAAAATCTATCCATTATCACCATATTAGCCCAGGGGATTATATTGAGTATATAATCATATGATATATCATGACACAAGGGATTAGAAATATCATTGGTGATGTTTAGGATGATTTGGAGTATCGTATTTTGTATAAGTGTTATGTTAGTTAGATGGTGACTTAATATAACATTACTGGTTTTTTTTGCTCACACATCCTATTCTTGGTATGAAGTATGAAGAGTTGTGATATGTGGAGAACATGTGTTTTGCGGCCCACATGGCCGAGTGGGAGCTGTTGGCTGGGCCTAATATAGTTAGGCCCGACAGCCACTAATGCCACCTAGGGCAACAACCTTAGCTACCCCCTGACCTATATAAGGAGGCTCTGGGGGATTAGCCTAGAGTAATCAACAACTACATTTCTCATACTCCCCTATTCCTCTCTCATGGTTGCCCTACCATCCAGTGAGTTTTTGGGTTTAGGACGTGAAACCCTAAGGCCACTCTAGTAGCCGCCTAGCATTCGTACTGATGTGGGCTATTTCCAACTGAGAATTCTGTAACCAGATTAGTCCTAATTCTTCCTACAACCAGTGAACCTAATTTCGATTAAAGAAATTATTTAGAAGGAAGCTATTATTTTTAGCAATGGATTTCACCCATGTACCAACACTCCAGCAGAAATAAAGCAATATCTAAAAGTATGTAGCTAGGTTTCCAATGTATTCTAACTGACACAACACCTTGAATTAAGATCAAGAATATACTTCATACTCATAGATTTCATAGATAGTTTGATTCCATAGGGTTTTAGCTCTAAGGTTACTATTTAAGAAAATAGACCTACTGCTATAAGACAATAAAAACTAGCAAATCATGGTGAAAATTCTTACCCATTCTTCATCTCAAGATAGATCTGTGTCAATCCAATGAACCTAGATTCAATTAAAGAAATGACTGAGAAGGAAGCTATTATGTTTAGGAATGGATTTCACCTATCTACCAGCATTCTAGCAGCAATAGAGTAATCCTTAAAAGTATGTAGCTGTTCCATGGTATTCTGACAGATAAAACACCTTGAATAAAGGTTAAGGATACATTTTACTAGCCTTTAAGCAACATGAAGTCCCTCGAGAAGCACACCACATCGAGTTTTCATCGTATGCTAAACTTTACATCTCCCTAATTTTCCTATTCAACACTTATATTGGTGCTAGTAGAGGAAATCTTGTTGTACAAGCTTTGAGTAGTAAACACCCTATCCTTCATGAGACCCCACATTAGCTCATCCCTAAATAATCTTTTATAGGAGGAAGTTCCTCAGACTATGAAGCGACCTAGTGGATTATCGCCTTTGCCAAACTTCTTAAGCGACCTAGGATAGTTTACTTTGGATGAACCTATTAAATATAATTCATTAGTACAACATCTTCATATTGTCCATGCTTGTTCACATATGCTATATCAAACAAGATCTTTCGGATAGCCTTATATAGTCGACCACAAACGCACTATCAATTCGAGCGATACATTTCATTAAGTTCCCCCTCCACCCTTATTGGGATTACCTGGGCATGAGAATTAGGCAGTGAGAGCCACATATGAGTTAAACGCAAATTTCACCCAAAAAGCCTAAACTATTGGGTCCTGGTTCAACTTATATGTGAACTTCCCACTCTATGTTTCTAACTCCCATGTGGGAGATGAACTCACATGTGGAATCTTCTACTAATCTCTCCGTTACATATGCAAACTGTGCCTTGTGTGGGCCAAGAAAAAGAGGATTAACATCAAATGTCATAGCTAGCATCTTCCCAATCAGGCCTTTTCGATCCATTTCGTAACAACCTGAACGTAAGCCATCTTAATTATTTCCGTTAATTTCAATTTATTAAAGTTGAGCAACACATTTCAATTCAACATTCGAAATATTTATGCGACTGCCACTTGAGACGGTGAAATGGCCTCAAAAGAAGATCTAGTCATGCTTCGTTTTAAATCACTCAAAATCTTTAAATAAATAAAAATACAGTATATTCATAAAATTGATTGAAAGTTATAATTTTTTCGTGGAAGATACTTTTTTTTTTTTGGCATTATTTGCCTATCCATTTTATGAAAGTAAACAATAATGTGACTAAATAGAATAGAGATGAATACAAAACTATATATCAATCAATGTGAGTGAAACTTATAATTTTCTCCTAAATAATTTTTGAAGTTACTAGATGTAGCCCAAGCATATTTGAAAAATTGGAAGGAAAATTTTTACAACAAATAAAAAAAGGGGAGAAAAGAGGCCAAGACTAAAGAAAATATCTAGATTAAGGGGCTGGATTGTAGGGGTGTTCATTAAATGGTCCTCGACCGGACCGGACCGAAGACCGACCGAAATCGGATCGGACCGGACCGGACCGAGGCTATTCGGTCCGGTCCTCGATCCAGTCCATTTCCAGTTTCGGTCTTCGGTCCGGTCCGGTCCAGGACCGGTTGGACCGGAACAGGACCGTGGACCGAGTTGAGTTAGATTTTTTTTTTTTTTTTGGGGTTTGGCTGACTTATTACTTATGTTTCAGACTGCCGACTGCCCTTCTTCTTCATTCATTTCATTTGCAACCTGAGATCTCACTCCCTCTCCTCTTTCTCTTTCATTCGTTCGTTCCTCTACCCCTCTAACTCGGTCTCCGGCGCCGAGCTCCGGCACTGCGCTGCGTCGGTCGTCGATCTGGTTAACAGGTGTTGGCATGTTGCTCTCTCAGCGTCCCTCTCAGCTCTCGATCTGAACTCTCTCTTTTCACTGCGGCACTGCCCTCCCTCTAGACTCGAGTCTGAACTCTAAGGTATAGTTTAGGTTTCTCATTTCTGTCTATATTCTGATTTTGTTGAGATTTTGGGTAGTTTAATTGATTGAATCTATGAAATTGGTCGAGAGTGTTGAGGCTAGGGTTCATGTGTTTGTTGGATAGGGTTCTTGTGTTTGTTGGATTCATGCTTTAGGGATTGATTGTGAATTTGTGAATTGTGATATTGTGTTGGAAATTTGGTCATCCATGGCTTCCTGAGAAATTTAGAACTTCAATTAGTTCAATCAGTGTGCAGTGCTGCTCAAGGACCGGTCTGGAGTCGGTCCGGTCCGGTCCGGTCCGGTCCTCGGTCCAAGGTCTGGCAAATTTTCGGTCTTCGGTCCAGCCGGTCCAGTCCGGTCCGGTCCGGTCCTGGACCGATGAACACCCCTACTGGATTGAATCAAATTAATAAAACTAAGTAATGCTCCCCCATTTTTAATCTTCCATGCAGTCCTCCCTTTTCTTCCTCTTGAGGCACTCCTTCCGCTGTTTCCTTTCACACCGCCAGCCACCCTTCCCCTCTGACTCTGCTGCCGCTCTACCGTCACTGGAGCTCCCCGGTAACCCAACAACCACCACCCTCACACCCCTTCACATTCTTTTTACCTATTTCACTTAATTTTTCAAGGTAAACCTCCGAATTCTTTCGCCCTCTTTTCATGTATTAGTTTAAATTCTTCAAACTAGTGAAATTAATGAGTTCATTTGCACTTGGATGAATATTTAAAGATGATTGGAGTATTCATTTTGGTTTCTTGAAAAAATTGGATGAAATTAAGGTTGTGGATGATGTCAATGTGATGATTAACCATGAGTTAGACATTATATGCAACAGATTATGAGTTCCATACTAGAATATTTAGATTA
>JAKOGI010000839.1:0-167500 GCA_029747015.1 Carnegiea gigantea | reverse complement strand
AAACCCTAGATTTTGGCAGAAGGGTCGATTAAGTAAGGTTATGAGCATGCTTGACATTCCAATCATAAGGGATAAAGCCACCAATAATAGGTCAAAACATAGTTTCATAAGGGTTCTACTAGAGATTGACATTACAAAGCCTGTGCCTGATTTTATACCATTTATTGATAAGCATGAAGAATTGGTGGAACAGGTTGTCCATTATAAAGGAAATGAGCACAGGTAATAATGAAGATCATGGGGTAGAGGGTGATATTGGGGATGATCATATTGTCGTTATTTAGCCTCAATAGGGAAAGTAGCGAGAGAATATAGGGAGAACACTTATAAAACCTTCTCATAGTAGGAACTTTTTGCACCTCTGAAATGGGTGGCTGACTTCCTTAAGCATATACCATCTATACCTATATGACCCGCGAGGAAGCTAAGGGTATGAAAACGAATAAAATTTGGTTTTGGAATGTGATGGGCATGAATGACCCCTCTAAGCAAGAAGTTTTTCTTGTTGCATAAGGAAATACAATTGACTAGAATTTTAGAGATAAAAATTGCTTTAAAGAAGATAAATATTGTGGCATAGAATTTGCAAGGGATAGCTCAAACTAATGTCTTGTTTGAGAAGCAAAAAATGGCTAGTATAGAGATTGATTTCTATAAGGTGCATATTATTTTTGCTCATAAGCATATCATTCACACTTATGTTAAGCATCTTAGTTCTTAAGATTGTTTTTATATTTCTGTGATTTTGTTCAACCTAAAATTATGTCATTTTATACCCTTTTATTATCTATTGTTTGCTCAAAAATAAATAATTAAATTAGGATGTTAATATGTTCTTGTTTAGTTTGTAGGAATTTAGAAAATTTGAGAGGATGAATAAATTACTCGAAGAAAAAAAGGAGAAAGTTGAATTAAAAAGGTTTTGGATCTAGTGAAAAACAGAAGAAAAAAATGAGAAACCCGACCTAGTGCCCAACTCCCAAGCGGCCTGTTACCTAGCGCCTTGCCTAAGACTAGACATGCCTAGCTTGATTCTCCCCTTCCTAGTCCTTCTACCCTTGTGTGTTGGGCATGTGACCCAGATGCCATCATCTCAACTTTCTTCCTTATGCAGCCCATTGGCCCAGTACCTTCCTCTCTTCCTCTCTTTTCTCACTCCACCTCAGCCTTGTTCTTTTTCCTTTGGCCTATCATGTGAGGCCTATCTATTTCCCCTTCTTTCATTCTAGCATTCCCCATCTCACTTATCTGTCCATATGCGCCTCACTTGGGGTAGCCTTGTTTCTCCTATGGTGCTCCAACTTCTCTTCTTATCTTCTTCCCTACAGAAACCTGAGCCCCCTTTTCCATTGCCTCTACTTCTTCATCTATTTCCTCTATAGCCAGCCATAGTTGGCCTATTTAATTTCTCTTCTCTCTCTCTTTTCTTCCATTCACCTTCATCAATGGACTAATTTATCACTAGCGTCATTCGCATATGTTATTCTCACCGCCATCATCATCACTGATAATCAAATTGGAGACTTACAAGATTGGAATTAATTCAACAAAGAGTTTAATTTTTGGGCACTATAAATTCGATGACAAGAGTAGCATAGAGTGCATAGAATAGAGTTATAGTTTTCATGTGTTTTTTCCCTTCAGTTTCTTTTCATTTTTAGTTTTAGATCCAGTAATATAGACCTTCACATTTGTTGTAGTTGGATCTTGCTAGCTTAATTTGAGTGATATCTTGGTGATTTGGGTGTTGATAGTTCCAACAATTGATGAAAACCAAGTAGTATTGTTCCCGCATTTCGATTAAGTTCTATCTAAATTTGGAAATTTAAGCTCAGTCATTTTGCTATTGTTGAACTCGATTTGGGCATGAATTTCTTACTCCTGTGATTGTTCACAAATCTGGAAGATTGTGTTCCTCCTGTTTAGCTGCTTTTGGTTGTTTATTCCTCGTCTTTTACTCAGCACTTAGTGGGTAATCTCTTGTCAATTCAATCTTACAGCGTGATGTTAGAATCTTGAAGCCTTCTAAGCTGGATTACTTGTTGTATTAGCTTGTGGTTTCTCATAATCCGATTGTCATTGATCTGGAATGTTGATTTGTTGATATTGAGTTCATAAGTTTGGGGACTGTACCGTTTCACTCAAAACATGAACATAATGAGCCACATTGTTGATTTTAAGGTTTCGGATTCTGATGCTGAAATTATTATTCCCCTTTGGATTATAGTGGCTAACCTATAAGCACTGAATCTTATTGTTTTGTTTAGACACTATTTCGAAGTCCAAGTTTATAATTGTCCTTGTTAATTAGTTGGTTCTTTATTACTTTTTTAATTTTGTCAGCATGGCTAATTTAGGCTATTATTAGCCTAATTTCGTACCCTATCTCTGGTAGACTGACCCTCAAGTGCTACAATGAAAGCCATATGCTTGGGGTAAACCTTTATTTATATTTAAACATTACAACAAGTTTTTGGCATTGTTATTGGGGATGGAATCGGTGAAATTAGGTTCCGTGTTAAATTGAGCCATAGTTTAATCAACTGAGTCATTTTTGTTCCTTTTCGTACTATTTTATTTTGATTTTTAGTGAGTGTTTATTTAGTTTTAGTTGTTTTTAGTTTAGATTTCTTGTGTTTTTTTGGTTTGTTTTTAGAGTATATATTTTGATTTTATTTTGTTTAATTTTTTCTTTGATTAGTTAGTGATTAATTTTCTATCGTAGAAAAAAAATTAGAACTGACATAGCAATCTAGTGCAGGAAAAATGGGTAGAACTGAAATTGTAAAGATTAAAAAATAGTGTAGGTTTTACAATTTTTAGTTTCTGTTTTAAAGTTTTTAGGTTCATTATGGGCTGATTTTGCTTTGATGATGTTTTTAATAGGTTCTTAGGGATTTTTAGAGTCCTAGTGAAGTTTGCTAGACTTTTTAAAATATTTTGGAATTTTCAGTAATTTTTGGAAATATTTTTATTTTTGAATTTTCTGCACTATTTTGGGGTACAAAAATTGAAAAAAATGTCCATATTCTCCATGATTGAGCTGAATTTTCTATGTAAATTGTTTTGAATTTGGATTTTAATTTTCTATCAAATTTTATTTTTAACTTTCATTTTATTTTAGGTATTCATATTTTCTATATTTGTGTGTGAAAAAAAAAATCCAAAAAAAAGATTAAGAAAAAGACCAAAAATACTTTTATGGGTGTAGGCATTGCATCATTAGTTAGAGTAAAAACCCTAAGAGAAGAAGACTTGTTAGGATTGAACCTAAACTTGAACCTGAACCTTAGCCGGAACCTAACTTGAAAGAAATGGCATAAAAGAGGCCCTTGAATAATATTTTCCATCCCCTAAGGACCACTTTGCCATTGTGTTTTAATTTGCCTGGCCTATGACCTAATGTGACTTTGAACTAAGACCTAAATGCTTGCTAAATTCGCTAGTTTAGAGGATGTATATTTGTTTTTGAGGGAACTTGAAGAAGTATATACTATGATGTATTTTCCTAATATATCTGTTGATGTGGGGAGAATGAAATTAATCCTTTTGTTTTAAAAGATGCTACTAAAAGATGGGTGTATGGCTTGACTGATAATTTTGTTTCTACTTAGGATGACTTTGTTAAGTTGTTCTTAAGAAAATATTTTCCTAGTGCCCAGACTATAAAGTTAAGGAATGAAATCAATCAGTTTGTTCAACTAGAAAGGGAATTATTTTTGAAATACTTAGACATATTTAAGAATTTATTGGCTCAGTGTCCCCATCATGGTTTAGACCAAGCGCGTTTGTGTCAAATTATTTATGAATGACTTGACCAACAAAATAGAACCACATTAGAATCCATGTGTCAGAGTGACTTTTCTTCTAAGAGTGCCACTATAGCTTGGAATTTGTAGAGGACTTAACTGAGAAGACTAAGCATTGGGAAACAACTAGCGATGATAGTCTAAGTTCTAGGTTTGCTAAGGGTAGAATGCATTCTATTTCTGATGTGGGCCATTTAGAGTCTAAGATTACAGTCTTAGAAAAAAGGTTGAAAGGGTTATCTATTTAGAATCCCCAGACTTCTCAGACTTCTATAGTGTCATATTCTCACTCTTAGGCGTTAGATCAAACACTGAGTTCGTGTCCTTAGTTGCTCATCAGTTATCTATTGGGCAGGAGCAAGTGAGTACAACCTACCAAAGACCTAAGAATGACCCATTCTCCTCTTATTATAACCCAAGTTGGAGGAATCACCCTAAATTTTCTTAAAGTAATGCACCAAATGCTGTGATCCCTAATTCTTAACCTGGAATATTTCCTGAAAACAACTCCCAACCCATCTCTCATTGTTCTAACTCTTATCATAGATCAACTTTTTAAAGTGTGCCAAATGTACCTAAACCTCCACTTCCTGTGGCTCAGGTTCAACCTCCTCCTGGTTACAGTGACGTTGATAAGATTGAGAGGGAAATCACTAGTAATTTGGAGAAGATGATTAATGAGAATATGGAAAAGACGATAAGAATGATGACTGAATAATTTACTCAATTAGCATCATTTGCTAGGGAGCTAGACACTTTTCTTAGTTAATAGAAGTGAACCCTAAGGGTCGTGCCTCTTCTTCTTCTTCTTCTTCTTCTTCTTCGCCTTCTTCCTCTTCTTATGGAGCTAACCCTAGTTAGACTATGTGAAAGTAGTTATATCTCATAGACAAGGTCGAGAGATTGATAATCAAGTGAAAAATTCTAAAGAAACCTGCAGATACCTTTACACTTTCTTATAAAATTCATGTTCTTCCTTTTCTTCCTCTCTAGAAACTGTTTCATCTAGTAAGCTAGAGGATACTACTGATGGTGTCCCTAGTGATTCTTCTAACGATCCTATTCCTTCTGACCCATCTTCTAACAAAGAAGAACATAAGGAGAAGGATTACACGGATATAGCGAATCCCACTTATACTAAGGATTCTTCTTCTCCTGCTGCTGAATGAATTTATAAGCTTGCACCTCCTTTCCCACATAGGTTGAAAAAGAAAAGACCAAGCCCATGTTGGCAATATAAGAGAGACCATTTCCTATGGCAAAATTAAGATTCCTTTATTTGATGCTATTTAGCAAATGACTGCTTATGGTAGGTTTTTGAAGGATTTGTGTATTAATAAGAGGGCCACTAGTGTTCCTAAGAAGGCTTTCTTAGCCTCTAGCGCTAGTTCTATAATTTTTCATCAGATCCTATTAAAGTACATGAACCCTGATTGCCCTACTATTTCTATAGTCGTAGGGGACCAGCTTATTCATAGAGCATTGCTTGACTTAGGGACCAGTGTCAATTTGTTATCCTTCACTGAGTATGAGAGGGTAAGGTCATATGAGCTAAAACCTACCAAGATGGTCATTCAACTAGCTGATAGATCACCTAGGTTGCCTAGGGGTATGATAGAGGATGTGTTGATTAAGGTGGGTGAATTTATTTATCTAGTGGACTTTGTCATACTTGAGATTGAGAATGTGGCTAATACTGCTAGTCAGGTCCATGCTATTCTGGGAACATCCTTTATTGGCTATTGCCAATGCTTTTATTAACTATAGAAATGGCATGATGAGACTATCTTTTAGTAATGTGACATTGAAATTGAATATATTTAATATGTAAAGGCATCATTCTAGGTTTGACGATATGAAGACTTCTATTCTTAACTAGATAAAGGCTTCTATGTTTGATGATGAATATGATGACATGTTTGTTGCTGAGTATGAGTCTTTTCTGATTGATGATGAACCTAAATATGATGTGTTTGAGTTTGATGGCTTATGCTCTGCTGCTGGTTATTTGATTGCTTTTGCCTCTAAATTTGATTCTCGTCTTGCTTCTCTTGAATTAAAACCTCTTGTTGATTCTCTTAGGTATTCATGTTTGGGACCCAATGAATCTTTACATATGATTATTGCTTCTGAATTGGACTGAGACCAAGGGGAAAAACTGATTGCCTTAGTTAAAGAGGATAAGGAAGCAATAGGTTGGATTTTAGGAGATATCAAGGATATTAGTCCCTCGATTAAGCAACATAGAATCCATTTGGATGATGCTAAGCCCTACTGTAATCGTCAAAGACACTTAAACCCAACTTTGCTAGAAGTAATTAGGAAGGAAGTGCTTAAGTGATTAGACCATGAGATTATTTATCCTAAACTTGTCCCTAAGAAGACTGGTATTACCCTGATTAGGAATGATAAGAATGAATTAGTTTCGACTCAAGTCCAATCTGGGTAGTGGTTTGCATTAATTATAGAAAATTGAATGGCACCACTAGGAAAGACCATTTTCCTCTTCACTTGCTTGAGCAGATGTTAGAGAGGTTTGCTGGTCATTCTATTACTTTTTAGATGGATATTTTGGCTAAATCCAGATCTCTGTTGCTTCTACGGATCAGGAGAAGACTACTATCACATATCCTTTCAGTACTTATGCCTTTAGGAGAATGCCTTTTGGACTTTGTAATGTCCCTGCTACCTTTCAAAGGTGCATAATTTCATTTCTCAGATTTATTTGAGCAATGCATGTAAATGTTCATGGATGGGTTCTCTGTGTTTGAGTCGTTCTTTGATGATTGTTTGTCTAGTCAGAGAAAAGTGTTACAAAGATGTATGGAAAAAAAATTAACTTTGAATAGGAAGAAATGTCACTTTTAAAGGAGATAGTTTAAGGCAATGTTATTTCTAGAGATAGAATTGAAGTTGATAAGGCAAAGACTGATTTGATTGTTAATCTTTTCCCTCCCATTTATGTGAAAGAGATGAGGTCTTTTTTTAAAAAATGCTAGCTTTTATCGTCATTTTATTAAAGATTTTAGTAAGATGGCTAAGCCCTTGAATAACATTTTAGCTCAAGTTGTGTCGTTTCACTTCTTTGATGAGTGTTATGTTTGCATTTACTTAACTGAAGGAAGCCTTGACATGTGCTCCCATTCTTCATCATGTCATCTGGGGAGAGCCTTTTGAGTTAATATGTGATGTATCTGGTTATGCTGTTGGGGTCATTTTAGGAAAAAGTTGATAAAAAGCCATATATCACTTATTATGGTAGTCACACTTTTAATTATGCCCAACCAAACTACACTGTGGCTGAGAAAGACTTTTGGTTGTGATTTTAGTTTTGAGAAGTTTAGACCTTACCTAATTGAGTCTTGTGTCATTATGTATACTGATCACTTTACTCTTAAGCGTCTTCTTTCTAAGAAGGATTCTAAGCCTAGACTTGTAAGATGAACCCAACTTTTTAAGAATTTGATTATCAGATCATAGATAAGAAAGGTTTTGAGAACCTAGTTGCTGACCTCTTGTCTAGGATTATTTGTGGTTGAGAGCTTGAGTCCTATGTTTCTAAATGCTTTCTTGATGAGAAGTCGTTTAGAGTCTACCCTGATCTTTAGTACGCTAACATTATGAACTGCCTAATGTCTGGTAGGATTCTTAAGGTTTCAACTAAGAATGATAGTGATCAATTCTTCCACCTTGTGAAATTCTGTATTGGGATGACCTTTGCTTGTTTAAGTATTGTTCTGAACAAGTCTTTGGAAGGTGTATTCCTGACCATGAGGTTAGAAGTGTCTTTTCATTATGTCATCACCAAGCATGTAGGGGGCATTTCAGTGGGAGAAAGACAGTATCCAAAGTTCTTTAATGTGGCTTCTATTGGCCTACCTTATTTAGGATGCTTTTGAATACTATAAGGGTTGCCCTAGGTGCCACCAATTGGGTAGGATTAGTAGGAGACACATGATGCCGCCTAGTCCCATCATTATGGAAAAGATTTTTGATGTATGAGGTATAGATTTCATGGGACCATTTCCATCTTCCTTTGAGAATGAATATATCTTGTTAGTTGTGGGCTATATTTCTAAGTGGGTAGAGGCCATGCCTACATAGACTAATAATAATAAAGTGGTTGTGATGTTCCTTAGGGAGAACATTTTTGCTACATAAGGCATGTTTTTCGCTTTTGGATTATAATGTCTAACCTATAAGTATTGAATTTTATTGTCTTGTTTAGACATGTTTTTCAAATCCTAGTTTATAATTGTCCTCATTGTTTAGTTAGTTCTTTATTATTTTTTTACTTTTGACATGGGTAATTTAGGCTATTACTACCTATCACCGATCCCTGTGGACTGACCCTCAAGTGCTACGACGAAAGCCATATGCTTACAATAAATCTTTATTCATATTTAAAATCACAACGATTTGTGCAACAAATTGTGCAACTGAAAGGAAAGGTTTATACGAGACTTTTAAGTCCTTTGTCCGTTATATAGATTGTCCTTAGTGTGTCCTGAATAATAAGGGAAGGATTTGTGGTGTTGAGGTCCCTATTCAAGAGTTGTAGGGGTTCACGAACTACATAGAGGCATGTCAATTGATAGGAATAAATAAACAACAACCACTGGATTCTCTCGGCTTGATAGAATTTTGAGTAATGAATATTGGGTAGATACTGCCCCTATTGTAGACTTCTTGGTTCTCATTAACTAAATATTTGAAATGTCCATTTAGTGGAAAGGATAGTGGTATTGAAGATGAGCTAGCACTGAAGATGAGGTGACATTGATGGGACATCAATACCAAGCATTAGAAAGTTTAAATATTTAGGCCCAATCATTCAAGAAAAAGGAGATATTCATGAGGACATTAACCGAAGGATAAAGGTAGGATGACACAAAGGAAGGAATGCTTCAAGAATGCTATACGATAAGTTGATCCCACTAGGCTTGAAAGGGAAAGTTTATCACATGGTTGTAAGACCAGCATTGTTATATAGTGTGGAGTGTTGGGCAATTAAGAAGATTCAGGTTGAGAGGATAATAATTATAGATATGAGGATGATTTGATGGATGTGTGGCCACACGAGATTGAATAAGACCAGGAACGAAGTGATTAGAGAAAAAGTAGGAGTGGCAACCCACAACGAATTAGATGAGAGAGGCTACTTAGATGGTTTGCTCATGTAAGGAGGAGTATAGACACATCAGTAAGGAGATGTGAAAGAATTAGCCTTTTGGAGTGTATGAAAGGCTAAGAAAGACTAAGAAAAAGCTGGAATGAAGTGATTAGAGATGATTTGAATTATTTAGGATTAATAGAGGACATGACATAGGATAGAAGTGTACGGAGATATGGGATTAAGATTGCAGATCTTGGTTAACTTACCCTTTCCCCTTCCCTTGGCTCATGAGTGCATACAAAACATGGGTGTGGGGTTTTGGCTTATATCTACCCTGTCGTTCTTGTAATATTGTATGCTAGTGGTTTTTCGATCTTAATAGGGACTGGTGTTATCTTGCATAGTGTTCTTTAGTGTATCAATCATACCTCTATTATTTTTCCATTTTTATATTGTTCTTGGATTTTAGTATTTATTATGTCAAAAAATTTCGTATGTCAAAAGGTTTTTAACTCCAAAATATTTTTGCAAATTTTTTTTTATGTGTCTCTTGGAGTCAGTCTCTCTGCAGGCAACAATGCTTGTGAAGGTAAGACATCTGACATCTAGATCTTCGCAGGCCCCGCAAAAGCAGGACCACATTGGGAGGTGGTGTTGTTGCTTTTTAGTGATTAATTGGTATAATATAGAAAGAGCTAAACTGCCCTTTAGATTCCTCAATACGGATTGAGCATCCCACATTTCTACATATCAAGAAGGGCTTAAGACAATTGCATAGAGAAGCATTCACACAGTTAGAACTTAGAGTTGTAGAAGTTAGAGTCTAGTTATCTAATATTCGATAAGCTACCCATGCCAACCCTAGGCAGGAGACTACTGCGGATGGAGAAGTTAACAATGTTTAAGCTAGAGCATCTAGAAAATGCAAAAAGGAATTTTAGAAGCAAAAATCCAAAGAAAGGTGGTTATTAGAAGGAGGCAAGAATGCAACATATTTTCATGCCGCTATGAAGTCAAGAACGTATAGGAATAGGGTTGTTTCCATTCATAATGTTGATAGAAAGATATTTTATAACCCTATAGAGGTGAAGCAGTAGTTAATATTCTACTTCCAAGGGTTATTGATAGCAAAGCATAGAACATGCAAAGCTAAATGGACAATTTCAAAAAGATGTTATCTTAATGAGGAAATGAAGAATATGGTATATGCGCCACTCAGAAGCATGATATGAAGCAGGTCTTATTGTCGATCTACTGCTTAAAAAGTCTTGGATCAGATGGATTTAGCAGCAATTTCTTTCAGGCTACATGGGATATTACTGGTAATGAGGTTACTAATGCAATTTTGGATTTTTTTCATGATGCTGGATTGCTTAAACGGTTAAAATCTTGTTGTTAATACCCTAGTTTGTAAAGCTAATTGGCCTAAAACTGCAATTACTTATAAGCCCATTGCTTATTGTAATGTCTTCTATGAAATAATTTAAAAAATACTCTATTTTAGGCTTAAGTCATGCTTAAGATTATCATGCTTAATGTTATGATTGGCTTAAACCTTGTCAAACACTTCCAAAGAAAATATGTATCTCTAAGATGCATAACCACCATAGATATAAGGAAGGCATACAATAAATAAATTAGGATTTCTTGGTTGAAATGATGCAATGAGTGGGTATTCCTCATGGTCTCATCAAATGGGCTACTGAATGTATGAACACTGCTATGTCTTCACTAAACTTTAATGAGCACTTACATGGATATTTTTGCTAGTGGCATAGGGTTAAGATAGGAGATCCAATCTTTGCTCTCTTGTTTGTACTTAGCATGGGCCATCTCTCAAGGGCTTTGGACAAAGCAGCTAATAAGAATGGTTTTAAACTTCATCCAACTCATAAGAACTTATAATTGTGCCATTTTCTATTTGCTCGATAGTTTGTAAACCTTTTATAGAGTAGATAGGCAATCACTATCTTGCATAATGGAAATTCTATACCACTTCTCTAGGACTTAAGCTGGAAGCAAATCTTTAAATGGATTAATTTTTCCCTACCAGGGGTCTGAAATTGTTGCAAATAATAGGCCTTGAGAAAGGACAACTTCCATAATTAACTTGGCAATACCCTTAAAGACAGGTAGAGGAAACTCCATTGAGTGTAAAATGTTGGTTAGGAAGACAATGAGAACTAGGAATTGGGTATAGAGAAGCTTAGTTATACAATAAGAACTTATCTTTTTAAGAGTGTTTTAATGGCAATGCGTGTATATTGGGATTATATTCTTATCTTACCTCAACATGTGATCAAAGTAGTAAAGAAGAAACATAGAGTCTATATGTGGGGAGGTGATGAAGGTAATAAAAAAAACTCATTCCGGTTGCTTGGGATGATGTTTATTCCTCTAAAAAAGAGGGGCGCTTAAACATCAAGGATCATAAATTATGGAATCAAGCTACCAAAGGCAAACATCTATATGTGGACACCCTAGAGAGTTCATAAACTCAGACCGATTCTATATTGCCTGTTACATACACATCAACTCATTGATGATACCTACTTTCCCTCACTTGTGGTAGAACAATATAGTTCCAAAGCCCTTGAGCCTAGCTCTCACATAAAAATAATTGCAAAAAATTATTTCAAAAAATGTCTCATTCTCTTCCCTTTAAGACTTTGGAAATGCAAAAAAGAGAACTAGAGAAAGGGAAAAACTTGTTTTAATGGGGACTATAACTATAGGAACTCGAACTTGTGATTTCATGGTTGCAGTTGTAGGGGCAAGAGTAGTAGGGTATCACTTTGCCTTATAAACAAGATGCCAAGGTCAACTATTTAACCTAGAGTAAGCTATAGCCCAATGGAAGGCCACTAGACTCTAACAATGGGCCAATGTAAGCAAAAGTCTAGAAGTTTGCAAATTCAGTTCCGCCTGGAGTCAAGTTACCAAACTACGCTTAGCAGAACTGGCTTAGAAGCAGCAGTAGCAAGGTGCTATCGGCTGTGCTTGGCATTCACGTTTTAAGGCAGCTAAGAATGTTTGTGCGATCTTTCTTCTAGTCCAATCTAGGGAGGATACCTCCACTAAATCTACAAATTATAGAGGGGTTCATTCAACCCTCTCTACTGTAAAAGAAGCCTATCCTCTATCGATAAGGGACAAACATACATACATTCACTAATTCTCTTTTCTTATCCTTGCTAGAGAAATTTCCCTTCCTCTAGCCTTTCCCTATTTCTCTTTCTTCTTAGAGAGATGTTGTTCCCCTAGGTGATCACCTTTGGCTAAGAGCGAAGGCCTTTCCTTCAACCTTCACCTCATTGATTCTCCCACCTGCTAGATAACATGATTTCCACTCTTTAAAAACTATTTTTGGACTAGCATTCAACACACTTGACCAAAATGTTGGACCTTTGGGACTTCGTTCTTGCTAAACCTTGGTCGGAGTAAGTCCCAAGGATTCATGAATCAAGATAATAGCCAGTTTATTTTCATCAAGTTTTTCATTATATGTTAATCATGATATGACTCTTGCTTGATTTTTTCTATTTTATATGTAAAACTATGTAATTGACCAAGGGGTTATCAAGTTTATTGATTTCTTCTATTGTTTTCAAAGCATGTAAATTAAATTAATATAAGATATCACCATAAAGTTCATGTCATTGATGCTATAATCACTAAAGATAATCACTAGTTTCTATTAAAATCCTAGTTAGGGCCATTGTTGAATGAGCGATGTTGCTAAACAAATTAGTGTCCTTACTATACTAGTCGCACCGTCATTACTAGACCTAGATCTTGGCTAGTCATCCTTGGAATCAGGTCATTCCCATTTGGGATCATAGGGAATGTTTCCTAAATATATTCTCTAAGATGTTTTTATATTTTCCTAAAATATGGTGGTGATTATGCTCCTTTCCTTACATAGCTCAAACTTTCCTAAAATAAACCACAAAGAGTAATTGCATCACTAAGGATAGGAGCCCGAAGGCCACGGTGCTTTCAGGTGTGACTTCATTTGGCCTATTTAAGAGCAAGAGACTTGAAAGAGTTTAGAATTAAATAGTGTTTTCTAAAAATTCAAGCATTATCTTGTTAGGCATTGTGCATTGCATTGGAGCTTTGATCATAGTCACACAAGGTTTAGTCCCTCCTATAATGCACATAAAATTTGTACTTAAACCCTTAGCCCCGAGAATACGTTAGATACATTGTCCTTTCCACAAGGTAAGGACATTGCCTTCAAGGGTCATTACGCTTGTGACACTCTTGCTTAACAGCCCTTTGAAAAGACTAGGCATCATCTAAACATGCCCTTAGCAAGAAGGGAAAGCCTCTCTCGAGTGATATGCCACATTTTTGCTGGAGCCCCAAGCCTAAGTCAAACTTTACCACATTTGGCATCTATGATTAGGAAATCCTAATTAATGTACATTCTTTTTTGCATTTATTGCTTGATTGTCTCTCCTCATATTTCTGGCCATGTTTATTGATGTAAGTACGTCCCTGTTAGTCTGAAAAGACTAAGCATCATCTAAACATGCCCTTAGCAAGAAGGGAAAGCCTCTCTCGGGTGATATGCCACATTTTTGCTGGAGCCCTAAGCCTAAGTCAAACTTTGCCACATTTGGCATCTATGATTAGGAAATCCTAATTAATGTACATTCTTTTTTGCATTTATTGCTTGATTGTCTCTCCTCATATTTCTGGCCATGTTTATTGATGTAAGTACATCCCTGTTAGTCTGAAAAGAGAATCCCGCCTAGTGAGGAGGATCTTTAACCTCTTTGTATTCTCATTCTTTTATGTTTTATTCTCTTCCTTTTAGGGAATGCATGAGTTTTTCTTCTCTGAGTCTTTCCTTTCTATAGTTTTTCGAAAATTCACAACCCCACTTTTTTTTTTTTAAAAAATCTCTATTGTTTTCCTTCTTTATTTGTTTACAAATTCCTTTGGCATTTTGGGAAGCAAGATGGGTCCATCATGGAGGTAAGATAGTGTAACCAACCTCACTCGATCATCAAAATTAGTCCTTGAAAAATCCAGTCTAGCCTAGTCCATAACAATGAATGAAGAAAATTTTAGTTTTAATATGAATGAATTGTTTGCCTAATTGGAGCCTAAGTTTGAAATGAAGTAAAAGCACAACATGATGTGATCACCAAATACCAAAAAGCTATTATCGAATTACTAACAAAATAAAGAAGGAAGTTACACCCGATCGATTCATGATTCAAACCCAACCAAAGAAAGGGTTGAAAAGTTAGACTAACTGCTGAGGATTTCTAAGGTATTCAAGAATCATCCAATGGACACTACCCATTAATGTCATCCGCTACAGGGAAATCACCACCCAAATTCACCTTAGCCTAAAAGTCTTAAATTCATATAAATAGGTATTGCTTCCCATTTAATTAATTAATTTCTTAAGCATAAAAGGAGTTGACAATCTTTCCATAGATCTCACCCTTAACTTTGTGAAAAGCTATCAGAACTTCGTACCACGCCTTTGATCCACAAGAGATCAATACATAGGGAAATATAACAAAAGAAGTTTTGACCCAATATGCATACAATATTAAACTCCCTCCCTCCATCTAAGATCTTGAACTTCTCAAACAAGGAGAAAAAGAGAGTTTTCACCACTATTTGGCCTGATGAAGAGCCAAGGCAGCCTTAGTTCTCTTAAACAAAAGGAATAGATTTGCATGATTATTTAGAAGTGGTAACCTTTTTATCACTGGCACAAAAAGTTCCATCATCTTAGAACCTTTAGACAACTACATAAGGCTGGCATGCTAATAGAATATGATGTGCAAGAAAACTCAAAGCATGGTTATACCGGTAACAAAGGCTATTTTAATAAAGACAAAAAGCTACAACATCTTATAATATCAACATCTTCTAATACCTAAAAGAATTTTCAATCCTTTGGGCAAGGAACTATCAGATTCCAAAAAGAGAATAGAACGTCAAGACATCTTAAAATTCTTTAGCCTAATTTCTAACCCGCTGAGAAAAAGAGTGATGCGTATGCCCAATAACATTTAGTAATGAAGACAAGGGCTTAGACGTAGTAAAAGAAGCATGAATGCAAAAATTAGACATGTGCCATAAATTCTTTACCCAATCCTCAAGTCTAGGAGTCACACTAAGCTTATGAGTCCAGTCTAAATAAGGGTCACTAGTGACAATAGTCCTAAACTTGGGAAGAATGGACATAGAATCAATGACGAGATAAGAAGGGGTAAGACATAAGGGGCCGGTATCGACTTCGAAGCAAAGTTGACAAGGGTTAAATCAACAAGCTCAATATGAGAAGTTGCAACCTTAACATGCTCCTCAACACAAGGCTCCTTTAAAGAACTCTCCCCAAGTGAATACACCTCCTCAAAGTATTTTTTTAGGGATAAACAATCATCCCATCCTCAGTAGTGGTATAATCAATTATTAGCTTCTCACTCTCATCAATCTCTCATAAGAAAACTAAAGGAACGAATGCTCATTAGTAATCATATCATCCCCAAGGGCATCCCTAGTCTCAAGAGAAAGGCCGATCATTAGGGAAGTTAAGGAACAACCCCTCACCTATTCGTAAGACATTTGACTATAGAAGTGAATGAATGAGTAAACAACATGGTCCAAGACAAGATCATAAGAACAAAGAGAAATGTAATCTTGAGGTTTAGGTTAATGCTCACACCTAAGCATAGGATCTTTCGAAGTAACAAAATAATTTGGTAAATTGTCTCCAGTAGCAATGAAATTCTGGATGCTATACTACCGCCTCTCGAATTGTCTTCTACTATAAAATCTTATCACTTAAATCCCTAAGAAAATCCAAGCATCATCTGCATTGTTACATAAAAACTCTCTGCTATACATGGACTAAACCATTATCCTACTATTCACATGCAAACCATCATAAATTCCATCCATAAAAACCATGGCAAGGTGTTGAATTTAGAAGTACTTACCCACAAGAGGGGGGTGAATTATGGTGTTCGATTTTCGCGTACTTACTGACAAACACCCTCCTGATTGCAGAGGTTGTTCTTGAATTACAAACAACCTTCTGACTTGTTTGCACCAGATGTTTTCAATTTGCTCAAAGGCGAAAATCAACAAGATAAATGCGGAAATAAAGCACACACAATTTTTCCGTGGAAAACACCTCTAGCCCAACTGAGGTGTGAAAAACCACGACCTACCTCGTGTAGGATTTAACCACTTTCACTAACGGGCTTCACACGTTACAAATGTAACACACCTTGTTACAACTTGCAACCACGTAACCTTCTTTTCTAAGAAAGGTTACACCACGTCCAAATCTCACCAGATTGGACACGTCCAAAGTCCACACGACTGAGGACCACTCACTCACTTTTCTGATCCAAGATCAGGGTTACAAAACACCTTACGGGGGTGCTTCTGATTTAAGCAGATGTAAGGTACAATGAGGTCCTAGTATGCCAATATCTTGAAAGCTCAGCTCAAACACAACTTATCTCGGTTTTTCTTTTCTCAAGAGTAGCTCGAAAAATTCTTCTCACTAGAAAAACCACTTTTGCACTTCTCCCTTTTTCCGTATGTTGTGTATGTTTCTTGGTTTTTCTTATCTTATGAATGGGAGTGAAATGTTGAGTTTTTAAACAAAAACTCCAACGATCAAAAACAAGGAGAAGTGATAAAATCAGCTATGTTTAGCAAAGAGAGATTTTTGCTTAGCACAGAGAATTCCAACGGCTAAAAGATCCAATGAGGATAGAGTTTCCCAATATTGTAGGGATTTGATTTTGGAGGATAAAAGACTATCTTTTCCCCTTAAAAATAGCCGTGAAATACCTGGAAAAGAATCTCAGCTTGAATTTTGAATTAATCACTTTCCAAAGGATAAGAGAGAAATATTTTCGGTTTTGGTAAATATTTTCCAAAATCAGTTTTGCAAATCTCCCAAGTGATTTTCATATCAAAAGATTTCCTACAGCTTAAATTGCTGTCTTGGAATTTTATCAAAATATATTAGAGCTTTTGGCCAACCAAAATAAGTTTTCCAAAGTGACCGGGTTTGGCCGTTGCAGTTCAGAAACACCCTAGGTACCCTGTTTACAGGGTTGTTCAAACTTGGTGTTCTGAAGCAAATAGCGCAACCAATTCAAGAGTGGTTAGTTAGAGACTTTTCAAGATTGGCATATTAACAAGAGTCTAAAAAATAAAACCTAAATTACCCAAGACATCTTGTTGTAGATCCAGTCATCTTGTTCAAGACGAATACGCTGCCCCAACCACCTAGACCAACCTGTTTGCCAGGTTGCTCTTGTATCGCTTGAGTTCAGAAAGGCCTGTTTGCTGGATTGTCCTTGAAACACCTAGCCTGTTTGCCAGGTTGTTCTTGTATTGCTTGAGTTCAGGAACTGATCTTAACACACAATCAACTCATCGAGGTGGTGTTCTTGACTTGAGCGTGAGTCATCAAGGTATGAGACCTGTTCTTAAGACTTGTTCTCAACATTCAGCAAACAAGTTAAGACGCATATTGAAAATAACAGTGTATGCCTGTTTGGAGAACTTTGTTTGGAGCAACATTACTTAAGAGCATTTTACACTTAGGTTTGTTGTCATCAAAACTGAATATACTAATTCAACAATTTTCCCCTTTTTGATGATGACAAACCAAGTGTCCATATTAAAAAAAATTGAATGCTGATAGGGATCCACGTAGGTACAAGGAGTTAGAGGTCAACCCACCCTATCGAGTCAAGGTCAGGCTCATTCGTCATACTTTGTCAATAGGTTACACTATTCTTCCCCCTTTTGGCATCATTAAAAAGCAAGAACAACAGGACGGTTGCAAGAAAAGCATATAAAGCATTGCAAATAGATATTTCATTGCAAAGAAAAGTAGTACAATGCCAAAACAACAAAACTAAGAGAGGAGGAGGAGGAGACTAGAGACCAGCCTAGACAATCAGGGAGCAGGGGGTGGTTTCGTTTGCAGAGGAGGAATGCTGGGGGCAAGGGTGGAGAGAAGGGCAAGCAAATCTTCATGGCGTTTGGCGGAGAGGGCTTGTTCCTCAGCAAGAGCAGCCTTGACGGCGGAGAGCTCATCCTTGAGGCGAGCATTGTCCTCAAGAACAGCCTCAACCTTGATGGAAGGTTGCCCAGAAACAGGTGGTCGAGGTGGTCGACGACCCTGTTTGGAGACTGACCCTTCGCCAACCTCATAGCCACACCCTAGCAGGGTGTCAATCCCAATCTCATCAATGATTTGGGCCACCACTCTCCGTGTGAGCGCTATCCCAAAGTGCTCAAACACCCTTGTTAGCAGAGACCTATAGCCAAGATCATGGGCTCGGGTGGTGTTCGCAATTCACCCTATGTGGCGAATCATGATTGCAGGGAGGTTTATTGGTTCCTCCCGATCCAGTAGGTCCACCAGACATTGATCGAGGGCATCTGCTGAGTTTCGCCCTTGACCTCGCGGAATTATGTTCTTGATGGTGAACATAAACAGTAGTTGGTGCAGGGAGGTCATTTCACCCTTCTTAACCGAGAGGGGTGTTCTCAGGCCCTGTTTTTGATTGAGGCGTTGGGACACCTCTAGGAGCCTGGCTGTTGCCAGGGCAGTCTTGTCTTCCCTCACATACACAGCAAAGCCTTGTGAGGGCACCCCCAATATTTTCCCAAGTGTGGGCGCATCAACCTTAATGCCTTGCCCATTCACAAAACTTGTCACCACCCCTTTGGTGACACTGCAGTTGGCGTAAAACTCAGCCAACTCAGGCACAGAACACCCCAACTGGGTGTTTGCAAACAAGTCGAGCCAGCCTTGGACTCGCAACTTGTTCAGGAACACCCCCAGACCCTGTTCCTCGAAAAAACGTACATTTACTACCTTCCCCCTGACGACATTGCGCTTAAGCAATTGCGCATGCTTGTCAGACATAGGAGAGGGAGTGGACTTCTTTAGGCGTTTGGGAGGAGGAACAGAGGTGGTAGCATCTGGTAGGAGAGCTGCTCTAGGCTTTCTTTTGAGAGGTGAGTTTACAGGAGAGGGCTTCACAGCAGGTTTAGAGGTTGATTTTTGAGGGGCTTGATCTTCAGAGGACTCGGAGAACACTGGTGTCCCCTGTTTGAAAGAGGTGTTCTCAGAGTCAGAACTCGAGAACCCCTCGGTAGAAGAAGAGGAAATCTCCTCGATGATTGGAGCAGAGGGTTTGGAGATATGGGGAGCGGATTGAAAAGCTATTCTTGCAGATTTGCAAGAAGGCTTGGAGGATTTTGGAGAAGAGGGAGTTTGAGAGGGTTGAGACCTTGGTTGTGGCCTTGTTCTTGGCGTTCTGCTGTGCCTGGCCACTATTTTCACCCTTTTCCTTTTCTCTCCGGTTTGAGCAACCGGAGTAGTGAGTTCAGCCTCAGGGAGAGAATCCTTCTCCTGACTCTCCTCTGATGTCTCATGCGAATTCCCTCGGAAATCGACATTCAGATCCTCCACACACACGGCGTCAAAAGAGTCTTTCCCTGTTTATGGCACTGTTTCAGGAAACAGCCCAAAAGAACAGGGTTCGAAATTATCACTAAACCCTTCAGGGGTTTCCAAGATTTTGTCTTGAGGCCCCGATGGTGCACCCTCCGACTCTACTTTAATGGGACATGCAACTGACCCCACAAGAAACACCAATTCCCTTCCACAATTGAAGGGAATATCGTCCATCCCTATCCCGACTGACTTTAGGAACAAGCTTTTCAGAAATCTGAAAGGCTTGTACAGGATTGGGCGAGGGGGAGCAGGGATTGAGGACGCAAGAACCAGGGCTTTTGAGTGAGAGGTGTTGTTGGAAGCCATTGTTGCTAGAGGAGAGAGATTAGGGTTTAAGGCTGTTTGCAGGGTTTGCTTTTGAGCGAGATGAAGTCAGGTGAAAAGAAGAACTGAGAACAGGGCATTGAAAGAGAGAGAGAGCACCCAAAATCTTTTAAAGATCTCTAAGTTTGCAACGGGTGAGAACATTAAAGGCGTGTGCCTTGGTAAGGAGGGAGGTTTAAAGAAAACACATTCCCATATGCATCGAACAACCAAGGGACGTACCTGTTCTTTCCGTTCGATCAAGATACCTGCCTGTTCTTCGCCGTTTGATCTTGATTTGACTCATTGGTACTAGGGGTGGCAGAGCTGCTCCAGTGATCCTTAGTACATCCCCTTATGCTGCACTCTTTGTATAAATTAAAAAAAAACGCACGCAATTCGAGTGTATGCACTCATTGTACATAAATCACATCAGTTGCTAATAAGATTTGCAAACAAGGGGAGAGAACAGGGTGTAGAGGTTGTTTTTACCAAACCTAGTTCATGTCTTGGAAACAAGTATCTCAGGGTGTTCTCACCAACCCTAGTTCCAGTCTATTTCTCTCAAGTTGATCTCTAGCTAGTGCCTTAGTGAATATATCAGCAATTTGACTTTCTGTTGTGCAAAAATTGATAGAAATTAAACCCTTTTCAACATTATCTCTCAAGAAATGATGTCGAATGTCAATATGCTTTGTTCTTTTATGTTGACATGGATTTTTGGCAATGTTAATTGCACTTGTGTTATCACAAAAAATAGAAATGCATCCAGTGTCAATACAAAAGTCCTTAAGCTGTTGTCTTATCCACAACAGTTGAGCACAACATGAAGCTGCTGCAACATATTCAGCTTCTGCTGTGGACATGGCAACTGAATGTTGCTTCTTGGTAGTCCAAGATACCAAACAAGGTCCAAGAAAGTGAGCCGTACCTGAAGTACTCTTTCTATCAACTAGGAATCCAGCATAGTCAGCGTCAGCATATCCAACAAGATCAAAATTGCAACCTCTAGGATACCATAAAGCTAAATTGGTGTATGCTTCAAATATCTTAGTATCCATTTAACAGCTTTAAGATGAGTTTCCTTAGGATTAGACTGAAAACGGGCACATAAACCAACACTAAAAACAATATCCGGTCTATTAGCGGTTAGGTATAGGAGTGACCCAATCATGCCCCTATAGAGTTTCTCCTCAACTGAGGGACTCCCATCATCCATAACCAACTTGGTTGAAGGAGAAATAGGAGTGTCTATGGATTTGGCCGACTCCATCCCAAAACGCTTAAGTAGCTCCTTGATATACTTTTGTTGATGGATCATGGTGCCGTTTGGAGTTTGCTTGATTTGTAAGCCTAAGAAAAAGTTAAGCTCACCTATCATGCTCATCTCAAACTCACTCCTCATCATATTTGAAAATTCCTTGCATAAATCATGATGAGTTGCACCAAATATAATGTCATCAACATATATTTGGACAATCAATAAATGTTCCCCCTTAGTTTTTAGAAACAAGGTATTGTCTACCTTGCCTCTTCTAAAATTATTTTCAAGTAAAAAACTTGACAAACGTTCATACCAAGCTCTAGGAGCTTGTTTTAAACCATAAAGAGCTTTGTCAAGTTTGAAAACATGGTTAGGAAATTCACTGTTTTCAAAACCAGGGGGTTGTTTGACATACACCTCTTCTTTAAGGTATCCGTTTAGGAATGCACTTTTCACGTCCATTTTGATATAGCTTGATTTCCATATGAGCTGCAAAGGCTATTAGGATTCGAATAGCCTCAATTCTAGCAACTGGTGCAAAGGTTTCTTTATAATCGATCCCTTCTTTTTGGTTATACCCTTGAACAACCAGCCGTGCCTTGTTCCTAGTGACTGTTCCTGACTCATCCAGTTTGTTTCGGAACACCCACTTGGTTCCAATGATTGTTCTCTCTGCAGGTTTAGGTACCAGGTGCCATACTATGTTTCTTTCAAATTTATGGAGCTCTTCTTGCATTGCCGTGACCCAATCTGAATCTGCAAGAGCTTCATTCACATTCTTTGGCTCAATGTTAGAGAGAAAAGCATAGAAAGCACAGAAATTCTTAAGCTTAGGCCTAGTTTGCACTCCACTGTTAATATCAGACAGAATTTGATGAAGGGGGTGTGAACTATGGTGCTTCCATGGTCGTGGAGTAAGTGGATCCACAGACACATGCTCTACTCTAGCCGGAATATTTGGAGAATCAGGCTCACGAACACCTCCTGAGCCTGTTTCTGCACCTGTTTGTAAGCCTGTTCCTGAAGAACATGGTCCCGAACAGGGTTCAACGGTGTTTCCCCCTGTTTGGTGTTCACCTTGCCTGCCGTTTTGAGGAACAACTTCTGGGCCTGTTGTCTCCATGGTGTTCTTACCTTGTCTCTCATGGGGCAACACTTCTTTTCGGATAAGATCTAATTCAAACTCTTCTTCCTGTGCACCATTCTTATTCAAGGTGTTAGATTCATCAAAAAGCACATGCACACTTTCCTCAACGCACAAGGTTCTTTTGTTAAATACTTTGTATGCCTTGCTGTGAGAGGAATAACCGAGAAATATTGCCTTATCACTCCTGGGATCAAACTTTCCTAAAGCATCCTTCCCATTATTATGCACAAAACACCTACAACCGAATGTTCTTAAATGCATAATGTTGGGCTTTCTGCCTTTGAAGAGTTCGTAGGGAGTTTTGTTCAAAATAGGTCTAATCATACATCTATTCATAATGTAACATGATGTGTTCAAAGCTTCTGCCCAAAAGTTCCTAGGAAGACCACTAGCAATAAGCATTGTCCTAGTCATGTCTTCTAGGGTGCGGTTTTTGCGCTCAACCACCCCATTCTGTTGGGGTGTTCTTGGGGCCGAGAAGTTATGATCAACACCATGCGTATTACAAAATTCTGTAAAACTTGCATTTTCAAATTCAGTACCATGATCAGACCTCAAGCTAACCAATGAGTGTCCTACTCTCTTTTCAACCTTTTTGAGAAGGGCAATAAAATTCACAAAAGTTTCATCCTTGGAGGCCAAGAACAGGGTCCAAGTAAATCGAGAGTAATCATCCACTATGACAAGCACATACCTCTTCCCACCTCTACTTGTTATCCTCATAGGACCACATAGATCAATGTGTAATAATTCAAGAGGTTGGGTAGTGCTAACACACCTTTTTAATTTAAAAGACAATCTGACTTGTTTTCCTTTTGCACAAGCTTCACATACCCTGTCATCATTAAACTTGATGGAAGGTAGTCCAACAACCAAGTCTTTGGAAACAAGTTTGTTTAAAAGAGTAAGGCTCGCATGACCTAGTCTCTTGTGCCAGAGCATTATATCATCATTCACAGCACTCAAACAAGTTAGGTTGTTTTGGAGAAGTGTGGAAATACAAACTTTGTAAACATTTTTGTGACGCTTCCCCTTTAACACAACGTCTCCTGTGTTGGCATTGACAACCAAGCAATGTGTTCGTGAGAACACCACTAGATTGTTCTTGTCACACAGTTGGGACACACTTAGTAAATTATGCTTTAAACCATCAACTAAGTGCACATTATCAATTGAGTGGGAGAGAGTTTTACCAATGCTACTATACCGACAATTGTCCCAGACTTGCCGTTTCCAAAAGCCACGCTCCCACCGGTTGAAGCTGTAAGTGAGAGAAAGTTTGATTTTTCTCCGGTCATATGCCGCGAACACCCACTATCAACATACCACAGCTGCCTGTTTTTAAGGTTATTTTCTGAGCTATTTGCCAGGGTGTTTCTTACCCTGTTTGCTGGGTTGTTTGTGGGGTTGTTCTCTCTCACTTCAGCCTGCAAAACAAATCAAGGGTTAGTTTTGGGAACCCAGATCCACTTGGGTCCCATTCTTTTAGACAAATAAAGCTCATCTTTCCTAATCCAGATTTGTTTCACAAACCTTTCATTCTTTTCAATAGAATACCTTCTTGAAGGACATGAATATTGATAGTGACTAGTTTTACCACAATGAAAGTAAACAATGTTTTCAGGTAATCCCGCATACTTTCTATGGATTGGGTAAACGGTTCGTTTAAGCTTATATCCAAGTCCCTTTTTGTTTCGACTGTGGTGAGTGTTTAACCAATCAAGGGCTTGTGAGGACTTGTTCCACAACCTGTTTGTGGCAAGGTCGTGTTCTGTGCATTTTGCTTTAGCCGACAGGTTCTTGTTTTCAGCAAGCAAAACTTCGACCTTTTCTTTAAGCTCAAGGGTTTCCTTTTCAGCCTTGGCTTGATTGGTGGTATATTTTACTTCGTTCAAGATCAAGGTCTCCCTAAGGTCATTTATGGTTTGATGTGAAGCTAGAATTTCTCTTTCAGCCTCAAGTTTCTCATTCTTAAGGATCTCATTTTCTAGTTCTAGGTCTCGGACATCTCGTTTCAATTCAGCACAAGTATTAATCAAGGTAGATAAAAGTTTTTCGAGAGTTGCTTTATTGAGACCACGTACCTTGTTCTTGAGATCAGTCAAGCTGTTTGTGGATTCATCATCTGAGTCTGAGTCACTTTGTGCCATGAGAGCTACAACATCTCCTTCACTTTCAGATTCACCTTCATCCTCAGAAGAGTCTCCCCAGGCAGCAAGCATAGCCTTCGAGAATCTTTTGCCTGAGGTGTTCACAGGTTGTTTTCGAACCTGTTTTCTGGGTTGTTCAAACTCCTGCTCTTCTCGAAGCAGAGGGCAGCTTTTCACAAGGTGATCTGGTTTGCCACATTTAAAACACCTTGTGAACTGTTCTCGGGGGGTGTTTCTAGATTTACTGAAGTCCTTTCTTCTGCTGTTTTCTTTGACCTTTTTGAAGAATTTCTTGAACTTTCGTGTCATTAAGGCCATCTCTTCATCCTCAAGGTCAGAGTCATCATCCTCTTGTGCTTTCAAGGCAAGCCCACGATCCTTCTTCTGCTCCTCTTTTTGTTGTGAGTTCTTTCTGAGTTCATAGGTTTGAAGATTGCCAATCAACTCGTCGAGGGTGATCTTGTTCATGTCTTTAGCTTCTTGGATGGCTGTCACCTTCGCTTCCCAAGACCGAGGCAAAATCCTTAGAATCTTCCTCACCAGCTCTTCTGTGGTGAAGGATTTTCCCAGGGATTTTAGCTCGTTTGTTATGTGGGTGAAGCGTGTGTACATATCCATCACGTTCTCACGATCACCCATATCAAACAACTCATATTGCCTCATGAGTAGCTCAATACGTGATTGTTTGACTTGACTTGTTCCTTCATGAGCTACTTGGAGGGCATTCCATATCTCCTGGGCTGACTCACACTTCGAGATACGTGTATATTCATCTGGACCTAGGCCAAAATATAATAGCTTCTTGGCCTTAGCATTCTTTTCCATTTTCTTATAGTCTTCAGCATCAAACTCTATGGGTTCCTTGGGAACCTTCTTACCATCTTCAAGCACCTTGGTGGGAACAAGGGGCCCGTTCTTGATGAGCATCCATAACTCATAATCTTCTGCCTGAATATAGTTCTCCATCCTATTCTTCCACCAACTATAATGTTGGCCGTTGAAATAGGGTGGCCGAGTAATGGATTGCCCTTCAAGGATTCCTTGTGGTGTACTCATCTTCAGAATCTCTCAAGGTGTTAGCCCTTTTGTGAGAGAACCTGCTCTGATACCACTTGTTGAATTTAGGAGTACTTACCCACAAGAGGGGGGTGAATTGTGGTGTTCGATTTTCGCGTACTTACTGACAAACACCCTCCTGATTGCAGAGGTTGTTCTTGAATTACAAACAACCTTCTGACTTGTTTGCACCAGATGTTTTCAATTTGCTCAAAGGCGAAAATTAACAAGATAAATACGGAAATAAAGCACACACAATTTTTCCGTGGAAAACACCTCTAGCCCAACTGAGGTGTGAAAAACCACGACCTACCTCGTGTAGGATTTAACCACTTTCACTAACAGGCTTCACACGTTACAAATGTAACACACCTTGTTACAACTTGCAACCACGTAACCTTCTTTTCTAAGAAAGGTTACACCACGTCCAAATCTCACCAGATTGGACACGTCCAAAGTCCACACGACTGAGGACCACTCACTCACTTTTCTGATCCAAGATCAGGGTTACAAAACACCTTACGGGGGTGCTTCTGATTTAAGCAGATGTAAGGTACAATGAGGTCCTAGTATGCCAATATCTTGAAAGCTCAGCTTAAACACAACTTGTCTCGGTTTTTCTTTTCTCAAGAGTAGCTCGAAAAATTCTTCTCACTAGAAAAACCACTTTTGCACTTCTCCCTTTTTGCGTATGTTGTGTATGTTTCTCGTTTTTTCTTCTCTCATGAATGGGAGTGAAATGTTGAGTTTTTAAACAAAAACTCCAACGGTCAAAAACAAGGAGAAGTGATAAAATCAGCTATGTTTAGTAAAGAGAGATTTTTACTTAGCACAGAGAATTCTAACGGCTAAAAGATCCAATGAGGATAGAGTTTCCCAATATTGTAGGGATTTGATTTTGGAGGATAAAAGACTATCTTTTCCCCTTAAAAATAGCCGTGAAATACCTAGAAAAGAATCTCAGCTTGAATTTTGAATTAATCACTTTCCAAAGGATAAGAGAGAAATATTTTCGATTTTGGTAAATATTTTCTAGAATCAGTTTTGCAAATCTCCCAAGTGATTTTCATATCAAAAGATTTCCTACAGCTTAAATTGCTGTCTTGGAATTTTATCAAAATATATTAGAGCTTTTGGCCAACCAAAATAAGTTTTCCAAAGTGACCGGCTTTGGCCGTTGCAGTTCAGAAACACCCTAGGTACCCTGTTTACAGGGTTGTTCAAACTTGGTGTTTTGAAGCAAATAGCGCAACCAATTCAAGAGTGGTTAGTTAGAGACTTTTCAAGATTGGCATATTAACAAGAGTCTAAAAAAATAAAACCTAAATTACCAAGACATCTTGTTGTAGATCCAGTCATCTTGTTCAAGACGAATACGCTGCCCCAACCACCTAGACCAACCTGTTTGCCAGGTTGTTCTTGTATCGCTTGAGTTCAGAAAGGCCTGTTTGCTGGATTGTCCTTGAAACATCTAGCCTGTTTGCCAGGTTGTTCTTGTATTGCTTGAGTTCAGGAACTGTTCTTAACACACAATCAACTCATCGAGGTGGTGTTCTTGACTTGAGCGTGAGTCATCAAGGTATGAGACCTATTCTTAAGACTTGTTCTCAACATTCGGCAAACAAGTTAAGACGCATATTGAAAATAACAGTGTATGCCTGTTTGGAGAACTTTGTTTGGAGCAACATTACTTAAGAGCATTTTACACTTGGGTTTGTTGTCATCAAAACTGAATATACTAATTCAACACAAGGGAATTGGGAGAGCCACTTATAGAACCTCTTCATATAACTCCAAAATGGCTCATGTTCGACTCGGACAAAAGAGATGATCTCATTCCTTAGACTAACACTCTTGCTAGTGAGGCGGTACCGCTTAAGAAAGATATCAACAAAGGCATCGCAACATATAAGAGAACCAACCTTTTAAAACCTATTAGCATCATCTTTGAGAGCCAAGGCATTGAACTTTATCCTCACGATGTTAGTGGACACTCTAGGTATGTGAATCAAAGAACACACCTTTTCAAATTGACAAATAAACAAACAAGGATGCTCACACCCTGTAAATTTGGGGAGCATATGGCAACATTGTCTAGGTTAAGCTCAAATGTCATACCCTTAAGGACAGAACAAAGGTTAAAACATGACCATGGAGAGGTTTAAGGAGGATAGAAGTAATCCCCAAAATAAGAATTTTGGTTTCACTTTTTCCAAAAAGGGCTCATCAAGATTGGTAGGTGTTAGCATGTCCTACAACTACAAATTAAACCACTACTTAAGCTTATGAATAAGAATATAGCACAACGGAGTGCGAATTGAATCCACAAAGAAAGAAACGATAATAATGAGGTTTAAATCTAATTAAATTTATCACTTTTAAGTTTTTAATTTTTCCTTCAATAAATTCAAAGTAAGCAAGGAAAAATATGAAAAATTACTCACTAACACTTTTAAATTATTGAAACATGATTCTCAAAATAAAACAGCAAAACCTTAACCTAATTAATTCTGGTAAATATAAATAAGCAAGTGAAATGAAACTATACCAAAAAATCAAAATGGAAAATATAAATCAAAAACTTAGTATCTGAAATAACCAAAAATTTCCTAATAAATTACCCAAACAATTTGGGCAGAATATAATTAACATGATTGGTCTGAAAATATATTGAACAATATCTACAAAATAAAACAAAAATATATACAGGATATTAGAACTGAAAATAAACAATTAATAAACTACACTTAAATACATATAAAAATAAATAATAAAAATTTCCAAATTATAAAACCAAATTTTATAGACTTAATCAAACTCTAAAAATATAAAAACAAAATAAAAGATTACTTTATGGATTTACCAAAATGAAAATCTGCATGTATAAAATTCAGAAAATAATTCAAAAACGTTATCAAATAATTTTCAAAAATTCAAAAATTAAATAAGAGAATATTAAGACTCTATCTAAACCCTAGAATGGAATAAAACCCAAAAAAAAAACAAAAGGAACTATTTTAAACCTAACTGATAAATAATAGCAAAAACAAAACTAAAAATTAATCTAAAAATTAAACCACCTAAAAATCAAAATATAATTAATCTAAAGTAACTAAGACAACATAAAAGACTACACTTTTCTATTTTGGGGGAGGGGGAATGAAATTTAATATTAATATCAATAAATTTAACAATTAAAATTGACAAACTAAAGAAATCAATCAAAAAGAAAACAAATAATTGTTAAAGATACCAAATCTTGAAAACACTTAGTGATGTGTGAGACTTGAAGAACTCAAGCAACGGGGTTGATTTACAATATGATCTTTACACGGCCTGGAGGCAGTAATGAGCCAAAATCAAAACAGGGAGATATGAATGGGATAAAGGCCAAACCACCACCCAAGCTAGTTTGGCAAATGACCCTCTAAATCATAAAGGCTAGGCCACTAAAAATGGATTAAAGGAAAGCACTCTAATTAACAATCAGTTTGGATTGGTTAAAGAGAGATCTGAGAGCGTTGAGTCTAAAACTCGAAAATGGAGACCTCATTCATCAAATGCTACCTTGAACAAATAGCCAAGCAGGCATATATACACATTTTAAGCTAGTAAGCAAGCAAGCTAGCTCCTCGATTAATCTAATTTAGATAAGCTAAAATATTTCATAAAAGTTTTAATCTAGGCTAATTACAAGTTTAAGTGTGGCTAATACAACTAGTTTAGAGACAATTAAGGATTGAAACAAGATCAATTAGCACCAATCAATCCTGTTCCATATGGTAGAGAGAGAAAAGGTAGGCTACAAGCTGTCACTTTGCAGCCATCCAATCCGGGAGAAAGTGGCTATCAAATCCCACCCCCATTGGCCAAGTGGGCTACCAAAGCTACAAGGGTGGTAATGATGATGTTCCTGGAGGTCCAAGCAGCCAAGAAATAATAGATGAGCAAACCCTCTCCATTATGGAAAACTTAAGCAAGTCAAAACAGCTTGTTCAAGCTTAATGAACCTAGGTAATCATTGAAAATTATCAAGATGGTTCCCCAACTTATACTTAACGTAGAACTAATTTAATGCATATCATCGTTCCTTAGGATGTTAATGTTCATCCTAAATAGAGAAATTAGCCCTAAATTAGGTTTAGGTGGGGGAAATAGATAGAAACTTAAACCAGGTCCGGAATGGCCTCAAACTAGAACTGTTGAAAAAATACAGTTGGAACTTGATGAAGAACAGGTCATGATTTGGATCTTTCTTCATGACTTGATAACTTAGGATGTTGGCTAACATCCCAACCAAAAATTTTGGCCTTAGATAAGATTTTAGGTGGTGACGCCATCTAATCTTTTAAGACGAGTAATTTGGACCTTCTTGGTATACCTCCGCTGTTTTAGGCCAATGTAGCAAAATGCCTATGACATAGGCTAAAATTGAGTTCCCTTCATGAAAATATACTTCTTAGGAAGCCTAAAAAAGTAGGACTTGCCTATAAGAGGTCTTGGAAACTCCCGAATCATATCATCCAAAATGATGTTTAATTTTGGCTTGGAGCAGGAAAATAAGGTTTGAATCTGGCTGAGTGTAATCTGGTTGTCTTGATCTCCCTGACCTTGAGTGGCATGTTGAATATGATTTGGATCTTGGGAACTCTCTTGTATGTCATTCCTTGCATCAATCTCCCCTTCTTCAGAAGGATTTAACCTCAAATTTGAAGGGTCTTCAAAACAGTCCTTCACATAAGGTTTTAAGTCTCTAATGTTAAAAGTGGCTGAACACAACCTTATCTCTTAGGAGCTGGAGCTTATATGCATTGTCTTCCACCTTCTAAATGATCTTGAATGGCCCATCCCCTCTTACCATAAGCTCGTTCTTTCTTCTGGATGGGAACCTCTCCTTCCTAAGGTGTAACCAGACTAGATCTCCTGGACTAAATTCCACCTTCACTCTATGCTTGTTTGCCCTTGCCTTATAAGCTACGTTGGTTTTCTTTATGTGGTTCCTTATTTGCTCATGCAACTTCTTCGTATCTTTTGCCCTTAGTTCATCTTCATGATTCACCCTTGACTCACTAGTTAGGGCAGCAAGTCAATAGGGGTCGTACACATGCTCAAAGGGGAGTGTTTAGTAGCATAGGATGGAGCCCTATTATAGGTAAACTCAGCATGGGCCGTTTCAGGTCCTAATCTTTTAGGCTTTTACTCACCAAACTCATAAGTAAAGTAGTAAGAGTTTGGTTTGTTACCTCTATCTGGCTATCAGTTTGAGGATGATAGGTCATACCAAACAAAAGTCTAGCGCCTAGAAGCTTCCACAAACTCCTTCAAAAGCCAGACAAAAACTTGGAGTCTCTATCAGATGTAATGGCCTTAGGTACTCTATGGAGCCTAATGATCTCTTTGAAGTATAATTCAACAATGTAGCTAGCATCATTAGTTTTTTGGCATTGAATAAAGTGAGCCATCTTGGAAAATTTATCTATAACCACCATGATTTCTTCCTTTCCCCTTTAGGTCCTAGGAAGGCCACAATGAAATCCATACTTACAGCATCCCAAGGCTTAAAAGGTGTAGGCAGTAGGGTGTACAAGCCTTGATGGAATTGGCTGTTGGCTTCATAGAAAATGGGGCAAGCTAAAATGATCTTGTAAACATCCCCCTCCCATCTTGGGCTAATAGAAATGCTCTTTCAAAATGTCAATTGTTTTGTTTAGGCGAAAATGGCCAGCAAAAACACCACCATGAGCCTATCCAACAACCAACTCCCTTAAAGAACATTTACGGATGTAAAGCTTGTCATATCTGAATAGATAACCTTCCTAGATAATGTGGGACCCATCCTTTGGAACTTCCTCAATTAGGGGCTGGAAATTTGGACCCTTCTTGTAGACAGCTTGGATTGAATGAAATACAAGCACCTTTGGTTCCAAAATAGAAAGTAGGGTGTACCTTCTAGATAGGGCATTCACGACCACATTCTCCTTCTCACTCTTGTGTTTGTAAGTAAATTTGAATGACTGAAGGAATTCTATCCATTTTGCGTGCCTGGGAGTCAGCTTGTGATGACCATTGATGTACTTGAGAGCCTGATGGTCAGAATGTAAGACAAAAGGTCTAGCTTTGGGATAACGACCCTAATGAGTTAAGGCTCTCACAATATCATAGACCTCTTTGTCATAGGTGCTGTAGTTGCTTCTGGACCCATTTAGTTTCTCACTGAAGTAGGTAATGGGCCTTTTGGATTGGATTAGGATAACTTCTATTCCTACTCCACTTACATGACACTCTAGTTCAAATAGATCTTTAAAGTTAGGTAGGGCCAAGACCGGTGCTCGGCAAAGTTTCTGTTTGATCTCCTCAAAGACCTTCTGGGCAGCCTTGGATCACTAAAAACTCCTTTCTTCATGCACTCTGTAATGGGGGCCATAACTGAGGTGAAATCTCTAATGAACCTCTTGTAAGAAAAGGCCAAACCATAAAAACTTCTCACCTTCGTGACTGATTTGGGTTAAGGCCAGGGCTGGATTACCTTAATCTTGCTTTAATCAACTGAATGCCTCGCGCTAAAACTACATAACCAAGGAAAGTGAGTTGTGGAACTGACACTTCTCTATCTTAGCATAGAGTTTTTGTTCTCTTAGATCCTCAAAAACCTGCTTTAGATAATCCATATGTTCCCTCTCATTCTGGCTATATACCAAAATATTATCAAAATACACCACTACGAAGTGACCAATGAAGTGTTTAAAGACTTCATTCATCATCCTCAAGAAGGTACTAGATGTATCAGATAAACCAAATGGCATTACAAGCCATTCATACAATCCTTGCATTGTTTTAAAGGTTGTCTTCCACTCATCTCCATCCCTCATCTTAATCTGATGGTGTCCACTCCTCAAGTCTATCCTTAAAAACACCTTTGAGCCATACAGTTCATCTAACATATGATCAAGCCTAGGGATAGGGTATCTATAGTTAATGGCAATATTGTTTATGGCTCGACTATCCACACACATTCTCATGGTGTCGTCCTTCTTAGGTACAAGTAAGGCTAGAACAGAACAAGGACTCATGCTCTCCCTTATATAACCTCTATCAATAAGCTCTTGACCTTGCCTATGAGGTTCCTTAGTTTCAGTAGCGCTACACCTATAGGCTGGTTTATTTGGTAGGGCAATTCTAGGTAGTAGGTCTATTTGATGTTTAATGCCTCTAAGTGGAGGCAATCCGGGGGTAAATCACTACGAAACACATCCAAATACTCATGTACAAGGGACTGAGCAAGGGGATGCAAAGGTTTCTCTTCCTCTCCTTCTTCTAACACAAATAAGGCATAAAATGGCTTGCCTTTACTTATAGATCTCTTGACCCATATTTCACTCGGAAATAAGGCTTTCTCACTTGTGTTTCCCTCCCCAAGGCTAGGTTTAATGTTCTAGATTTGGCTAAGGGGCAAAGAGCTGAGGGTGTAGTTATAACCCTTGACTTTAGAAGGTGTATATATTGGCTGTCCTATTATAAATGGCACCCTTGTTAAATTGCCAGGGCCTCCCAATTAGTAAATGACATGCATCCATAGGTAATATATCATAAAGGACCTCATCTTTGAAGTTACCTATATTGTATGTAATTAGGGCTTATTTGGTTACATGAACCTTATTTCCTTTCTTGAGCCATTATACGGAGTAAGGCTGAGGGTGAGGGACGGTTGGCAGCTTAAGTCTATTAATCAATACGATGAGGCAACATTGGTGCAACTATGCCCATCAATGATTAAACTATATATCTTCCCTTGAATGGCACATCAAGAGTGAAAGATAAGCTCTCTCTGATTTTCTTCCCTTGGACTCTCCATGGTATGTAATACAGTTTTAAGGACCAGAAACTCCCTAACTTCAGGAGCTAGGATGGTGTCCTCCTCTTCCTCCTAAGCTTCCTCTTCGTAAGGCTCAATAACAATTTGGTCGATCTCCTTAATCTCCTTGATGGTCACGACCCTTATATTTGGGCATTCTATTTGAAAATGACCATATCCTTGACATTTAAAGCACCTTTGCCATCAAGTTGTTTAGGTAATTCCTTAACAACTCCCTCGCCCTTATCTTTGGACAAATCTGTTTTGGTCGGTGTTTTGGGTTTAGGGGCAGAATAGGTTTTAGGTAAGGGGTTGGGGGAAGAATAAGAACTTGTATATGGATTTTTGTTTATGGAATACTTCTCTACCTTGATAGCTAACTTATAAACATCCTCAGAAGTCCAATAAGGTTGAAGATCAACCTTCTCAGCTATGCTTTGATCTAGCCCCGTTAGAAACCTAACCACACTTTGTTCTGGTTCTTCCTCTAAACCACTCCTTATCTTGAGTTGTTCAAACTACTTGATATATTCCTCCACAATCATTGGACCTTGGTTCAAGGAGGATACTCTAAGGTAGAGCTCCCTTTTGTAACCTTCAGGCAAAAGCCTTTTGTTCATTAGTTTTCTCAACTTTTACCGTGTTGTGATCCGTGGCTTTCCTTCCTTGGCTCATTGCCTTTTGGTATTTTCATAGCATAGGGAAGCATATTTTTTGCGCTTAAGCATAGCTACCTTAAAGGACTTTTCATTAGAATAGCCCTTAACCTCAAAAAATCTCTTAATAGTTTAAATCCATTTAAGATACACATCTGGATTTAAAGTCCCTTTAAAATATAAGGGATCAAACTTCATATCCCTCAAATCATCCTCATTGCTCCTAGTTAGCCTTCTCCTACCGTTGGTTGAGTATTCATTATGGGAAGAAGATGAATGATCCAATGTTAGATCATTCCTAGGCTAACCTCCCTCTCTTCTCCTAGTCCCTTTAAGATCATCTCTAAATCTGGTTAAAACATCAGCCAAGCTAGTGATAAGTGTTTGGACATCTCTTTGGAGTTCGGGTGTGGCATTTCCTCTCCCAAACTCATGAGCTTCCTCAAAGGTTAACCCCTAGGTACTCTAGTTCGGAAAGGTTTAGCTTCCTCTCTCCTAGCTATGGACTGGAAACATATTCTAGGCTGTTTTATGGAGTTTAGGTTTTTTATGGTAGAGTGTGTGTTTGTGCTTAATGGGTTTATTTGCAGCTACTAGAAATGTGATTTCAAAATAGGGGAGATTGCAAAACCAATGAAACAAATAGCAAATTCACTAGGTTATGCTCTAATACCACTTTGATGCGTGAGCCTTGAAAGAACTCAAGCAATGGGGTTGATTTGCAATCTGATCTTTGCTCACCTTATAGGCAGTAATGAACCAGAATCAAAATAGAGAGATATAAATAGGATAAAGGCCAAGCCACCATCCAAGTTGGTTTATAGATCCACCCTTCAAATCATAAAGGCTAGGCCAAGAGAAATGAATTAAAGGAAACCACTCTAATTAACAATTAGTTTGGATTAATTAAACAGAGATTTGAGAGAGTTGAGTAACTCGAAAATAGAGGTTTCATTCATCAAATGCTAACTTGAACAAATAGCCAAGTAGGTATATATACATGTCTTAAGCTACTAGCAAGCAAGCTAGCTCCTAGACTAAGCTAATTCGGATCAACTCAAACTGTTTTGCAAAACAGTTTTAATCTACGCTAATTACAAGTTTGAGTGTGGCTAATACATCCAGTTTAGAAATAATTAGGGACTAAATCAAGATCAATTAGCACTAATCAATCCACTTGTGCATGGTTAAGAAAGAAAAGATAGGCTATAGGCTGTCACTTTGCAGCCATCCAATCTTGGTGTAAGTGGCCATCAAATCCCATCCTCATTGGCCAAGTGGGCTGCCAAAGCTACAAGGGTGGTGATGATGATGTTCCTAGAGGTCTAAGTAGCCATGAAAGCAAGCCAACAGGTGAGAAAACCCTCTCTATTAAGGAAAACATAGGCAAGGTCAAAATAGCTTGTTTAAGCTTAACAAACTCGGGTAATCACTGAAAATTATCAAGATGGTTCCCCAACCTATACTTGACTTAATAATTGATTTTATTGAATATCATGATTCCTTAGGACGTTCATCCCAAATAGAGAAATCAACCCTAAATTAGGTTTAGGTACAGAAAACAGCCAGAAACTTAAATGGGGTTTAGAATAGCTTGAAACTGCAATTGTTGACAAAATGCAGTTGGAGCTTCATGAAGAACTGGTCATTATTTGGATTTCTCTTCATAACATGATAGCTTAGGAAGTTGGATAAAATCCTAAACAAATATTCTTGCCTTAAATAAGCTTGTAGGTGGTGATCCCACTAAATCATTTAAGACGGGTAATCTAGACATCTCCAGTATACCTTCATAGTTTTGGGCCAACATAGAAAAATGCCTATGACATAGGCTAAAATTGAGTTCCCTTAATGAAAATAGACTTCTTAGGTAGTCCAAGAAAGTAGGAATTGCCCATAGGAGGTCTTGAAAACGCCGAGAATCATACAATCCAAAATGGTGTTTAATTCTGCCTTAGAGCAGGAGAACAAGGTATGAATTTGGCTGAGTGTAATCTGGTTGCCTTGATCTCACTGACCTTGAGTGGCATCTTGAACATGGTTTACATCTTGGGAACTCTCTAATGTGTCATGCGCTGCATTAACTTTGATGCGTAAGCCATAAAAGAACTCAACCAATGGCGTTGGTTCGCAATCTGATCTTTACTCAGCTTGCAGACAGTAATGAACCAGAGTCAAAATAGAGAGATATGAATCGAATAAATGCCAAGCCACCACCCAAGCTATTTTAGGGATCCACCCTCCAAATCATAAAGGCTAGGCCACCGGAATCGGATTAAAGGAAACCAATCTCGTTAACAATCGGTTTGGATTGATTAAAGAGAGATTTGAGAGAGTTGAGTCTGAAACTCAAAAATAGAAGTCTCATTCATCAAATGCTTCCTTGAACAAGCAACCAAGTAGGCATATACACACGTCCTAAGCTAGTAAGCAAGCAAGTTAGCTCCTAGAATAAGCTAATCCAGATTAGTAAATCATTTCGTAAAAGACTTTTAATCTAGGATAATTACAAGTTTGGGTGTGGCTAATAAAACCAGTTCAGAAATAATTAAGGACTTAAACAAGATCAATTGGCAGTAATCAATCCACTTGCACATGGTAGAGAGAGAAAAGGTAAGCTGTAGGCTATCACTTTGCAGCCATCCAATCCGGGAGCAAATAGCCACCAAATCCCATCCGTATTGGACAAGTGGGCTTCCGAAGCTGCAAGGGTGGTGATGATGATGTTCCTAGAGGCCAAAATAGCTAAGAAAGCAACCTAGTAGGTGAGAAAACCCTCTTGATTAAGGAAAATTTCAGGCAAGGTCAAAACAGCTTGTTTAAGCTTAATGATCTCGGATAATCACTGAAAATGATCAAGATGGTTTCCGAGCCTATACTTGACTTAGAACTGATGTTAATGCATATCATGGCTCCTTAGGATGTTGATGTTCATCCCAAATAGAGAAATCATCCAAAAATGGGTTTAGGTAAGGGAAATAGCCAGAAACATAAATTGAGTCTGGAATGGCCTCAAACTGCAACGGTTGAAAAGATGCAGTTGGAAATTCATGAAGAGCTACTCATGATTTAGATTTCTATTCATGAATTGACACCTTAGGATGGTGGCTAAAATCCCAAGCAAAAATTCTGGCCTTAAATCAGCTTTTAGGTGGTGATCCCACCTAATCATTCAAGACGGGTAATGTGGAGCTCTTCGATATACCTTCATTGTTTGAGCCAATGTAGCAAAATGCCTATGACATAGGCTAAAATTGAGTTCCCTTAATGAAAATAGACTTCTTGCATAGTCCAACAAACCAAGACTTGCTCATAGGTGATCTTGGAAACTCTTAGAATTATACCATTCAAACGGTGTTTAATTCTAGCTTAGAGCAGGAGAACAAGGTTGGAATTTGGCTGGGCGTAATCTGGTTGCCTTGATCTCCCTGACCTTGAGTGGCATATTGAACATCATTTGGATCTTGGGAACTCTCTTGTATGTCATGCCCTGGATCAACATTGATGCGTAAGGTATGAAAAAACTCAAGCAATGGGGTTGGTTTACAAGTTGATCTTTACTTAGCTCGGAGCCAGTAATGAACCAGAATCAAAATAGAGAGATATGAATGGGATAAAGGCCAATCCACCACCCAAGCTGGTTTAAGGATCCACCTTCCAAATCATAAAGGCTAGGCCACCAGAAATGGATTAAAGGAAACCAAAGTAATTAACAATTAGTTTAGATTTATTAAAGAGAGATTTGAGAGAGTTGAGTTTAAAACTCGAAAATGGAGGTTTCATTCATCAAATGCTATCTTGAACAAATAGCCAAGTAGGTGTATATACACATCCTATGCTAGTAAGCAAGCAAGCTAGCTCCTAGACTAAGCTAATTCGGATTAGCTAAGTTGTTTTGTAAAACACTTTTAATATAGGATAATTACAAGTTTAAGTGTGGCTAATACAACCACTTTATAAATAATTAAGGACTAAAACAAAATCATTAGCACTAATCAATCCACTTGCATATGGTAGAGAGGGAAAAGGTAGGCTGCAGGCTGTCACTTTGCAGCTATCCAATCCGAGGGCAAGTGGCCACCAAATCCCATCCCCATTTGCCAAGTGGACTGCCAAAGCTGCAAGGGTGGTGGTGATTATGTTTCTGGAGTCCTAAGCAGCCAAGAAAGCAATCTAGTAAGAGAGCAAACCCTCTCTATTAAGGAAAACGCAGGCAAGATCAAAACAACTTGTTTAAGCTTAACGAACCCGAGTAATGGCTGAAAGTGATCAAGATGGTTCCCCAGCCTATATGATAAGTGCTTTTATATATTTTATTTTTTGGGACATTTTGTAGCACTCTTTTGGGAATTTATGGGCTTAATGTCATAATTTATACTCTTATTCTCAATTTATGCTTGGGTATGGTTCTTTGGTGATTTTTATAGGATTTTAGATCATTTGACCTAGCAGCTGATCCTCATTTGAGTGCTTATTGGCCCACCATGGAGGTACCCCAAGCCTGTGCCCGTGGAGCAAGAGAAGAGCAGAATGCAACCAGGCAAAACCATGGTCTGACCGTGGTGAGGCTATAACTGCTAACCTCTTCATCTTCCTTTGTTCCGCGGCTGATGATGCTCTGTTTGCTGCTTAAAAATGCATGTTTGAAGGCTTATGAAGGAGAGAATTCAGCAACCATCACCATCTCACTACTACTCTCCCATCTATCTCTATTTAGGTTAGAGTTTAGTTTGGTCTAAATTTGGAGCAAAAGGTGAATTAAAGGGAGAAGCTTTGCTCTTGGAAGCTTGAAGATTGTGGCACAATTGAAGGGTTGCCATTGTTGTAAGCATTTTTTTATCTTTGAACGTATTCTTGAACTCTTGCTTTAGTTGAATTAGATATATAAGTGAGTAGTTTTATTTAATCTAGCGATTTGATGGCCATAATATTGTAGTTAGATCCTTAATCTTTACAATCTTGTGCTTGTTTCATAATTGGAATGATTTACTTCCATCTTGGGATTGAAATATTGTGAGTAAAGTTTGGCCAATTTTCTTGCTTATATTAGGTAGTTGAGTGAAGTACTAAAAGGTGAAATTCAATACTAGATAACCTTGATAGAACTTGAACTAGCAAAACTCGAGAGGAAATTGCTTATTAAAAGGAGACTTACCAATCATGACTCTTCAACTAGACTAAATCAAAGGCACTTGAGAGACTGTTAGGTTAATTCATTTGGGCAATTTAATTTATTTCAAAAGAAAGCGTTAAATTTAACTCGACTGTAATTCCTTGAATCGTTCAATCTATGAAAAGTGCATGTTTAATTCTATGATCCAACTCTTTACTTGGTGAATCGAATTTCTAGATGCTTTACTTTGATTGATTTCCAATTAGATAAATAGTTTATTTAAATTGACTCATTAAAAAGATTGATTGCTTAGCATTTTAAATAAGACATCAGCTGAGTAGATTACTTTAGTCCCTGAGGACGATCTTTTAATCTATACTACAACGCCCGTGCACTTGCAGATGTGTCAAGTTTTTGGCTCCGTTGTCGAGGACCAAATTGTTAACTATTGAGTTAGTCTTGCGAAATTAACGAAGTGTTTTACTTTATTTTCCTTTTCTTTTTGATTGCACTGGTAGTATTGGTGATTGTGCTTGTAGCAATTTTCTCCCTTTTATGCAAAGTCCATTTCTATACGAACCTGATTCTGAGATTGAAAGGACTTTTCGTTTAAGGAGGAATAAGTAAAGACTTGAGGAAAGGCATCACCCCAAGCATTGCTTGTCCTAACATGAAGGCAAACAATTTTGAACTCAAACCGGCTCTTATTTCCATGGTGCAACAATCCCAATTTGGGAGCATGTCGTTAGAAGACTCGAACTTACACCTCTTGGTCTTTTTAGAGGTGTGTGACACAGTGAAGCTCAACGGAGTCTCTACCAATGCCATTCGACTGCAGCTATTTCCCTTTTCACTTGGGGACAAGGCAAGAGCATGGCCTCATTCTTTACATCCCGGGTGCATTACCAGATGGGATGAGCTTAATAGAGCCTTCCTTGCCAAATTCTTCCCACCAAGCAAAATAGCAAGTTTAAGGAACCAAGTCACCAACTTTACCCAAAGGGATGATAAGACACTCTATGAGGCTTGGGAGCGGTTCAAAGACTTGTTGTAGTTGTGCCCTCACCATGGCCTTCAATGATAGATGATTCTTCAAGCTTTCTATGATGGAGTGACCCAACCTGTAAGGTCCACTATTGATGTAGCGGTAGGGGAAACTTTGGTGAATAAGACTGAGGATGAGGCCTACAATTTGATTGAGGAGATGGCGCTCAACAATTTTCAATGGTCCAATGAACGAGGGCAGCCCAAGCGGGTTGGAGGCAAGCTTGAAGTTGATGCACTTACTTTACTTATTGCTAAAGTAGATGCTACGACTTAAAGGTTGGAATGATTGAATGTGAATGTTGTGAATTGTAGTGCCCCTCCCCTATCATGTGAAATATATGCTTCCATTGACCATTTGACTGAGAATTGCCAAGTTGGGAGTCCTGTTGCGTAAAATACTAATGGCCAAGTCAATTATATCAATAATTTCAACCCAAAACCGACCAATGACCCTTATTCAAATACTTATAATTTGGGTTAGAGGAACCATCCAAATTTCTTATATAGGCCTAGCTTTCCACAATGCCTCAAATGAATGCTAGGCAACCCCCCAGATTTCAAAGACCTCCCTTTCCCTAACAAGCTCCCCAAAAGTACAACCTAGAAGCTATGATGGAGAGTATGCTTTTGACGCAACAAAAGCAAAATGAGTATATAAAGCAATTAGCCACTGAAGTTGATGTTCTTACTACTCCTAACAAGATGTTGAAAGCTCAAATTGCCCAACAAGCTAGCTCTTTATCTATACCCCCAGTAGATTCCCAAGTGATCCCGAGCTAAATCCCAAGGAGCAATGCAACGCTATGATCCTAAGAGGGGGTAAACAACTTAAGGGACCTAAGGGGGTAAGCAATGATGAGTCTTTGCAAGTTAAGCATGATGATAATGTTGAGATTGTTGAGGAAGAGGTGTTTATTTCCTTTAATGATTTGCGTAAAGATGATGTTGTGAAGGATGCTAATGTGGTTCTTAAAGACTATAAGCAAACTTCCCCAAACCTTACACTCCGCCTTTACCACTCCCTCAAAGAATGGCTAAGGCTAAGCTTGATTTGCAATTTGGGAAGTTTTTAGAGGTTTTGAAGAAACTATACATTAACATCCCATTTACTGATGCCTTGTCTCAAATACCCTCTTATGCAAAGTTTTTGAAAGAGATTTTGTTTAATAAAAGAAAGTTAGAAGAGCATGAGACTGTTGCCTTGACTGAAGAGTATAGTGCCATGATCTAAAACAAGCTTCTGCTAAGCTTAAGGATCCCGATAGTTTCTCAATTCCTTGTCTATTGGGGAATGTGTCTATTGAACGTGCTTTGCATGACTTAGGGTTAAGTGTGAGTTTGATGCCCCTTTTTTCGTATGAAAAGCTGGATTTAGGAGAAATGAGACCCACCACCATTTCCTTACAATTAGCAGATCGTTCTGTGAAATACCCTACGCGTATTTTAGATGATGTCCCAATGTTCTAGTAGATTTTATGATACTTGAGATGGAGGAAGGTGCGCGCACCCTCATCATTCTTTGGAGGCCTTTCTTGGCCACTGCTGGGTGCGGTATTGATGTCGAAAATGGTAAGTTGTCTTTTGATGTGAGTGATCATCATGTGGAGTTCAACTTGTTTAAGGCTTCTAAATTTCCTTCCATTTCTAATGAATGCCATATGATTGATGAGGTTGATAGTTTGGTATGGGAAACCATTTCTAACCATGAATCTAATGACCCCCTTAAGCATTGTATGTTGAACGATAGATCTACTAAGGATGGAAATTCTGAAGTAGCAATGTGTGCTCACTTCTCGGAAGCCTCTCCATAAGTTCCACCTAAGCTGGTTAAAGTGAAGACCTTGGTAAGTGATGCAAAGCCCTCGTCTGATGAGGAGCGCGCTCCCTAGGCGGAATTGAAACCTCTTCCTTCTTCTTTGAGGTATGAGTTTCTTGGGCCTAATTCTACTTATCCTATGATTGTTAATGCTAGTCTAAGTGCGTATCAAATTGACTCTTTGCTTAGAATACTTAGAATGCATCGTAAGGCCATAGGATATACTCTTGATGATCTAAATGGAATTCATCTGTTTGTGTGCATGCATCGTATTTTGACAGAAGATGACCATAAGCCCTTAATTGAGCACCAAAAAAGATTGAATCCTAATATGCAAGAGGTAGTCAAGAAGGAAAATTCGAAACTACTTAAAGTCAGCATTATCTACCCTATCTTCGATAGTAAGTGGGTAAGCCCAGTCCATGTAGTACCTAAGAAAGGGGGAATGATGGTCATAAAAAATGACAACAAGGAGCTAATTTCGACTAAAACTGCCACGGGATGGCGTATGTGTATTGACTATCAAAAATTAAATAAGGCCACCCAGAAGGACCATTTTCCCCTCCCCTTTATAAAATAAATACTTGAAAGGTTGGCTAGAAATTCATATTTTTGTTACTTATATGTGTATTTGGGTTTTTTTCAAATCTCTATTCATCCTAGTGACCAAGAAAAGACTACCTTTACTTGTCCCTATGGTACATTCGCTTATACAAGAATGCCATTTGGGCTATGTAATGCCCTCGCCACTTTTTAGTGTTGTATGATGGCTATTTTCTCATATTTTTATTGAGGACATAATGGAAGTCCTTATGGATTATTTTTCAGTGTATGTTACAACATTTAACCATTGCTTGAATAATTTGGCCAATTTCTTGCCCAGATGTGAAGATAAAAATTTGGTCTTGAATTAGAAAAAGTATCATTTTATGATACAAGAGGAGGTTGTCTTAGGTCATATTATTTTTAACAAGAGCATTGAGGTTAACAAAGCAAAGGTGGAGGTGATTGAAAAATTACCCCCACCAACTTCTGTAAAGGGTGCGAGGAGTTTTCTAGGATATGTCAGTTTTTACCGGCGGTTTATAAAAGATCTTTTAAAAATTACAAAGCCACTTACTCATTTGCTTGTCAAGGATGTGCCTTTTGATTCTAATAAGGAATGCTTGAGTGCTTTTCTCTGGTGAAAAGAGGCATTGATTATGGCTCTAGTGATGCATGCACCATATTCAGGCCTTCCTTTTGACGTGATGCGTGATGCGAGCGATTTTGCAGTAGGGGAAGTTCTAGGCTAGAGGAAGGACAACAAGTCCTATGCTATTTACTATGCAAGCAAAACTCTTGATGATGCTCAAGCAAATTATGCTACGATGGAGAAGGAGTTCCTAGGGGTTGTGTTTGCCATGGAAAAATTTCGGTCCTACTTGATAAATTCCAGGGTTATTATTTTCACTGATCATGCCGCTCTGAAGCACCTAATGAAGAAGTCCGACTCCAAACCCTGCCTCATCTGATGGGTTCTTCTCCTCCAAGAGTTCGATTTAGAGATCAAAGACAAGTCTCAAATGGATAATGTGGTGGCAGATCACTTATCCCACCTAGGTCCTAAGGTCACTCCTAGGGAAGAGCTCCCAAGTGATGATTCTTTCCTAGATCAACTACTTGCCATTTCTTACCAAGCAACTCCATGGTATGCTGATTTGGTGAATTCAAGGTGTGTGGGATGCTGCCTGCTGGATTATCTTATCAACAAAGGAAGAAACTCCTTTTTGATGTCAAATATTATGTGTGGGAGTAACCTCTTCTCTACAAATTGTGTGGAGATGGGATAAATAGAATATGCTTGCTAGAGGATGAAGTTCATAGTGTCCTACACCATTTTTATGCCTCAACTTATGGTGGACACTTTGGCCCGGACAAGACTATTGTAAAGGTGCTCTAAGCAAGTTTCTATTAGCCCTCTTTTTTCAAAGATGCAAGGAAATTTATCATGACTTGTGATAGATGCCAAAGAATGGGGAACATTTCCAAGCAACATGAGATGCATCAAAGTGGCATTCTTGAGGTGGAGTTGTCTGATATATGGGGGACTGACTTCATGGGACCCTTTCCTCCTTCCTATAACAATCTCTACCTCCTCGGTGTGGTTGACTATGTCTCTAAGTGGGTGGAAGCCATTGTCACCCCAACCAATCATTCCAAGGTTGTCATAAAGTTCCTTCGGAAAAATATTTTTATAAGATTTGGCACACTGAGAGCTCTTTTAAGTGACAATGGAACTCACTTTTACAACAAAGCACTTGAGTCACTTTTGAAGAAGTAGCGGGTCTCTCATAAAGTCGCTACACCTTATGATCCCCAAATGAATAGCCAAGTCGAGCTATCTAATTAGAAATTGAAGAGAATTTTGGAAAAGACAGGGAATAGATCCTGAAAAGATTGGTCTTCAAAACTTGACTATGCTCTTTGGGCCTACTGAACGGCATACAAGACTCTTTTAGGCACTGCCCCATACCGTTTAGTGTTTAGAAAGTCCTGTCATTTGCCGATGGAGTTGTAACACAAAACTTATTGGGTAATTAAGATGCTTAATTTTGATCTTAAGGTGGCCAGAGAGAAGCGGGCTTTGCAATTATGTGAACTTGATGAACTAGGATTAGAGGCTTACGAGAGCTCCCACATTTACAAGGAAAGGATCAAGAAATGGCATGATAAGCACATTTTAAAGAAGATATTTGAGGAAGGCGACATGGTCCTTTTGTTCAATTCTAAGCTGAAATTATTGCCGGGCAAGACGAGATCCCGGTGGTCGGGACCATTTCAAGTTATCATGGTTCATCCTCATGGTGCAGTGGATGTATAGAGTGAATCCATTGGTGCATTCAAGATAAATGGACAGCAACTCAAGCCTTATCTTGTGGGTGACCCTATTGACAAAGTCGTCGTCCATACACTTACCAATCCTGAGCATACATAGAAGTATGGTCAAGCTCTTGACCTTAAAAGAGCGCTTCTTGAGAGGCAACCTAAGCCCTTTTATAGCCTTGATTTTCATTTTTTTTAGGTAGTTTTTGATAAATGATAAAAAAGGAGAGAAAAAGAACCCAAAGGTAAAAAAAAAGGAAAAAAACAAGAAAAAGGGAAGAAAGATGATGGGCACAGACGGCCCGTATTACTCAATACGGCCGTAGTGTGCCCACCTTTCAAAATGGAGAAATCAGCACCCAACAGCCACCATGGTCCGACCATGGTGTCACCCACAGTTCGTGATGGACTGCTGCGGGCCACAGTAAAGGGTTTTGACTGTAGTGACCGTCTACTTTCCCCCACATTCATCTCCTACCTCGACACACACTCTCTTTCTCTAAACCCTCTATTGTTAAACCTCAATCTCTCCCTTATTTCATCCCATTTTCACTCTATTTTCACTCAAAATCTTCCCTTTTCTCTTAATTTCTCTCTTTCTCAAACAAATTTCATTCTTTCCACCATTTCTTCTCTAAGTTCATCTCACTTTCACCCTTCCTCCATAACCATCTTCTTCTCTCTCTAATTCTTCCTCATTTTTCGCTTAAATTCTTCATTTTCTTTTCTCACACCTCATTTTTGAGGTTTTTGTTTCAATTTTCTTACATTTTACATCTATCGCACCTAGCAAGAGACAAAGGAGCATTAAGGAGGTAGGGACATCTAGCCAAGCACCATCACAACCTCCATGAACCTCCTGCACTTCGACTAATGCACGGGCCCGAGGCAACATTCCTTATCGTGTTAGTTTGACTAACCACGAATATGTTGCTAGATATACTTGCTTGAATGAACGAATTGTTATGGCAACTCGTTAATATAAGGAGGAATTATTGCGATGTTTGGGATTGTTGGATGATACACGGTGGTTACTTATGCGGGGGGTATAGGATATTTTATTGAAATGAAAGAGCATACATATCAGGACCTTAGTCTAGAATTTCTGAGTAGTTTATAGGTTGTAGTCGCTCAAGGGCCTCAATGTTAAGCGGGTTATATTTCATTTTATTTGCAAGGGCAATTTTATAAGTTAAACTTAGGTACCTTTAATAGTATGTTTGGTTTTCCTTCTAGCATAGGCTTACTAAACCGACAACTTCCCGGTGAATTCAACCCGAATGCATTTTGGGGCGAGCTTTCAGGGAGTTTTAGGTAAAGTCACTAGCTCTTCTAAATGCACCCATATTAGGAACCCTTGCATTCGAGTGGCTCAGCGTATTCTCACTTGTTGTTTCTTTGTTCGAGATGATAGTTTGAATGTCCTAGGATTGTGCGAGTTATACCTTCTATCTTGTATGCTAGATGGTGTCCAAGTTGATCCTGGGGTGTTTTTCGCCTGAAAATTGTATAGTGCGGCTGTTAGCACTAAGGGTAGGATAGTCATTAGGGGTATAATCACCACCATTGCTAGATTCTTCGGTTTTAAGCCCAACCTCGAGGATCGAGTTTCTGGGTCCGAGTGGCTTGATCAAGTTGCTTTTGAGCTAATTAACTTTTACGAAGTAGAGGCTGGATGTTTGTGCTGGATTTATCTTGGGGATCGGCTTCTACCACTTCCCAATGTTGATCGAACCACTTTACTTCACCAGGGTAACCTTCAATGGGTACCTGGCGATGCTAAGGTCGTGCAAGCACCTCCTCCACCCTTATTTACTTATCAGGCCAGACCTAGTTCCTCCTCCCAACCTACCGCCACTAACTATGTAGACCTCCAAGCCACCCTTAGGTCTATGTAAGAGAAGCAAGTATCCCTTCGAGCCTGTGTTGCCTCTAAGAATGCCCTTCTTCGTGACTTTGTCCAAGAACATGCTTGCTACCCAGACCTAGTATTTTCAAGACTATAAGGTTTGTCTTGAGACCTGGCGAGATTGGCATATCTCTTATGGCCAACCTCCCCACCCTCATTCCCCACCTTCCTTCTTATTACTTCTTACTACTCCCCTTCCCTTTTCTACTCTGTGCTCACATTGAGAACAATGTTTTGTTCAAACATGGGGGAGTTAGTTAATTGATGGCATCTGATGCCTGACTTGGTTTAGTGTGTGCTTGTGTATGCATTGTATTTATTGTTTATGCTTGCATTTAGAATTGCATTTTAGGTTTTAATTTTATGTAGCTAGAGCATGTTAGAGGTATATCTAGGTTTCTTTTCACTTTCGATTTCTTTTATAGTTTTTTTTCCTTTTCTTTTCTTGGTATTGTTATCAAGAGCATGCATTCACTAGAAAAAACAACAACAAGAAAATTGCCCAAAAAAAATGAAAAAAAAGAGAAAAAATCCTCCGTTGATGAACTTTATGGACTAGAGAGACTTCTTTGGTTTAGATTGATGCTTTGTCTTGCCCAATTGTGAATAAAAGTGTTTGAAAATAAGTTTGCAAAAATGAGCTTCATGTTTTGATCATATGTTATGTGCGAATTAATTGCCCCCATGATTCTTTACATGAATGTTGGCATGTGTCTCCTAATGAGCTCGGTATAACCTTAGTTGATGTCCCGTGAGGCTTTGTGTTTTTAAAAAATAACTTATTAATTTAGTCTCTTGTCAATTCATACGCTACTCTTCCTCGACATCATTTCTCTAGAACTTACTTTGACTCTTATTCAAGATCACACTCAGAATATGCATTTAGGCAACAATGATTGAGGCATTCTTTGACTTGTTAACCCAAAAGACCAAACAGCCACCCTTGTTATGCATAATATATTCCTTGCTAGCCGCTTTGGGCTTATATCCATTTTTATTGATTTAAACCTTTGAACATTACCTTTGGCCAAGCATTTATCTAACCCTTAAGCCAAGATTAGATCATCCTTGTAAATCGAGTTTGATTGGGAGTTAGCAAGGTGCATTGAGATCTTTTTGGTGGATTTGGTTGGTCAATTGGTGAACGGAGTTGTGTTCTTGTGTTTATATAAGAAATCCTTTGTCTTATCATATAAAGATTAGAGAAGAGTTGAAATTCAAGTTTGATATAAATTCCCTTAGCTAACTCTTTTAAAAAGGAAAAAAAAAACAAGAATAAGTGGAAAAAACAAACGAAAAAAACAAAAAGAAACGAAAGAAGAAAAAAAATAAATAAAAGAATGAAGAAAAAAAAAAGTGTTGGCCTTGTTTGGATTGTAAAAAGTATATATGACTTTCAACTCTTTTTTTCTTCATTTGGTTATGAAAGGGGATGTATTTTGTTATTGAATTGTATAGGTTTGAGGAGAGTGTTGCACAAGGGCATTGGAAGCATTTAGCTGTTAGTCTATGGCTTCCAGCTCCACATTTCCAAAATATTCATTCCCCTCTTACCTTTACCTATGGCCCCATTACAGCCTCATGAAGTCCTCATAATTGTCTAATATGTGTTGCATACTAGTGATGGTGAATTAGAGAGTCTTATCAAGCCTATGGTGGATTTGAGTCTATGGAATGAGAGTTAAGAAAACCTTCCTATATTTTCAAGCACATGTGTGATGAGTGTCAAATGATTGTAGTGAAGTTCTATCGGCATTGCTAGCTTCATTTGTTTCATATGTTGATGTGATTGTATTTGATGATTTGGGGGGGATTGATTCAAATTTGATATTGTGGTCTATCAATGATTTTAAAAACTCCATTTTCTAGCCTGTTTGTTAAATGATTTTTGCAGTTTTGGGCTAACTTTTGATCGGCTTTGCTATTGAGATGCTACTAATGTCTATCCTAAGGAGGTTGTAAATAATTTTTGGTCTTAGTGTTGCTTAGGGACAAGCAACGATTCAAGCATAGGGGAGTTTGATAAGTACTTTTATATACTTCATTTTGTGGGATGTTTTGTAGCACTCTTTGGGGAATTTGAGGGCTTAATGTCATAATTTTTACTCCTATTTTCATTTGATGCTTGGGTATGGTTCTTTGGTGATTTTACAAGATTTTAGACCATTTGACCCAACATTTGACCCTTGTTTGAGTGCTTGTTGGCCCTCTACAGAGGTACCCCAAGCCCTATGCCCGTGGAGCAAGAGAAGAGTAAAAGATTTTAAAACTAGCCAGAACCACACGGTCTAACCGTGCTGAGCCTATAACTGCTAACCTCTTTATCTTCCTTTGTTGTATGGCTGAGAATGCCCCATCTGCTACTTAAAAAGGCGTGTTTGAAGGCTTATGAATGGAGAATTCAGCACCCACCACCATCTCACGACTACTGTCCCATCCATCTCTCCTTTAGTTAGAGTTTAGTTTAGTCTATTTTTGGAGCAAAAAGGTGAATTGAAGGGAGACGTTTTGCTCTTGGAGGCTTAAGGATTGTGGCACAATTGAAGGGATTCCATTATTGGAAAGTTTTCCATCCCTTTGAACTTATTCTTAAACTCTTGTTTTAGTTCAATTAGAAATATGAGTTTGTAGTTTTATTTAATCTAGGGATTTGTTAGCCATAGTGTTGTAGTTGGATCCCTAATCTTTATAATCTTGTGTTTATTACTTCTATCTTGAGATTGAAATGTTGTGAGGAAAGTTTGGCCAATTTTCCTTGCTTGTGTTAGGTAGTTGAATGAAGTACTGAAAGGTGAAACTCACTACTAGATCACCTTGGTAGAACTTGACCTAGTGAAACTTGAGAGAGAATTGCTTGTCAAGAGGACACTTAGCATTCATGAATTTTCAACCTAGACTAAATCAAAGACACTTGAGAGAGTGTTAGTTGAATTCGCTTAGGCAATTTAATTTATTTTGAAAGAAAGGATTAAATTTAACTCGATTGTAATTCCTTGAATTGTTTAATCTGTGAAAAGTGCACGCTTAATTCTATGATCTAACTCTTTACTTGGCGAATTGAATTCCTAGATGCTTTACTTTGAATGATTTCCAATTAGGTAATTAGTTTATTTAAATTGACTCATTAAAAAGATTGATTGCTTAGCATTTTCAATAAGACATTAGCTCGGTAGATTACTTTGGTCCTTGAGGACGATATTTTAATCGATACTACAACACCCGTGCACTTGCGAGCGTGTCACTATACTTAACTTAAAACTGATTTTAATACATAATGGTTCCTTAGGATGTTAATGTTCATCCCAAATAGAGAAATCAACCCTAAATTAGGTTTAGGTGGGGGAAACAACCAAAAACTTAAACCGGGTCTAGAACAGCCTCAAACCGCTATAGCTAACAAAATGCAGCTGGAACTTCATGACGAACTACTCATGATTTGGACTTATCTTCATGAAATTGATACCTTAGGATGTTGGTTAATATCTCAACCAAAACTTCTAGCCTTAAATCAGGTTTTAGGTAGTAATCCCACCTAATCTTTCAAGACAGGTAAACTAGACATTTGTGGTATACCTTCACTGTTTCGGGCCAATGCAGCAACATGCCTATGACATAGGCCAAAATTGAGTTGCCTTCATGAAAATAGACTTCTTACGGGTCCAACAAAGTAGGACTTGCCCATAGGAGGTCTTGGAAACTCCCAGAATCATACTGTCCAAAACGGTGTTTAATTCTAGCATGGAGCAGGAGAACAAGGTTTGAATCTGGCTGAGTGTAATCTAGTTGCCTTGATCTGCCTGACCTTGAGTGGCATTTTGAACATGATTTGGATCTTGGAAACTCTGTTGTGTGTTATACCCTACGTCACTTTGCATAATCTATGTCAACCACACAAACTAACATTTATCATTAACAAACTCAGTGACTTAATCATGGGCTAGACTATAGAAGACACTTACCAAATTATAGAAGGGACTAACCAGTGGATTGTCCTTTTTTTCTTTATATTATAGTTTCATTAGCTACAACCCTAATATAAATCCTACTAGTTTTGATAACCCAAGTACGAACACTAGAATTCAATCAAATTAGAGTATTAAGTATTAGAAAAACGTCATCTGACACCTTATAACAAACTTATCAACGAATTGATTTAACAAATATCTATGACAATTTTCTAATTAAAAAAAATGGGTTTAAGCCATCTATTACCAACTAGGGTGATAATTATGTCTAAAACACTATAAAATTTATGTGCACAATCCCTTTAAAGTGTCATATGAACTTATATTAAACAAATTAGCATGCATTCTAATTAATCTAACATAAATATCATGAACAGTAAACAAAAACCATGATAGTTACATGAATAAATCAATATGAAAATAAAGCACAAAATTTGTTTCAAAATAATAAATCTAGCATGGTTTCAAATATATTATTTCAAGCAACAAAAACAAAAAAAAAAAACCTACTCACTCGGACTAAAAATTAAAACATAAACTCATTAAGAATCTCATGTTTAAAACAAATCTAGTAAACTAAAACAACAATACTATAGATTGATGTGATGATAGGCGATGCAATGGTTATATGATCTAGAAGATAGCTTGATGGCATGGTGACAATGTGGGCACTGGCAAGATGCATTGATGTAAAAGATGGGAAGGTTCAGTGGTGATGGATGAATGAGGAGACACCCCCTTTTTAAAGGGGAATAATCCAAGTACGGCTGGCTAGCCAAGGCTTTAGATTTCCTTCTTCAATTAGGACTAGTAATCTCCTAACCCTAGTCTTCCAAATAAATCATTATGAAAATAAACATCTTTTATAAATCATTATTTTTGGGCTGACTTGATAAACCCACTTGAAATTCCTTCGATATAAAAGCCCACTTCCTAACGAATTTTCTTTGCCTCTCCACTTCATTACTCGTTAGCCTAAAAATCAATAAAATAAAGTAAATTACCAAAATAAGATGCATAATAATATAAGCCAAGTAGGTGTTAAAAATATACGTAAATTATGATTTAATAAATTCCCCCACACTTAATCTGTGGACATCTTTCTGCAAAGAAATCCGATACTCGACCTAAAAATTACTCCTCCTTCTTATAAAATCACGCATAAAACATGAAGTATACCTTACACGTTGGCTCGCGGTAACAACCCTATCTCGAGGAGGAGTCACACTGTCAGGATTTCTTAGAAGGAATCCCTAAGGCTATTGAGGTTTAGTTAGGGCATTAGCATTTAGTTAGGCATTCTGAAATAAAACTATAAGAGTTTCCCCTATTTTTGCAACATTTTATAGACTTAGCTTAAGCTAAGGGTGCCTGTAAGTTGATAATAAGTTAAGACAGGATACAGGTAACTTGAATCACCACCACGGGCCACCTGCTCGGGTCACTAACACTCAAACTAACTAAACATAGGAGTTATAACATTATATACATACGTTCAGAGTTGACTATATGCTTACATATTTAACGAGAGGCTTAAACAATTATAAATATGGTAAGGCATCAAACACTTCACAGCAACCATTCAGCAAAATTGGCTAAAAAGATGCCCATAGCTCGACATCAAAATAACTTCAAAATAACCTTTATACCTGCTTAGACTGAACTAAGAAAAGGGAATAAGGAAAGGGGTGAGCTACCACGCGCTCAATGAGTATTTCTCAACTCGTTAAAAGCCAAAACCAGTTGCAGGCATAATGATATGTAGTAGTCACACAACATTTGTATATTACTATCATATAAGGTAATCAAGTGTTCCCAAGGAAAATCATCACCCCTAAACTTCACACTAAGCCGCTTAATCTCGTATCTAGACCCTTAATAACAAGACTTCCTTAATAACAGAGCATTTAGCCATATAAGCAAGCAAAAACCACAAACATAGGGTAAAAAGCTTTCAGACTCGTATTTTGGAAATGTAGTGACTCATTTTGCATTTAAAGAATCGTTCACAATCCAAACTAGCCTCCTCAAGGCTCATATGCTCTTTAAAAGTTCCTGAAACACCCACAGTGGCAAGAATTCAACCGTCTTCTCATATATCAGGAAAATATCTTTCTACTCAGCATAAGATGACATAATGTTCTGGCTAGGGGAGATCTGCACTCGCCCTATGTGAGGTCGCCACTCACAACTCACGTTATCTCTGGGGTATACGTAACATAACATTTGGCCAAAATGCATCTCAGTAGAGTAGTTCTAACTTCAATATTGTCCTCTATAAGGCCAACAGCTCACGCCTTATTCTGCGTCCAATCCCCTTCAAGTGGGTCACGAATCACCTTTTTTTAATAGTTGCTTACATAGTTAAAACCATGCTCGTCTAGCAAAATAACCAATAACCCTATTAATGGTTTATGGTTCTTTCATTTTCGATCAAAAAGCTTCTTAAGAGCATGGCGAGTTTAACTCGCAATTCAAAACTTAAAGTAATTGGCTAGCATATAATTCAAATGAAGTTTTGCAATTAACACATTCAGTTGCCCTTTTTCAATTCGTTTAAATCCTTTTGAACACAAAGAAAGAGATATAAACAAACTAAGGCCTTAGAACATTTTCAAGCTCGTCACTTATTTGCTTTTTAACTTCCTAGACCTATCGACTATTCAGTTGAATCATTCATTGAGTAGTTCGACGATTTAGGATCATTTTAGGCTACAAATACCTTAACAATCGAATACGCAACTGGTGAACATTTAGAAACATTTCAAATTATGGAAACACGCTTTTAACGACCCTTTTAAAGATGGCTAAAGTTCATAAACCATTCATATAGCATCATTTAAACAAATCAAGAGGGAAGGGGTACACAAATAGCACATTTGGTATCACTTCGCAGAAACAATTTCAGCAGAATCCACCTAATGTCCCAAATACTTCGCAGTCCACACGACTATGATTAATATCAAACCTAGGCTCCCTCCTCACACAACACCAACTACAAAAACCTCAAATCGCTCATTAGTTTCACCTCAGGCCATCCAACTATAAAGCTCAGTTTAATATTGCCATAATTCAATCATTAATTCATGAAACCAACATTCACAAGCATAGCATTCATATCAATCACCAAAAACAGAATTTAAGTATATCCAAACTGATCTAGCAATAACATTTAAGCACAATTCGGTTTGCTTTATAATTCCTCAAATCCCCCAGTTAGCAACCTATGAGCGTAGCGTTCACATACAACCATCAAAACAGAATTTAGGCATAATAAAACTGATTTAGCAGCAACATTAAGACACAATTCTGCTTGTTCCGCAATTCTCCACATTGATCAGTTAGTAAAAGTTATGCATCAATTCAACATGCAAGAGTCCTAAACCGGCATCATCATCATATTTATCCAATTTCAGTCCTAATTCCTCCAATTACTGATAACCAACTCAAACTCAAGCATGAACAAACTACATTCGTTAAAATCTGTTAAAATTAATAATAATTAGGAGGAAGAGAAAACCCACTTCGATTCCAAGCTAGAGAACTCAACTAAGGGATTTTGGGCTTCACTATAGATGCTTGAAAACCTGGATTTTGACTCCTTGCTGCAGCCATGCCCCAGACTTTGCAAATCAGACCCCAAAATCATCTAAACTTGGCTCACTGACTTGAGATTGTGGTGGATGATTGGTGCTGCGAATTCACTCCCAATTTATAGAGGTAATTGAGTAGCTAAAGACAGGGTTGCATGGTCGAGCTTCGGCACATGTTTGGTGCCTTGAAATGCCGCCCAGATCTACCACAAACATGGTGGTCTTTTTTGGATTTTGCCTAGAATTCGCAGTAGGGGTTTGTTAGGTACTGGGGGAGGTTGAATGAGGGGAAATCCAAGCTGGGTTGAGGAGAAATCAAGGGGATTTAGTGCTTTGTAGGTGCGTGTATGGAGAGCAGCAGAAGATGAAGGAGCAAAAGAGAGAGAGAGAGATGGGGGGCTCGAGGGTCTCGCGTCTACAGGAGGAAGAAGAAGCCAGACTTAAGTCTGGCACCGTTTTAACGAAAATGCCCCTCCTCTTCCCCTATTTTTTCGTTTCAAACTTGCCTAATAATTAACACTGCTAGTCTAATCTCATACCTCATATTTTGAACTCGAATTGATAGTACAATCTCTCGTCAATCAATCGTTCCCGATTATACTGAGGTTCGATTTAATAATTAATGAAACCAAATCTAAGGTTGACAACTAGTCGTATTCGAGATTCTATTCGATTTAGTACCCGATAATAATCATTATTAACGCTTATTAAAAATCATCGAAAAACTTTCAAAACTAATAATAATAATAATAATAATAATAATAATAATAATAATAATAACATCAACAACAATAATAATAGCAACAATAATATCCTTTTTAATAAAATTATCGTTCATGCAAGCACGTCAATAATAATTTAACTTATATAGTTACTAAAGTACGATTCTATAACGTTATAAGGTAAGACAATAAGTTTAACGTAAAAATAAAGAATGCAGGCATTACACTTGCTTTGGAAACATCTTGATTCAAAAGTTACTTAGTCTTTCCTAGACAAATACCCACCCAACATTAAAGAATTTCTTTGTTTGCTCACATAATTCTCTAATAAGTTAGCAAGAACAGCAACTATTTATCCATCTTACTTAAGCATGCATACACTATCAATAGATCTTACAAAAGTAAAAGTAAGGAATATTAACAGCTGGTGGCTATAGAGACAACTGAACTAGAAGAGTTACCTTATTGAAAATTGATTCTAAACATATCTTGCCCCCAAAAAAAAAGTTTCATGCCCTTTTTTTAAAACTCCATGCAAGCATATATCTGAGACCCATGTAGGATCTTAGAAATATAGCATTCCTTATCTCACAATCACTTGAAAAGAGATGCTAGAATGAACACTTTATTCTCTTATTTTTCAAATCTTTGTATGCTAGTATGGTTTGAGTCATTGACCACTCAAAAGGGGCATGAGTCTCCCAACGTGAGTTACTTCATACATAAGACTCAACTTGAGATCAAAAATTGAGGGAAAAGATGCAGAACCACCTACTCCTACTCATGTTGGTAATCTAATAGTGTTTCTTTTTTTTTCTTTTTTTTGGTACTTATAATCGTTAGTATATTTCAAGCAGTAGACAACTCTAAAGAGGGTTAACTCACTTGCCTCAAATTCAAGGATATTACTTAAGGAGAACAAGTGTTGCACCACGTAAACCTACCTGTGTTGGGAAACCAACATAGTTTTTATTCTTTTTCTCTTTTTTTTTTAAGGCAAGCCAAATAGTTACAATTAAAATGAATTCTAGTACTTTAGCATTCTAGGAAAGCAAAATAAGTCCTTTGATTGTCTTTAATGCGATCATTAAAGAGATCCTAGCATAAACTACTCATTAAAATGTGATCATTAAAGTATACCACTACTCATTAAAGAGATATATGAGGATCAATTCAAACTGCTCAAAATGACAATTAGAATGCTCAAAAGATCCCAGTCATACAAGAATAAAATAAAAATAGTAATATAGAAAAATTTAAGCTAGAAATCCTAGCATAAACTCATGTTCATGCATTATATTACTAGGAAAACACCAAAAATGACTTTTTTTAAAAATTTTTGGGATCAATTTTAGTTTTTTCCCCAAAATACAGTAATTAAATACAAGATGCAGCCTACTTCCCATACTTAATTTGTGTATTGTTACTAATGCATGTAAAATGATGAAAATAATAAAGATAAGGCATGACTAATGTAAACTTCCCTTAAAACGTTGGGGCACTCCAACCAGCACTTTTTTTTTAATTTTATGCCATTGGCTTGACACAATCGTAGCTTATAAATCCTCTAGTTAGATCTCCTCCACTAAGTAGGCCTAGTCTCCTTGATAAAAATGCTTTAGCATGTGACCATTCACCTTAATAATCTTGTTAGTAGAAAAAGATCTAATCTTAACACCACCATAGGGATAGATTTTTATTACCTCAAAGGTATTAGCCATCACGAGTTTTGCTTTCGAGGAAAGAGTGTTAATTTTGAATTAAATAGCAACACTTTTTCACCTATGTGAAATTCGTTCCTACTAAGCTTAGCATCATGAAAGGTTTTTTGTAGATCATTGAATTGTCATAGGCTTTTAGACGAATCTCTTCCAATTCCTATGAGTGTAACTTATGCTCCTTCCCTACTAGATCGTAATCTAAATTACACTACATCATAGCCCAATATGATTTATGCTCTAACTGACATGTAAGGTGACAAGCCTATAGGTGTCTTGTACGTAGTTTTATAAGCCTAGATAGCTTTATCTAACCTAAGCCTAGAATCTTTCTTGTCTGGCCTAAAATCTTTTCTAATATGCCCTTGATCTCCTTATTAGGGATTTCAGCTTAGCCATTTATTTAGGAATCATAACTAGTAGATACCGTATAAGTTATAGGATATTTAGCCAACAAGTAATCAAGATTTTGTCACAAACATATAGGATTGTTCTAGGCTGCATATTTATGTAGAATAAAAGATTTAACATGTTTTATCATAGTTTTAGCATCATCAACTCTAGTAGCCACAACTTCAATCAATTTAAATACATAAGCAACAAGCATAAGAATGTAAGAAAAACCCAAAAAAGGGGGGATAAGGTCCCATGAAGTCCACACTCTAAACATAAAAAATTTCAAACATACACCTTATGCAAAGGCATTTGATTCCTTCTAGATAAGTTAGCAGTCTTTTGGGATATGTGACACAAAGCTACAATAGAATTAAATTTATTATCATCTACGAAAGGCCTTAGGATCTAATCTCCATAGAATTTCCATCGATATGGCTTATCCGAAACATAATATTTAGACTGGCTTTTATCTTCTCTTTTTGGGCTCTAGACAAGTCTTTAGGAAAAGTTTTGGTAGCTATGTAATTAGCTATATCACATACCAAGGCAACCTATTAGTGACGACATATATAATCTCATCAAGAAAATAATCACTAAATGGATTACTACTTTGCATTTTCTAGCCTACTTAGATAGTCAGCTACTAAGTTTCTAGGCTCTCCCTTGCCCTTAATTCCAATTCGAATTCTTACGATAACAAGACACATCTAATCAATCTAGGTTTTGAGTTATTCCTACTCAACAAATGTCTAATAATAGAATGACCCATATAGACAGTAACTTTAACATCTAATGGATAAAGACGAAACTTTTCATGAGCAAAAACAACGGCATACATTTCTTTTTCTACAGTAGTGTAGTTACATTATGTTGGGTCTAGAGTTCTGGTAATAAAGTAAATCACATGAGGGACCTACCTTACTCTTTGACCTAAGACTACCTTAGCTACCGTGTGACCTAGTTAGGGGGTTATACTATAGGAGTAGTGGTCAATTTGAGTCAGATAAAAACTCTTATACAGTCTTCATTAAAATCAAATCGAACATCTTTTGCAAGAAAAAAGGGGACATGATCTTAGAAAATCCCTTGATAAATCCTGTATAGAACCTATAGTGACCTTAAAATAATCTTATCTCCCTGACTTATCAACCTCTAACCCCTTAGATGACACTACTTGACATAGTATTACTCTGAATTGCACCATGAAATTACACTTTTCAAAATAATGCACCAAGTTAGTCTCAATGCAATGCTTAAGCACTATAGTAAGATGATATAAGCACTCATCAAATGAATCACCATGTATAGTAAAATCATCCGCGAAACATCCATAATTTTGGTGATGAAATTAGAAAAAATGCTGTTCATATATCTTGAAAATGTAGTAAGAGCGCTTCAAAGGCCAAATAACATCCTTTTAAAGTGTAACTGCCAAAAGGACAGGTAAAAGCAGTCTTTTCTTGATGCTCAGGAACTATAGCGACTTGAATGTATCTTGAATATCCATCTAGAATTTAGTAGTGTGACCTCCCAGATAGTTTCTCTAGTGTTTGTCCATAAAGGGCAATGAGAAATAGCCTTTCTTTGTGTCCTTATTTAGTTTTCTATACTCAATGTACACTCTCCAGCCACTTTGAACTCGGATGGGCACTAATTTCATCTTCTTTATTCTGAACTAATGTTGTCTCTCCCGCTCAGAATTAGTTATAGGATATATCCCTCTAGCATCTAACCACCTAGGCATTTCGTTTTGAACTACCTCCATCATAGATGGATTTAATCTTTGTTGAGGGTTGTTTTAGGCTTAGCATCTAACTCTAATGTGATATTATGTGTACATAGTGTCAGAGTAAGTCCTTTAAGGTCTGCTAAAGTCCACACTAATGCTTTAGTACATTCTTTAAGCACCCTAATAAGTTTAACCTCTTGTTCAAGTTTAGGGGCTAAAATGCGAGAGGATAGCAACTTTGTGTGGGGCAATTCTAGCTTCTTAGGTCTGCCACTTACATATAGTTGCAACAAAAACTCCATGCTATCTACTAAATTATTACCAACATGGTAAGTCACGCTTTAAAACACAAACATATCCAAACCCTAAGTAAGCACAGTTAGTAATTCATCCTCATAAGACAATTCATAAATATCCTGGGACAATTCATCTATCACATAAATGTATAACAATACTTCACATTACTAGGAAATGTCATGGCATCAAAAATATTAGACTTAATAACTTCACTATCAAATTCCAAACTCTATGTTCCTTTATGCACATCTATTTTTGTCCTAGATGTTTTAGAAAATGATCTACTAAGTAATATTGAAATGTCGGGCATGCATTACCCATGTCCAATATAACAAAATCTGCAGGAAAAATAAACTCATTGACTAAGACTAAGACATCCTCTAAGACTGCATCTAGGTATACATTGCTCCTATCAGTTTAACTAAATCATTATACCACTTTTCTTTAACTCTCCTAAGTTTATTTATCATAAATGAACCTAGGAATCACATTAAGGGAAGCTTCTAAATCGAGCATGACTTTACCAAAGCAAATATTCCAGTTTTACAAGGAATGGAATATACGCCTGGATCCTCACATTTAGGAGGAAGCTTCTTTTACAAACAACGATACATTTCCCTTACACTTACCTTTTCATTCATGTTTAATTTATGTTTTATAGTACAAAGCTCTTTAAGGAACTTAGCATCATGAGGCACTTGCTTAATAGCATCTATGAGAGGAGTGCTGATCTAAACCTTCCTAAATGTTTCTAAGATTTGGTTCGCCTTAACTATATGAGGAGTTATCTCTCCTAGTCTACTATAAAAAGCTTGTAATGGCTTGTAAGATTCCTTCTTACTCTCACCCAACTGCTTCCTTAGCATTAAGGGCGTCATCTTGATTCTGGTCAGGTTAAGGCTCGTTGACCTCCATTTTTGGTCTACCTCTCTACTCTTCCTAGGTTCCTTCACTTCCTTACTACTTTTAAGTGTCATGGAACTCATATTTTTTGTTAGGTTCTTAAAATGTTGAGATGGCAACCTATGTGCATTTGGGTTGCAAAATATAGCATCTATAGTAGTGTGTCTCTCTAGGACTTGTTTAAGGATCATCTCTATGTTCTAAAACCTATTGTCAGTCTCTTTTTTCTGGTCACCCATCTTTTTTATTGCTTGCTCTAGAAGGAAATTTGTTCTATCTTGAGCACATGGTTAACATGGTGGTTAGTCAAAACCTAAGCTGTTGTTCCTAAGTTCATACACAAGGTTAAGGTAGTCTCCCCATGTTTCATTATAAGTGTTATTGGAGTATGGATCATACTTCCTTTGACCTTGATTAGAAAAACACAACATTCATATTCCCCTTTGAAGTGTACAGCACGCATCAGTAGGATGTCCCTCTAAGTAGCAAACACCACATGCTATTATTTTTTGAACTCCTCTAATAGCGAGTTTGTTTAACATTGCAGTGATCTAAAATAATTGAGTCTCTACAGATGGACGTAAACTAAGCTCATTGACTTTCCTAAATTGAGTTTTCCTAGTTTCAAATTGTTAAGTGTTTTGGCTATATTGTTAAAAAAATTCTCGAGCCTGAGACAGAGTCTTATTAACCAAAGTCGCGCCACTAGCAGCATCTAGCATATTTTTGTCAGTAAACAATAAACTCTCATAAAAAATATTGGATTAATAATTGTTCAGAAATTTGATTTTGGGAACAACTAGCACATAATTTGTTGGAACGTTCCCAATATTCATAAAAAGTTTCCCTAATCATTTGCTTAGTGCCACCTATTTGTTTTCTAATGGATCCAAATCCATATGCGAGAATTTGGTTTTTCTAGGAATGCTTTATAAACTTGAGTCTATGTAGTGAAAGTTGCAGGGGACAAATAGTGTAGCCAATCTTTGACCTTATCCTGAAGTGAAAAAGGAAGGGGTCTCAACTTAATTTGATCTTGGATGATTAATTCAAGTTGCATGGTTGAACATATAATAATGAACTCATCTATATGACGATTGATATGAGTTATCACCAGGTAGTCCATGAAATTTAGGTAATAGATTTAAAAATCCAGAATTCAGCCTAAGTGGTCGATCTAATGTAGGATATGAAATCGACAGAGGTTATGTGTCCAATTTAGGTGTAGCAAATTCATCTAAACTAGGCATTCTTTCTCAGACTCCAAAACTTATGGATTTAGAATCACTTACTTGCTTTTTAGACTTCACAGTTTCAGAATCACTTTTTTACTGGTCAACCTCCTCAAACACATTCTCCTCTTTTGCTCCAATCATATGACCACTCCTCAATTCTATGAACTAAAACCACCAACAAAAAGAAAATACTAAAGTCATTAACAAAATAATAAAAATACTAAAATTAAATAGATAAAAACTAATGACTTTATTTCCTTTCCCTAGTGGTGACACCAAATTTTGTTAGCCTATCATATAACTACAAATTAAACCACTACTTGGGCTTATAAATAAGAATATAGCATAGAGAACTAGGGATCGAATCCACAAATAAGGACATGGTAATAAACTAGTTTAAATCTAATTAAATTTACCACTTTAAATTTTTTTTATTTTTCTTCCAATAAATTCAAACTAAGGAAGGAAAAATATGAAAAATTACTCACTAATACTTTTGCATTGCTAAACATAATTTTGGAATTAAGACAGCAAATAATTCACCTAATTAATCTAGAAAATGTAAATTAGAAAATAAAGTGAAACAAGGCGAGAAAATCAAAGTAGAAAATATGATATTTGAAATTATTAAAGATTACCTAATAAATTTACCCTAATAATATGGACATAATACATTTAAACTAATAAAGCTGAAAAGTATATTTATTAACATAATATATTCACCTAACTAAAATAAAAATTCTAAACAAAATATCAAATCTGAATATCAAATCTGAAAATAACAGTTAATACACCACTCTTAAATAAAAATTAAAATAAACAAGAAAATTAGCCAAATCATAAAAGATAATTTTCTATACTTAATCAAAGTCTAAAAGCATAAAACCAAAAATAAAAACTTAATTTTCTGATTTATCAAAATAAAAGGTTACACATATCACAAAATAACTCTGTAAAATTATCAACTAATTCCCAAAAACTTTGAAATCAAATGACAGCAGATTAGGACTCTATCCAAACCCTAACATGGAATAAAATATGAAAAACACAAAAAGAAATATTTTTAACCTAATTTCTAATAAAATGACAAACAAGTAAAAATGAAACAAAAAATTAATATAAAAGTTAAGCCACACTGAAAATCAAAGTATAATTTATCTAAAATTACTAAGACAAATTTAAAAGACTATTCTCTTAGAGGGGTAAACAAAATTTCATATTAAAGTCTATAAATTTAGGAATTAAAATATTAACCTAAAAGAATCAATTAAAAAGCAAACAAATAATTATCAAAGACACCAAATTTATGAAAACACTTACATAGCCTATATCCACCATGCAAATTAATATTTATCATTAGAAACTATTAGATTTATTCATGAGCTAAAACATAGAAGACACCCACCAATAGATCTTACCTGTTTTTCCTTATATTATAGTTTAACTAGGCCTACCCCTAATACAAAACCTATTATAAACCCCAATTTCAGCTCTCTAGTTTAATCAAGCAAGAGTATTAAGCATTAGAAAAACATCTTCTAGCACTATTGAACCAACTCACCAGCAAATTAATTCAATAAAGATCTATAACAATTTTTCTAATTAAAAGAGATGGGTTTGAGTCACCATGACCAATTCAGGTGATAATTATGCCTAAAAGGCTATAGCTTTTACGTACTTAATCCTTTTAAACTATCATATGAATTTATACTGAACTAATTAGCATCCCTTTCAATTAATCTAATGTGATATCATGAACAATAAACACAATCATTATTGAATTATGAATCAATCAATAAGACAATGAGGCGTAAAAGTTGCTTCAAAATAGTTAATCTAGCATGGTTTCAAATGGATTATGTTGAGTAAAAAAACTACTCACTCTTACAAAAATTTAAAACACATAAACTAGTTAAGATTCTCATGTTTCAAACAAATCTAATAAATTAAAGCAATAATACTTTACCTTGATGTGATGAAAGGTGATGATTCGATCATGATATGATGTATAAGATGGCTTCATGGCAAAGGGGATGGTTTAGGTGGTGGTGTGATGTGTTGATGTGGAAGATGGGGAGGTTCAGCTATGATGGATATATGAATAAAGAGGCACCCCTTTAGATTTGGAAAAACTAACCTGAGACTCAAAACCCGGACTGAACGACCTATACCCATACCTGACCCAACATCTAAAATGGGCTCACTCGAAAGTAGACCTGAAACCCAAATTGGCCCGAACTGCACCATACTCAACCTGAAATTTTTTACAAAGTTGTTTATTTTTACATGACAAGTGTATTGGACCAAAAATTAGCTGATCCGAATTCAACCTGAACTGAAGTTCACCCGACCTGAACAACACCGACAAAAAATGTGACTTAACCCAAAACATGACCCAACCCATACCCAAACCAAATGATCCATTTGGCCAGGTCTACCCCCCTTTTAAAGAGGAATATTCAAAGCAGGGTTTAGCTAGAGTTTCTTCTCCACTAAGGCTTCCAATCTCCTTCTCCAATTAGTACTAGCAATCTCCCAATCTAGTCTTCCAAATAAATCATTGCAAAAATAAATATTTTTCATAAATATTGCTCTAGGACCTACTTGATAAATCCACTTGAATGTCCTTCGATATATAAAACCCACTTTCTAATGTCTTTTATTCTCATCTTCAATTTATTAATCATTAATCTAAAAATAATAAAATAAAGTAAATTACAAAAAAATAATATATATAACATAAGCTAAATAATTATTAAAAATATGCATACACTATGACTTAGCAGTGCGCTTGACACCTAACCCAAGTTCATTAGGAAATAACTAAAATATGCAAATAAATGACTAATGGAGTACTAATCCTATAATAATACAACAACGACAACTCCCAATATGGGTCCTGCATTCGCGAGGTATGAGGAGATCCAGATGTATGTAAATTTACATCTACATACATGACTATTTGTAGAGAGACTAATTTTAATAGGAGCACTAATCCTATAGCAATCAAGATTAGTAATTGTAGATGCCTAAAAATGGTGTCCGTTTTTTAATTGCTTAATGATGAAAATAATACTCCACTAATGCACCTGGGGGCTAGCAAAGTGATTAATAAAAATAAGAGTCCAATTAGGGGAACAAAATCTAAGGAGAGCGCGCGAGTACGCAGTCCTAATGGGCCGATCAAGCTGAATCAACTAGTTCACCAACAAGGAGCACGGCTAGTTTCTCTTTGCTTTCTCTAACTCCAAAAATGAATATGCTTAATTAATCCTAATTCTAGTTTGAGGCCAATTTGTTTGTTGTGCTTAATTAGTTAGACTCCTAGTTAAATTAGCGAGGTTGTTAAAATTGAGCCTATTAAGATTGAGTCTAATAAAACTAGGAGCCGATCTCCTTTTGCTAGATTAACTCGGTCTATTAAACTGCTGTAAAAGACGGGCTACCCTAGAGGTTAGGATCATTAGTGAATTGGCATCTATTAGGCATAAGAGAATTGACAACAATTAAGGATTGAGAAATAGGCATTTTGAGAGAACAGAAAAATTATGAGAGATTTTTGGTAGATAGGTATAAGAAACTAAAGAGGTGAAATCCCACGTTTTCCACTAAGTGCATTGAAGGTCAATCAGAAAAAGTGTCACTTTGTTGGGTTCCTAGGTAAATTAGGTGAGTTATCCTGAGAGTAAAATTTCTATCTTTCTCCTACTCTTCTACTTGATCTTTCTTTTATGATTTTTGATTTCATCATTACCAAAGATGTACTCTTTAGATAGTTCACCATTGGCTGTAATTTTTTTGCTTTACTTTTGGTTTTATTGGACTAAAAATTTATATCTTTTGCATTATTAATGTTGATTCATACTAATTAGTTGTATGATTGTGTGACAGTGTGATTAATATTTCAATTTCTCATATTAAATAGTAGAGGTCATTAGTGATGACGGGCAGTGATGTGATACACCCCATTATATCACTGTACAAACGCCCCCAAATTTAGGTCCTTGATTCGCTTTCAAAATTAAAAAAATTAGCAGTCAAATTTAAAAATAAATAAAAATAAAGACCCAGCAAACAAAGTCGAACCATTCATGGGGGACTGGCAACCGAGGGATAGGTCCCCTAGGGTCCGTTGTCCTTATAGTGGCAATCCATTGGGGAAATTTTCTTAAAAGTGGGTAAGATTTGAAATTCAATATGGGAAATCATTTTAATTACACTTGCATTAGGCATCTTGTATTGAAAGGTCCTGCCTTAACCAAATCAATGATGCCTCTGGGTAACCTAGATATTACCCCTTGTGAGATCAACTGGTTAACTCAGTGGGCCTACTAGACCTACTAAGCGTGATTGATTCACCCACTCACAACATTTTTTGGTCCACACTTTTTAGGGAAGCAATCGAAATGTTTCAATCTTGCCATACACCCCAAGGATGATTTAAGAAGCATTTGGGTTGCAAGAGGACTATTCTGAACTTGACCTAAAACACTTATAGCTGAGAACCTTGGCTTTGGTTGGAACTCATGTGTGTGTTTGAATGTGTTCTTGTATGATTTAACTCTTTTTAACCCTAGGGTCTAAGCATTGATGCTTTAGGTCATAAAAGAGCTCAGGCTAGAAAAAGTTCAAACTTAATAACTAGGAATATGAACCAAAGCGGGCTCAAGGCCAATTGAGCTCTAAAGGGCTCTTGACCTCGAACCCGACTAGGCTCTAATCTTAGACTAAGGAATAAAAGGTCCTAAAAGGATATTTAGCCAAGCTTGAACGAGCATGGCTAAGTGTTCAACAACAATAAAATAGAAAAAAGAGTTTATATCCTAGTAGGAGTCTAAAACTGGTTTAGGAACCCAATTGGTATCTTCAGGGAGTTGCCTGTATTGAATTAGGTATGTACTTAGAATAAAAAGGGCCTAAAGAGCCAGAGTGCCAGTCTCGAGGACCTAGTAAGGAATCTGACTGGTTTTGCTACGATATGACTACATTAGATTAGGTCGGAACTTAGGATAAAAGGGGTCAAGAGTCAAGATGCCAATATTGGAGTCCAATATGGAACTCGGTCAGGATCTTACAGTCAGGTGCAACTCATTCCCTGCTAGTTTGGGTCAGGATTCAGTCAGCATACGGGGCTCTCGGTCTTATTTTTTTATTCACTAGTCAACATGACTTGAGTCTTTAACTCACCATCAAAAGTACTCAGAGGACATCTTAAGCACTTTTCATTATTTGTCAGGATAGGAAAGACTAAGAAAGTATACGAGCGGAGTCCAACAACTAGGAGACTTCTACCTAATAGCAGTCAGAAAAAACTCCACCTGTTAGGTCAAATTCAAGACCAAAGTCAAAAATAAATCTTACACCAATTCCAATAGCGGGAAACAATGAGATCACTCAACCCATAAAGATGATCGAAAAGATGCCAACCAAATCGAAAGAGAGTGATATGAAGTTAGAGGCAAAGGTTATTGTGCTTCAAAAGCTCAACAAGGAATCCTAAGCAGAGAAGAGCACTCCTGAAGTTAATCCACGCATAGATTACATAGAACAGCTACTTAAGGAATCATCCATGTTCAATAATTATTTTAATGACTATGCGGATTGCACTTTAATCTTGAAAGGGAAGCTTCCCCTAAAATTCACTATGCCCGACATGAAGTTTCATGGAACTCAAAATCCTCATCACCATGTGAGAAACTTTGTTAGTGTAATGACTCTAAAAGGGATTAATGAGGGAACTTTCCACCTCATATTTCATTAGACCTTTGAGAATGATGTTATGAAGTGGTATAATACTATGGACCCACGAAAGATCATGAACTAGGATGATTTGTGTAAAGAATTTTTACATCAGTATTCATATAATATTGACATCCTAATCACCCCCAGAGACCTGAAGCTACTCAAACAAGATTAAAAAAAAGAAGGGTTCTCTAACTACCTTACTAGATGGAGGGTGAAGGCTACTCACATGCTAGACCGACCTTCTGAAGTTGATTAGGTTAGACTACTCATTAGGAACCTGCAGTCCACATATAGGCAACACCTGTGGTTCACGCCATTTGAAAGCTTTACTGCATTGATGAATGTTAGCATGCTAATAGAGAACGAGCTATCTAAAGAAGCACCTGCTAAAACTAGTAGTAACTGGAAAAGCAACTATTAAAACAAGGATAAAAAGGCTAACAATTCCAAGGAGGTATATACAATACACCATTTTACTGAATATAGCCCTATTGGAACAACCTATACTCAAGCTTTGGAGTGACTCCTGGCCAAAGGGCATATTGACCTCCCTGAGATTAAGCTAGAGACCAATGCCCTTAGGTAGTCCAAGACCTTTGACCTAACCATGTATTGTAAGTACCACCGATCACAGGGGCATGACACTGTAAATTATTGGACCCCTAAAAATAGGCCAGAAAGGGTGTTCAGGTTAGGATAACTCCATTGCCTAAAGCTACCCAGAAGCCTAACAATCATAAAAATTCACTTGGGGACCATGAAAGCATCTTTGTTATCAATGACCAGAAGAGGGAATGTGACTCATCTGTGTTCATACAAAGCACTCATGGACCAAAACCAAGGGTAAGCATGCCTACACGACACTTGGAGGTTCTTGGCCTGCGGGAAAGCTATGAAGATGATGTATATTAAACCTAGGGAGGTTACGTGCCTGCCAAAGTATAGGATGATGACTATGGGATAATAATAAAGAAGAGGACTTCCAAGGATATGAGGACCAGGCGAGTGTCTAGCATCTTATAAAAGCTTGGAGACACCAAGCTAAGAAGGGCCTATAACAAGCCATGAAAAATAGAAAAGGTAACACCAACCCAAGAGGAAGATCCAGTACTGAAGCAATTAAAGAAACTTAAAGTAGAAGTAATAATATAGTAACTTATAGTAGCTTCTCAAAAGTATACACAGCTCCTAATAGATGAGTTGCATAAAATTAACTTACCCCCTAAAGCTACACATGAGAAAATGATAGCCCTAATTATGTATGGTAAAGGCACCATAACATTTAGTAATGAAGATCTCCCACCAAGAGGTTTGATGCATAACAGCACCCTCTACCTCACTGTGATATGTCTTTAGAAGTATCTGCCCCTTGTCTTAGTGCTAAGGGGTCAACTGTGAATGTTTATCCTTAGAAAATGGCTAAAAGGTTGGGAATCAAAGAGGATCATCTCTCAACACCATCTACTCATATAAGAGCATACAACAAATTAGAGAGGCTGGTATTGGGCACTATTGTCCTCCCCATTAATGTGGGTCCTATCAAAAGGAATGTGAAATTCTAAGTTCTAGATATACCAACCACCTTCTACTTGCTCCTAGGAAGGCCATGGCTTCACAACCACTAGGCAGTTCTTTCTACTTTGCATGAGAAGGTGAAGATGTTTGTAAAAGGGCATGTGGTTACCATTGAAGGTAACAATTTATGTTTTACAATCACTAACAATGGTGGAATTCTTCTTTTTGCTAATTCTTCATTTTAGAATTATATCCTATAGATTTCAAACACTTAACCTTCAAGGGTGATCTATAACGATGGAATTCTTACTTCTACTGGGAGTACCGCTTCCATTCCAAACCCAAGAGAGAACTATGTTTCCCGTGTAGAAAATCTTATAATTATCTAGTATCCCCACAAAGCAAATTAGATTTTATTTCTTTATAATTTTCCTTCATCTTGCTTAAGATGATTTCTGATATTTTTATTGGCGCTTCTATAGATATGTTTCCTTGCAATCTGTAGGTAGTGGACTGTCGATGTTACATTTTGTACCTATCAAGCAATTTTGAGGTCTCATCTATGAAATGAGACCTTGTGATCACTTATTAGTTTGTGCGGCACTCCATAACAACAAATGATGTTGGTTGCCATGAAGCGTGCGGCCTGTTCAGAAGTAAGGGTTGAATATGATGCCACTTCCATTTTCTTGGTGAAATAAACAATGGTCACCAGGATGTATTATGATTGTTGGTCCATTAAGGTGTGATCTTGACTATTATGTTAATTCTCCATATGGAGAATGGCCATGATTAGGTAAGCATGTATAGTTATGATAGTTGCATGTGCTAAATTGGGGCGTATCTTTAACACTTATCACACTTCCAAGTGAACTTAAGCAGTCCTAATCCATTATAGTCTTGTTGTAGCCTTGTTCTTATATCTTTATGGACAAAGATGTCTATTCTTATGGGTTCTACAATCACCTACATGGATTTCCTCCATAAGGAGCTTCAACTCCTTAGCTTTTACACATTGTTAGTTAACGCTATAAGTGGTCTTCTTGTAAAGTATGCTATTATCCTCTATGAATTGCGATGCCAAATGATAGAGTGCTCTTTGGGCTCATTTTGAGGAATCAACAGGATACTTCCTTGTTGGTGGGAATATAGTATGTCTGCATACCACGAAGATGCTCTTCATCTTCTTCTATTTCTAGGCAATAAGCTAGCAAACCTCTGCTGTCTATTGTGTTAATATTTTAGATTCTTCATCTGGTATGGCAATGATGGATGTCAATTTTTCTAGTGCATCTGTGAATTGTTTGTTTACCCTCATGAGGTAGTAAACTCTAACCGGTCAAAATGAGATGTTATCTTTTCCAAGTGAGCTTGGTAAAGAGATAAATTCTCATATTTCACTTCTACCATCTAGTGATTTGATTTATAATCAAGCTCGAGTCCCTGTGCATATTTAAAAGTTGGATTTGCAGAGCTGGGGTAGCTTCTATTCCCATAAGACAAGCTTCATACTCAGCTGCATTCTTTGTTACCTCGAATTCTATGTAGTTTAGATTGGAATATGCGACCTGTGGTGATGTCATTAGGATGCCAACACTGTAACCCTTACTGTTAAAAGCACCGTCAAAATACATTAACTAAGTTTCATCTTTGACTAAGAGGATATCTTCATTGAGAAGATCATAACTTTTTTTCTCTTAGCTTATGCAATGGTCGACCAAAAAGTCTAATACTAATCATCTTTTTTTGGATTTTATGCTTGGAACTACCAGTGGAATTTAAATAGTAGAATCGTCTATCATCCAATCTTCCCATGTAAAATGGGTTGAAACATAAGATGTTTCAATGGATCCGCTTTGGCGATGACCTTGACTTTGTTATTAAGCATGTAATGCCTTAACTTCTTGGTAGCCCATACAAGGGCTAGGGACATCATTTCAATCTAAATTTCAATCTGAATATACCAAACCTCATAATCAAGGAATGTTTTGTTCAAGTAATATATGGCACTTTTATTTCCTTCATTTTCTTAGGCTAACATCATGCTCATTATTATTTTTGTTATTAAATAAAGTAATAATAGCAAATCCTCCTTTAGTGGTTGTAATACTGGTGGTTTGACATATATTCTTTTATTATTTCAAAAGCCTTTTGAAAAGGTTCATTGTATTCTATCTACAAAGTTTTCCTCAATTTCATGAGGATTGACTCATACGTCATTGTCAGTTTTGAGATGAATGACTAATGAATTAAGAACGCCCGAGGAGTCCTCGAATTTGCTTTTTCATCTTATAAGGCAGCATTTCAATGATGGCCTTAATCTTAGATGGATTCAAATGATTCCTCTTAAGCTGACTATATATTATTAAACCTCTCCCAAAGTGTCCTCAAATGTATACTTCTTTGGGTTTTAGCATATATTGTATTTTCATAGTCTTCTAAGAATTCCAGAGAGCAGAGATGTGTCTTTCCCGACTCTTTGACTTAATGATCATGTTATCTACATACACCTCGACCTCCTGGTGCATCGTATCATGCAGCAAGGTTTGGATCATTCTTTGATAACTGGCTTGGTGTTTATTAGGTTAGAAGGCATCATGTTACAGCAAAAAGTGCTCAATTATGTAATGAAAGTGGTTTTCTTATCTTCTTCAGCATTTTTGTTTGGTTATGTCTGGCATAACCATTCGTGAATGATAATAGAAGATGTCACATCATGTTGTGATGAGGATGATTCCTCAACTCTTAAGATTATAATACACTTAGGCCATGTTCAACAAAATTAATTGTTTTGGTAATGTACAACAGTTAAAGTAGTGGATAGGCATTTAGGTAGCAAATAGAGGTTTAAATTTAGCTGTTACTAGATAGTTGTTTACATAAGCAATTGGAATGAATTTGTTTGATAAATTTAGCAATTGAGTTAGCTTATTGATGTAAATTTACATAAAAATATGTAGATAATTTCAAAAATTAAATTTTCAAAGGGCATTTTTTCAACCAAAAAATATGAAACGCTACTTTTGAATGCCAAAAGCTAACATTATTATCTTTTTAAAAGCGCTACTTAAAATACTATACACCTTGAAATATTAGTCTAAATACTAGGTTATGGAACACTAAAAATTTATTTATTAGTGTATTGATTTGATCAAAATGTTCAATGCTCTACTCAAAATGTTGTTGCCCAGCAAGACCTTAAGAGAAAAACAAAACAATGGATGCTTCTCCTTGGATTCAATCCCTAACAATCAATATGATTGTGAGATTATAGCCCAAAACAAAGATCCTTAAATGAGATACATACTTTCAACACAATCTTTCTCCTAAAGACTTCAATCCACCAAAGAGAAATTTTAAAGGAAAGATTCTAAATCATCACCCTAGAAAAGAGATAAAGATTAAGAGAATTTTGGGAAAAAACGACATCTAGCCCTACAATTAATCCATTCATTAAATCTTAGTATATACTAGGGGAATGCATCTATAAACACCCAAAATAAGGGAGTACATTGATAAATTAGGGAGGCAAGTGAACCAAGGAGCATTATAATCAACCAATAGGAGTGTTGTCACTTGAACCTCCTTCCACACTAGGTGGAGATTCATTCCATCCATAGGAATTTCAAGGTTCATATCTGTATTTTCCTCAAATTGAGCTAAGATCCAAATTGCTCCAAACTTAAATTTGGTACGCATTCCATATAATCTTGACCATTTCTATCTCAAATGGAAACCAATCCCAAGTTTTAGCACATGGAGCTACAACATATAGACATCTTTGGAAAGTAAATGCTCCAAAACTTGCATCAATTGGGTACCCTTAGGTAAGGACGAAGATTCACCCATGTTAAGTAAAATAACTAGGCAAAAACCTACACTATGAAAGTTGAGTTTTTTCCAATTTAGGGAATGGAAATATAAAGAACTACTAAGAATATTTAAATATTCCCCAAGTTGACTTAAGCACTTCTATAACAAGTCATAAATCGTCAATTTTTGAGCCCATTTACTAAGCGAAATGCCATGATAAAGTTGGCCTATGTGCTAGATTTTAGAGTCAAGTAACTTTAGGTAGATGGGACCATCTCCTCATCTTGGTGTAAGATCAAGAGAGTTTTGGTATGTATCATGTTGTCTAATAGCTAGTGAATAAAACACAAGGGAAAGTCATCCCTCAGACTTGCTTTGTTTAGATCTCGAAAATCAACACACATTCAAACTTGTTCATCTTCTTTAGGTACTGAAATGGTGTTAGCTAGCAATTTGAGAAAATTGGATACCCTTAAAAAGCTCATATCTAATTATTTTTTTACTTTCTGTTTTATCTTTTGTGCCCCATTCAGGTTCATTTGGCGAAGTTTATATTCACATGCTTCACATCTAAATACAATGGGATCCCATACTCAACATTTTCTCAAACTATTTCGGGCATATCTTTATAAGGTCATGGACAAACAACCTTAAATTCTTTTAAGAGGTGAGAAAATTCCTCCACCTCGTCAAGGGTCAAGGATAAACCCTATTTGTGTTCTTTTGGATCTTCAACAATTCCAGCATTTCTTATTTTTGTTTCTTGAATGATAGCAACTTTATTATGATTTTGTTCATCATTCATCAAGCATTTTGGGGGAACAAATTCTTCATTAGTGTAAACACAAGAACCATAGTCAGAAAGACTCATTTTATTGAGGTTTTGAATGAGTACATCAGTTTTAGCATATCCTAAATTGAGAAGAGGGGGAGACTTTACCTCAAACATATTAAAAGAGTTTTGGCTCAAAACTAGAGTATTTATTAGGCTTGACAATAAGGCCCTCGGTCCATCCAACGGTCAACTTGGCCCACTTCTTCCTATTATGGGTGGTCTGCATCATTTCAGTGTGCCTTTCTTCTTTGGCATCGATGATTATCTTTATAGGATCAAACTCTTGATCTGCCACCATGAGCACCCATCTTGCACCTTTCTGGTTCCTTTTCTCTCCCAAAATAGCAACCTAAAGTGGTCTTGGCTGGTCTCATAAGCCTAACCTATTTTGGATTTGTTGTTTTCAGTATAATACACCTCTTCTTTATGAAAGCCTTATTACAGATTGGCAAGACTTCCCTAAGGTGTAGGATCTTTGGTTCAGGAAACCCATACTGGGATGCATCTTTCCCTTCCTTCATGAAAGCCTTATTAAGGATTAGAAGGTAAAGGGGCATATTCTATCAATAAATCTCCTTGTCTAGCTAATGTTTTTTTTAATTTCTCTTCTCGAATCTTTAGGTGAAGCTCTTGGGAATGGGCTCATAGCCTAAACCAAAAAGGAGAGGCAATGGGTTTACCTTAGGAAGAAGAGTGACCATGCTTGACCATTTCCTTAGCTTAGTTCCGTGTAAGTAGCCATATTCCTTATCATAACATTCACCTTTTTGTTTGAGAAGGGATAAGTCAAATGAGACTTCATATTTTGAGTCAATGATGACACATTCATTAGCTACAAAGCCCTAAATCTCTACATCAGTATCGTCATCCTTCTAGGATGGGAGCTTTCTTTTCAGTGGTAGTGATAATTGGATTGGCATTTATAGTCATCACAACCCCTTTCACTATCATATGGACTTTCTAACAAGCAGTTGAGGCTAGTGCCTTTTGGTCATGTAACTATGTGCAACCAAGCAAGAGGTTAAAAGTAGCCTGAATGTCTATAACTGAGAAGGCTACCTTTCTTTGTATTACTCCGACTGCTATGTTTAGGGCGATAATCCCTAAACTTTCCTACGAGTACTATTGTAAGCTCGTAAGTATTGGGTTGAAGGGGTCATAGATGCTTTAATTATACCCAATTTCTTTATCTTTCTTAGTAGGCATATGTTACCCAATAACCTATTATCCATGAGGTCACACATATGAACTTGTTTCTGTAAGTTGAGGTAAGATGTAGAGTCTTCGTGGTTTATCCCTTCGAGCAAGTGGTCCATATTGTCAAAAGTCATGGTCAAAGGGGATCTTTCGGTTGTAAAGAAACTGACCAATTCCTCAAGGGTAGTCTGCACTAGGACTTACATCCCTGCGAAGGCTTTCAAGGGGGCCTCTTGAGCATTAATAGAGGAAGAACCTTAGTCTTTTCAACATGGAGTGCATAGAGTCCTCTTGTGATTCTTGATTTTCGGTTGGACTTCGTTGTTTTGCCCTACTTGAATTAAGTGTGGGGTTATGCGGCATCTCCCATTGCGGGTGAGATGTTGGACTTCTTCTTCTTCAATCTATCTCTCATGGGCATTTTTAATGATGATGATGGAAGTCATCCAAGTGTCTTCTTGGTAGGGAAGGCAATATAGTCCGAATTCGATGCAAATCTAATCCGATCCGATCCGACGCAAAATTATCCGATTCAAATCTGATAAAAAATAATCCGACTCGGAGTCTGACAAAAATAATGCAAATTCGACTCCGATCCAAGCTGATTTGGAGGAGAGTCCATCTGATCCGATTAACATCCGATCTGATATCTTTTTTTACTAGTTTCAACTTTTTGAAGATATAAAAATTCTAATATGATAACCCTCAAAAAATCCGCATAAGGTATTCACTTTATGTGCAGTACACTCTTCTTTCTTAGTAAATTTCCTCTTCTCTGCTGATCTTTTTCTCGCTCTCTCATCTTTGTCAATCAAAGTTATACTTTCTCCTTTTCCTTCCAGCTGTTATACTATTCTCTATCACTTTCACTCTAAAGTGAATTTGTATTCTCTTTTTTCAACACATTTTTACTTTAACACATTGAAGTGTTTGTTAGAATGCATAAGGTTTTGATGATAACAAATCCAAGTGTTGTAGTTGTGTTGTTGTTCCAAACAGGCTTTACCAACAAAGTCTTACTGCTGTTTTTCAATATATTAAAACAGCTTGACTAATGGTTTATCAAGAACAGGCACTCAAGTCAGCGATGTAAGAACAACCATGAGAAACAGGCTCTGTAAGGTGTGTGAAACATGTCCTGTGAAGTGTTTGAAGCATAGGATATAAGTGCAGCAGTGAGAAACAGGTCCTGTGAAGTGTTTGCAGCAGATTCGTCTCTCTACAAGGTAACTAGTGGTTACAACAAGATGTCTTAATTTAATTTGGTTTTATATTTTTAGACTCTTGTTAATATGCCAATCAGAAACTCTTAACTTACCACTTACTTGAAACGGTTTTGTTTTCTTTTGGTAAATATTTCGGATCACCCTTCAGAACAATCCTGGAAACAGGGTGATCAGGGTGTTTCCAGAATAAGCTGCGAAAAACTGTTTTGCACGATTTTTATCTTTTGGATTTTGAGCAGCTTCTTCAAGGATTTGCAAGAAAGATTTTTTATGGAGTATCTTACCCCTTATCCTAAAAACGGTTATTAAAATCTAAGGGGATTTACAAAATCTTTTTTGAATAAAAAGAATATCCAATTTTTGGCAAGTGGATAAGGTTGTTGAGAAAAACATGGGCTAGTTGCTGAGAATCACCGCCTTATGCACACGGTTTAGGAAGTGTTTCCAGCTCATGTTTCCTCATCCCTTGTGGCTAAAGAATTCTATATTCTTTAGGGATTTTAGTTTCCAAAAATTTGAGGAATTGTTTTTCAAGCACTATATAAAGTCGCTTCTTAGAACGATAGAAGCATCGGTTTTCAAAGAGAAAAATTTAGTGTTCATGAGCTTAAAAGTTTGAAAAGAAAACCGTGTCTAGTGAGTGAGTTATTTGAGCTTTCAAAGTTGGCATACTAGGACTTCATTGTACCCTATATTAGCTTAGTTGAGAAGCATTGTAATAGGGTGTTTTTCTTTCTACTCTTCTTTCACAAAAGTGAGTTGAGTGTGTGTCCAAATCAAGGGGATTTTGGACGTGGGGTAACCTGTCTTAGGGAAGACAGTTACGTGGGTTGCAATTTGTAACAAGGTGTGTTACTATTGTAACGTGATTAGCCCGTTTAGTGAAGTGTTTAAATCCTACACGAGGTAGGTCGTGGTTTTTCACCTCAGTTGGGCTAGAGGTGTTTTCCACGTAAAAATCCTGTGTCCATTATTTCCGCATTCAATTTTGTTGGATTTTCGCTTCTGCTTATCTCAGAAACAACCTGTGCGAACAGGGCCTAAGACTGTTTGCCAGCAACTTGCGAAAATCGGACACCACAATTCACCCGCCCTCTTGTGGTTGTGTACTCTCTAAATCAACAAGTGGTATCAGAGCAGGTTCTCCTTTAAAGGGCTAACACCTTTGAGAGATCCTTGAAGATGAGTACACCACAAGGCATGCTTGAAGGTCAATCCATAACTCGACCACCATACTTTAATGGCCAACACTATGGATGGTGGAAGAATAGAATGGAAAATTACATCCAAGCCGAAGATTATGAGTTGTGGATGCTCATCAAGAATGGACCACTCATCCCTAAGAAAATCACTGAAGATGGAAAGTCAATCCCCAAGGAGCCTAAGGAATTCAATGCTGAAGATTACAAGATGATGGAGAAGAATGCCAAGGCCAAGAAACTTCTATATTTCGGCCTAGGTCCTGATGAATATACTCGCATATCTGAATGTGAGTCGGCCAAAGAAATCTGGGATGCTTTGCAAGTAGCTCACGAAGGGACCAATCAGGTAAAGCAATCCTAGATTAAATTGCTTATGAGAAAGTATGAGCTGTTTGAGATGGGTGATCGTGAAAGTGTGATGGACATGTACACTCGCTTCACTCACATAACGAATGAGTTGAAATCCCTGGGAAAATCCTTCACCACCGAAGAATTGGTGAGGAAAATCCTAAGAATTTTACCTCATTCTTGGGAAGCGAAAGTCACGGCCATCCAAGAAGCTAAGGACATGAACAAGATCACTCTAAATGAGCTGATTGGAAATCTCCAAACGTATGAACTTAGAAAAAATTCTCAACAAAAAGATGAGACAAAGAGAGATCGAGGTCTTGCTCTAAAGGCCTTAGAAGATGATTCCGATTCTGATGAGGAGGAGATTGCCATGATAACTCAAAAATTTAAGAAGTTCTTCAAGAAAGTTAAAGAAAACAGCAAAAGGAAGGACTTTGGCAAGGGCAGAAACACCTCTCGGGAACAGTTCTCCGGGTGTTTTAAGTGTGGCAAACTGGACCACATTGTGAGAAACTGCCCACTGCACAAGGAAGAACAAGAACCCGAACACCCTAGAAAACAGGAGAGGAAACAGGGTGTAAGCAGCTCAGCGAAAAGGTTCTCAAAAGCTATGCTCGCGGCCTGGGAAGATTCAAGCGAGGATGAGGAAGGGTCTGAAGCTGGGGAAGCTGATGTAGCACTCATGGTAAGAAGTGACACTGATTCAGATGATGGATCAACAGATAGTCTGACTCAACTCAAGAACAAGGTACGTGGTCTAAATAAATCAACTTTTGAGGAATTAGTGTACACTATAATGGATATATGTGCTGAATTAAAAAGGGATGTTCGAGATCTAGAACTTGAAAATGAAACCCTTAAATTAGAAAAATTTGAAGTTGACAAAGAAACTCTTGCCTTGCATGAAAACATCAATGTGCTTAAAGAAACTCTACTCATGAAAGAAGAGACTTGTTCCACTAAATTGACTGAGCTGGAAAAAGAATCCCTTGACTTAAAAGGTAAGGTCGAGTCCTTGCTTGTAGAAAATAAAAACTTGCTTGAGAAAATGAAACAAATGGAATCAGACCTTGCCACAAACAAGCTCTGGAACAGGTCCTCACAAGCACTTGAATGGTTAAACACCCATCATAGTCGAAATAGAAGAGGACTAGGTTTTGTGCCTAAGATGACCTACCCAGTGAATAGAAAATATGTAGGATTATCTGAGAATATTGTATGTTATCACTGTGCTAAAACGGGTCATTACCGTTATACTTGTCCCTCAAGAAAGTATGCCATTAAAAGGAACTCTAGTGTATGTAAAACAAATATGGGTTAGAAAAGATGAGATTTGTACCTCTAAAGGAATGGGACCCAAGTGGATCTGGGTTCCCAAAACTAACCTATGATCTGTTTTGCAGGCTGAAGTGAGAGAGAACAACCCAGCAAACAACCCTCGGAACAGCGTTGGGAACACCCTAGGGAACTGGCAGCTGTGGTATGTTGACGGTGGGTGTTCGAGGCATATGACTGGTGAAAAATCCAATTTTCTCTCACTTACAGCTTCAGAAGAAGGGAGTGTGGCATTTAGAAACGGCAAATCTGGGACAATTGTCGGTATAGGTAAGATAGGTGAGTCACTCTCCCATTCAATTGACAATGTTTATTTTGTGGATGGATTAAAACACAACTTGCTAAGTGTGTCCCAACTGTGCGACAAAGACAACCTAGTAGTGTTCTCACCAACACGTTGCTTGGTTGTGAATATGAACACAGGAGATGTTGTGTTGAGGGGGAAGCGACACAAGAATGTTTATAAAGTGTGTATCTCCGCTCTTCCCCAGAATAATTTGACTTGTTTGAGTGCCCTAAATGATGGTGTTATGCGTTAGCACAAAAGGCTAGGTCATGCAAGCCACTCGCTTTTGAACAAACTTGTAACCAAAGACTTAGTGGTAGGCTTACCTTCCATCAAATTCAATGATGATAAGGTATGTGATGCATGTGCCAAAGGCAAACAAGTCAGAAATTCATTTAAATCTAAAAGGTGTGTAAGCACTACTCGACCTCTTGAATTGATACATATGGATATATGTGGTCCAATGAGGATCATGAGCAGAGGAGGTAAGAGGTATGTGCTTGTGATAGTGGATGACTACTCTCGTTTCACTTGGACCCTGTTTTTGGCTTCTAAAGATGAAACTTTTAAAAAATTTCTTGCTTTCATTAAAAAGACTGAAAAGAGGGTAGGACACTCTTTGGTATGCCTAAGGTCTGACCATGGTACAGAATTTGAAAATTCGAGCTTTATTGATTATTGTAATGAGCATGGTGTTGATCATAATTTTTCAGCTCCAAGAACACCCCAACAGAACGGGGTGGTAGAACGCAAAAATCGCACTCTAGAGGACATGACTAGAACAATGCTTGTTGCTAGTGGTCTTCCTAGAAACTTTTGGGCTGAAACTTTGAATACATCATGTTACATTATAAATAGATGCATGATTAGACCTATTCTTAACAAAACTCCTTATGAACTTTTCAAGGGAAGAAAACCTAATATTATGCATTTGAGAGTTTTTGGTTGTAAATGTTTTGTGCATAATAATGGAAAGGATGCCTTAGGGAAATTTGATCCAAGGAGTGATGAAGCAATATTCCTTGGTTACTCCTCGCATAGTAAGGCATACAAAGTGTTTAATAAGAGAACCTTGTGTGTTGAGGAAAGTGTGCATGTGCTTTTTGATGAAACTAACTCTCTAAGCGAGAATGATGCACAGGAAGAAGACTTCGAACTAGGTCTTGTTAGAAAAGACGTGCTGCTTCAAGGTAAACAAGGTAAGGATCAATCGGAGGAAGCAAGGTCTGAGGCTGTTCTTTAGGAAGGTAAGCAAGGTGTGAACCAAACAGGGGGAAACAGGGTGGAACCCTGTTCGGGACAACACCAGCCGAATTCTTCAGGGATAAATCCAGGAACAAGCTCCCAAACAGGCTCGAGAACAGGTTCTGAACCTGTTTCACCGAGTATTCCAGCTAGGATGGAGAGCGAGTCTGTGAACCCACTTTCACCACGATCATGGAAATACCAAAGTTCACATCCTCTTGATCAAATTTTGTCTGATATTAATGCAGGAGTTCAAACTGGATCTAGACTCAAAAATTTCTGTGCTTTCTATACTTTTCTCTCAAAAATTAAGCCTAAGAATATTAATGAAGCCCTTGCAGATTCAGATTGGGTCACAGCCATGCAAGAAGAACTCCATCAGTTCGAAAGGAACAAGGTATGGCACCTTGTGCCACGGCCAGAGGATAGAACAATCATTGGAACCAAGTGGGTGTTCCGTAACAAGCTGGATGAGTGCGGAACAGAAACTAGGAACAAGGCCCGGCTGGTGGTTCAAGGCTACAACCAAGAAGAGGGAATTGATTATGAAGAAACCTTTGCACCTGTTGCAAGGATGGAGGCTATTCGAATCTTGATAGCATTTGCAGCCCATATGGAGATCAAGTTGTATCAAATGGATGTCAAAAGTGCATTTTTAAATGGGTACCTCAAAGAAGAAGTGTATGTCAAACAACCCCCTGGTTTTGAAAGTATGAATTTCCTAATCATGTTTTCAAACTTGACAAAGCACTTTATGGTTTAAAACAAGCCCCTAGAGCTTGGTATGAGCGGTTGTCAAGCTTTTTATTAGAAAATTGTTTTACAAGAGGCAAGGTAGACAATACCTTGTTTCTAAAATCTAAGGGAGCACATTTGTTGATTGTCCAAGTATATGTCGATGAAATCATATTTGGTGCAACTCATCATGATTTGTGCAATGAATTTTCAAAAATGATGAGGAGTGAGTTTGAAATGAGCATGATGGGTGAGCTTAATTTCTTTCTAGGCTTGCAAATCAAGCAAACTTCAAACGGCACCATGATCCATTAACAAAAGTATGTCAAAGAGTTACTTAAGCGCTTTAAGATGGAGTCGGCCAAGCCCATTGATATTCCCATCTCTCCCTCAACCAGGCTGGTAATGGATGATGGTAGTCCCTCAGTTGAGGAGAAATCCTATAGGGGCATGATAGGGTCACTCCTATACCTAACGGCTAGTAGACCTGACATTGTTTTCAGTGTTGGTCTATGTGCACGTTTTCAGTCTAACCCTAAAGAAACTCATCTCAAGGCTGTAAAAAGGATTTTAAGATACCTAAAACATACACCTGATCTACCCTTATGGTATCCTAGAGGTTGCAACTTTGATCTTGTTGGGTATGCTGATGCTGATTATGCAGGTTTCTTGGTTGATAGAAAAAGCACCTCAGGTATGGCTCACTTTCTTGGACCTTGTTTGGTATCTTGGGCAACCAAGAAACAACTCTCTGTTGCCTTGTCCACAGCAGAAGCTGAATATGTGGCAGCTGCATCTTGCTGTGCTCAGTTATTATGGATAAGACAACAACTCAAGGACTTTTGTGTTGACATAGGATGCATTCCTATTTATTGTGACAATACAAGTGCAATTAACATTGCCAAAAATCCATGTCAACACAAAAGAACAAAACATATTGACATTCGTCATCATTTCTTAAGAGACAATGTTGAAAAAGGAGTGATCTCAATGAATTTTTGTGCCACTGAAAATCAAATTGCTGACATATTCACAAAGGCATTGAGTAGAGAACAATTTGAAAGGAATAGACTCGAACTAGGCTTAATTAGAACAACCTGACCAACCTGTTCTCTCGCCCTGTTTGCAAAATTTAAAAGTTACGGGTACAACATGTTAAATTTTTGTTTGCAATCAACTTCTGTGCTATGTTTAGCATATGTAAGGTTTGCAACTTGCTGACACTCGTTGAGGTCTAATGAGATTGCCCTTATTGTCCCATGTTACCGAGCAAGTAACCTCAAGAACAAGCACCAGGAATAGGTACGCCTCTTGTTTGTCAAATATGTGAAACAAATTGAAAATTGTTAATCTCTTCCCGAGGCGTGCACGGCCTAAATAAATGCAAAAGCCTGTTGCAAAACAGGCAAAATCTTTTAAAGATTTCGCATGTCTCTCTCTTTAGAGCTCTCTTGCTCAATCTCTCACGTCCGCCGAAACTCTCTTGCTCTGAACCTCTGTTCAAGAAACCCTAATCTCTCTCCTTCCTCTGAAAAATGGCGTCTCCCATTAGCTCCGAGAGCTCCTCGACCTCGACTCAGGGCAGCCAGACACAGAGCACAGCCTTGCAAACAGCCACAGCCCTGTTTGCGCCTACAGAATTTCTGATGGCCCTCATGGAAGGTAAAACTACTAAACCTTCTCGACCCATTGTCTATAAACCTTTTGGGTTTTTGAAAAGCATCGACCTTAGAACAGTGAATCTGAAATTGGAAGACATCCCTTACAAATTTGGGTGGGAATTGATTTTGTTTGGAGAAACGGGGGCATGTAAACCCCAAGAACCTGTTGGGGCATCTGAAAGAAAAATTGGGCCTTTAGATGAAATCTTTCTATTCGATCATGGACTAGATGACATCAATTCGTTCGGGTTGTTTCCAGAGAAGGAAACAGGGGCCGAAACAGGGCCTGAAGTTTTTAGGGATGACCTAGTGGAGGATTTGTCAAAAGAAGAAGGGGGAAGTAGTGATCAAATGGAGGAGTCTTCTGTGAAGCCTGAACAAGCCACACTGGTACCACCAACCGGTGAGAAACGTAAACGATACAAAATTGTGGCTCAGCGTACTAGAATGCCAAGAACACGACCACCATCAAGGTCTAAAAGCGGCCAGACTGAAGAACCCTCAAAAAGTGAAACCCCCGTCAAACCAAAACCATAAATCCCCTCTTCGGCCAAACCCACAACCAGGCCAACTCAAAAATCAGCCCGAATTGCTTTCCACTCCACACCTCGTCCTATCAAATAGTCATCCCCTATTGTTGAGGAAATTGATTCCTCCTCTGAGCCTTCATCAGATAGTGACACTGAGAACACCACCTTCAAACAGGGCACTCCCGTGTTCTCAGAGTCCTCAGAGGATAAGCCTCTGCCTGCACCAAAATCGACCTCCACTTTACCCTCCAAACCATCACCCCTCAAAACTCCCAAGAGAAAAGCCTCTCTCAAACACGCCTCCACCCAAGACCCTCCTACTGAGCCTCAACCTAAAAGAGCCAAGACGTTTACCCTGTCCGCAATCTCAGCCAAACTGACCCAACTGCTTCATAGACGGGTAGTCAGGGGTAAAATTATCAAGGTAAAATATTTTGAGGAACAGGGTCTGGGGGTGTTTCTGCACAAGCTGTGTACACAGGGGTGGTATGAGCTGTTTACAAACACCCAGCTGGGGTGTTCTGTACATAAGTTGGCAGAATTCTATGCCAACTGCACTGTTACCGAAGGAGTGGTGACAAGTATTGTTAATGGGCAACAGCTTCGCTTTGATGCGAAGATATTAGGGGAAATTCTGGGGATTCCCTCCACGGGCTTTGATATATATGTGAGAGAAGACAAGACTATTCTAGGGACAGCCAGGCTGCTGGAGCTCGCCCAAAAATTTAGCCAGCAATCAAGCCTCCAAACACCCAAGTCCGTGAAGAAAGGGGACATGACATCGCTCCATCAATTGATATTCTGGTTTATCATCAAGAATGTCATCCCCATGGGCCAGGGTCGCAATCTTGCTGATGCCATGGATCAATGTTTGATGGATCTGATGGACAAGAAATAGTAAATCAACCTTCCTGCCATCATGATTCGCCACATAGCAAGAATTGCAAACACCTCCAAGGAACATGACCTGGGATACGACTTCTTCCTGACTAGTGTGTTTGAGCACTTTGGGGTGACTCTGCAGAAGAAGGTGGGTGCTCAGTTCATTGATGAGATTAGGAGTAACACCCTTATGGGGTGTGGATACACTTTGGTTGAGGGGTCTGCCTTAGAACAGGGGACCAGAACACCCCGTCCTCCTGTTCCTGGCAGTTCCTCAGTCAAGCTTGAGGCTGCTTTGGAAGAAAACTCTCGACTCAGCACTGAGCTTACTGCTGTAAAGGCTGCCCTGGACGAGGACAAAGCTCTAAACGCTAAACGCCATGAAGATCTTCTCGCCCTTCTCTCTTCCCTCTCAGCAAAATTTTCCCCTCCTGCTCTCTGATCACCCCCCATCTGTTGTTCTCATAGCCTGTTCTCACTTCTCTTGGTTATCCTCTCTTGCCAGTTTGTACTTTCTGTTGCACTCGTTTGGTGAATGACAGGTTATCTTGTTTTTTGATTGGCTTTGCCTTGCTTGCTTTCTGTTGTGAATTGCTTGTGTGTGACTAGGATGGCCAATCTCATTACCGTACCAACACACTTGAGTGTATCGCCTGTTGACTTTCCTCCATTACCCAAGTGGTGGTGACAGCAAACACCCTATGTTTGACGGTTCGCCCCTACTTTTTAATGATGCCAAAAGGGGGAAGATAGGATGACCAATATTGTTTTAGTTTTGCCATGGACGAGTTAAATTTCTGATACTTTTTTGATACTGACTGCTTCATGTGAATTGTCGGTCCTATAAATAATTGGCACTAATCACTTCAATTGTCCTTGAAAGTCAATATGGTCACTTGGTTTGTCATCATCAAAAAGGGGGAATTTGTTAGAATGTATAAGGTTTTGATGATAACAAATCCAAGTGTTGTAGTTGTGTTGTTGTTCCAAGCAGGCTTTACCAACAAGGTCTTACTGCTGTTTTTCAATATATTAAAACTACTTGACTAATGGTTTATCAATAACAGATACTCAAGTCAGCGATGTAAGAACAACCATGAGAAACAGGCTCTGTAAGGTGTTTGAAACATGTCCTGTGAAGTGTTTGAAGCATAGGATATAAGTGCAGCCGTAAGAAACAGGTCCTGTGAAGTGTTTGCAGCAGATTCGTCTCTCTACAAGATGACTAGTGGTTGCAATAAGATGTCTTAATTTAATTTGATTTTATATTTTTAGACTCTTGTTAATATGCCAATCAGAAAGTCTTAACTTACCACTTACTTGAAACGGCTTTGTTTTCTTTTGGTAAATATTTCGGATCACCCTTCAGAACAATCCTGGAAACAGGGTGATCAGGGTGTTTCCAGAATAAGCTGCGAAAAACTGTTTTGCACGATTTTTATCTTTTGGATTTTGAGCAACTTCTTCAAGGATTTGCAAAAAAGATTTTTTATGGAGTATCTTACCCCTTATCCTAAAAATGGTTATTAAAATCTAAGGGGATTTGCAAAATCTTTTTTCAATAAAAAGAATATCCAATTTTTGGCAAGTGGATAAGGTTGTTGAGAAAAACATGGGCTAGTTGCTGAGAATCACCGCCTTATGCACACGGTTTAGGAAGTGTTTCCAGCTCATGTTTCCTCATCCCTTGTGGCTAAAGAATTCTATATTCTTTAGGGATTTTAGTTTCCAAAAATTTGAGGAATTGTTTTTCCAAGCACTATATAAAGTCGCTTCTTAGAACGATAGAAGCATCGGTTTTCAAAGAGAAAAATTTAGTGTTCATGAGCTTAAAAGTTTGAAAAGAAAACCGTGTCTAGTAGTGAGTTATTTGAGCTTTCAAAGTTGGCATACTAGGACTTCATTGTACCCTATATTAGCTTAGTTGAGAAGCATTGTAATAGGGTGTTTTTCTTTATACTCTTCTTTCACAAAAGTGAGTTGAGTGTGTGTCCAAATCAAGGGGATTTTGGACGTGGGGTAACCTGTCTTAGGGAAGACAGTTACGTGGGTTGCAATTTGTAACAAGGTGTGTTACTATTGTAACGTGATTAGCCCGTTTAGTGAAGTGTTTAAATCCTACACGAGGTAGGTCGTGGTTTTTCACCTCAGTTGGGCTAGAGGTGTTTTCCACGTAAAAATCTTGTATCCATTATTTCCGCATTCAATTTTGTTGGATTTTCGCTTCTGCTTATCTCAGAAATAACCTGTGCGAACAGGGCCTAAGACTGTTTGCCAGCAACTTGCGAAAATCGGACACCATAATTCACCCCCCTCTTGTGGTTGTGTACCCTCTAAATCAACAGTGTTTAATATAAAAAGTTATCTGACATTAAAGAGGTATTTAATATTGCACTTACGAGCAAGGAAAAAATAGGTTGGAAATAACAAATTGTGTAAATATTGAATAAAAATATATAATCGGATTATATTCGATTATATCCAGATTTAATCCGATCCAAAACCAATTCGAATATGATTTAACATCCGATCCGACGGAGTCGGATTTCGATTGGATTTTCAAAACCGATTATTAATTGGATCGGATTTGGATGTCTATATATCCAATCCGAATCCGACTGGTTGCCATCCCTACTTCTTGGTCATCTCCCCATGTTTCGTTGACTTTGTCCCCTATGAGGGATAAAGGATCAATTTCTTCTTCTTGGGAAAATACCGCAAGTATGGAACTCAATGGGTTAACCAGATTGTTAGGTTTTTCCATATTTTGGGATACATAGGAGTCCATCGTCTATTAGATCTTGTATGACATGTTTTAGTGCTAAGCACTAATCAGTAGAATTTGTTTTCCCACAGTAGTAATCAAAATACACACTAATGTCTTATTTCTCATCCCTTTTTGCCACCAATACATTAGGTATGGGCCCTGATGGGCTTGAGGAGCCCTTAACTTTTAAATCCTTTTAAGGCTTCTATGGTCATCAGTCCAAGCATGCTGAAGATCCTATAGGGGCTATGAAATTCAAAGGATACTACCACATTGGCCTCATTTATTACCTCGGCATTAGAGGTTGTAACCCCCTTCTTATCTTTAAAGAAGCACTTATTGTCTTGACGTGAATTTTTTGGGGCTTTTTACATTTCTTCTTCTACCAGCATTAGAGCATGTTGTAATTGTACGGACGCGTTCAAAGGTTGAAACCATATGTTGGTGACAATTGGGTCATAGGTTTCTAATAGCCATGTGAACATGATCTCTCTCATCATGACAACTTAGCGTCAAAGATGGTTTTTCCCTTCACAGTCTAGAAAGTTTGTGAAACTCTCTTTTTCCCTTGTTTAAAAAATTGCAAGTTAGGAAGTGTGGTAGCTCATAATGTCAATGAAATTCCTCAATAAAATGATGGCCTAGGACAGTGAGTTTTAAGTTTTCGAGAATAGAAACTTAGCAGGTAATTTCCATTTTAGGCCCATAAAGGGTTGGGTAGATACATTGATTCCAAATAATTGAGAGCTTTTTAGAAGGTACTCCAACTTACTAATCCTCTGATCCATTGGTGATAGATCTTCCTCTTGGACCAAGTGGATAGAGTGGACATCATCTTCTCTTTTATTTTCTGCCTCATGCTTATACCTCTATTTTGGGAGGTCACTTATGAGTTTTTTTTGCTCATTAAATTTAGGCTCCAATTGGGTTTTCACTTGGGCTATGAGATCATCCATATGGGTTGCAATTCATTTAGTAGCATCACCATCTTCTTCACAATGATTATTTTTGGCATCATTTCCTATCATGTACTTAGAGCTTGTTAGTGATGATCTTACTAAGCAACCTTGATCAACCTTTCTATAGGGCCCGTTTTGCATTTACAAGTTACATTCAAGATTTTAGGAAACAAAAAAAGGACAATCATTTTTTGGGAAAAAGGGGATCTGTCAATAGATTTCATTTTGGAAAAGAAAAGCTGATGGGAAAGGGGAAGAAGGAACTTTAAATTAAAGTTCAAGACTATCAGAGTGGATAGAGCTGAAACCTCAAGGCTCCCTTAAAAACTAAAGAGATTGGGATGAAGCAAGGGACCATTAGCATGACTTTGTCCTACTGCTGACTTCCTTCCAGCCCTTAGCGACATAAAAGGCATGATTGTTAAGGTGCATTGGCATTTTAGTTCAGACTATTAGGGCAGTAGCTCGCATGAATGCGATTGTTGTTGGGTTTCATCCACGAGTCCCTAATTACGACAAGTCTCATTCCTATCCGGGCTTTGGTTCTTGGTTAAAAAGGCTAAAGGATGTAGATTCATTTTTGAAAAATCGACTCTCTTGACACACAAAAGGGTACAACAAGAAGCACTTAACACTTATTCATGGCAATCAGTGGCCAAAATATCTAGGTGAGACAGATTTGACTCTTTTTATCTTCAAAGTGATGGACTCTAAAGAGTCGCACGGTGCTTTTCCTTAAACATCACGACTGTATAGGGTACGCTAATTATAGTAATGAGTTCCACATGACTCCGGGTGTTACAGGATAATCCTAAGTGTGTGCTTTACTAAGGGATGCTCAATAAACTTTGACATTTACTAAACCTAAGCACATTATGCAAACATGGCTATATGATACAGATTTGGAACCGAAAAATAAAAATTTTAATTGCATTCGTTTCTTTTAAGTCTCACCCTCTTACCTACATCTCCGCAGTGGTGTTTTGTGGTGAAATATGGTAGGATGGATTGCTACTTTCATTTTATAGAATCGCTAGCACATTTTAAGGAAATATATAAACCTATACTTTCATAGAAAATGCCCAATTTCTTCTTTTAATCAACCCTTTAAATCGTCGAGGGATATACAATTTGATTTTTAAGAAGACGATGGGTTTGTTCTGTAGGATTATAATTTTCGAGGTTCCTCGTAGGGATTTATATAAATGATTATGTGCCTAGGGGCCATGAGAATGGATTCAAGGGTAAAGATACGGTCTGAAGGGGAAAGACACCATTAAATGGCCTACTTTATGGCGACATCTACTAGAAATGAATGCATTAAATTTTTATTTTTTCAGTTCGACGTAAAAGCGATTTTTCATGAATTAGTCTTATTTAATGAGGCAATGAGCAAGAAGAATACTTTTGGTTATCACTTATAGATTCACCTTAGAGGAATTAAAATGTACAAGAAAGTAATAAGTTTCGGTGGTCACTTTATTATGAACATGTCATTCTATGACCAAAAGCATAGGCATGAGGCATGTAATCATGGAGGGTCAAATAAGAACATGTTAAAGAAGGTGAGAATTAAAGAAAGCAATAAGTAATGTTTCTTCTCGTTAGTTTGTGGCCCTCAGTACCTACCTCAATCTGTATAGAGCGGTAAACCAACAACTCTTGGTCTTTTGTCCCCCCAAGGGTGTAACGCTAGGTTAGGACTAGCCCCTTTCAATATGAGATCCATTTTTCAAGAGTTTTGAGTGAAAATTTTGGTAGAGTTTTGTTAGTACCAAGTTTTGGTAAAGGTCTTGTTTGAGGGAAAAGTGAGGTAGAGTTTCGCTAGGGTTTTACTAGAGTTTTGCTAAAAGATAAGAATTGAGAAGTGTGTTGTCCTACTGGGAATCAGGTGGAGTTTCTTGTAGGTGATGCTATTATTAAAAATGAGAGGTGACCTTGGGGTAGAGTTTCGCTAGAGTTTACTAGAGTTTTGCTTACCTATGATAGGAGATTGCTTTATCTTTTTAACGATGGTGAATGATCATTTTTCCTGATCTCTAGACTTATTTATTAATTTATCTAAGCCTAAGGTCGTTTTTTTTTTTTCAAATTGAATGTCTTGAGATTTTGTGACCATTTGTGAGTGAAATTTTTAACCGCGGTGCTGGAGCCTGAATACTTTGCGTATTGAGTATTCATTTATTGCCAGGCCAATCAACTCTAAGATTAGCTACTGTGAGTTTGCATAAATTAATGGTAACCCTATGTGTCTCTTATTATTAAGCACAAACTCCAATTTAAATCTGAAGCTTGTAACTCTAGTTGGATTCATGTTAACTCATGCTTTGAATTCAGCTCGATAAGTGTGGACAGTGCCAATGAGGCCCATGAAGGGACCATGGCCCAATCCACAGGCCATGGCATGCCCTTTTTTGCTACTTCAGTCTTTGACCTTTTTTTTAGATTTTTAAGGCATTCAGCGTGAATTACTACTACATTGACATTATATATTGCAGCTACTTGTCATCATCATCATCGTCATCATCATCAAGGATCATCATTACCATCATCCTTCCACACCAAAATCAATCCACTATTTTCATAATTTGTGAGAGAGTGTTTTGAGTGAATTTGTAATCACTTATATTGATCTCTTTCTCGGGCATTGTTTTGAGATTAATTTTGTATTCTCCTATCTTATAGTAGATTTTTTATCATCATTGCCCATGGTTTTTCCCCAAATTGGGGTTTCCATGTAAATTTGGGTGTTCTTGGTGCCATTTTGATTTACCTTGCTTTATTATTTTATTTTGTGATTTCTTGTTTCATCCATTCACTCCATATCGATCCTAACACATATTGCTTGCAATGTGTCTGTGATGAAACCTAGTTGATTCTAGTAGAAAACCAAGAGTTCTTAAATATTAATGTCAGAATGAATGATCTACATCATACTAGAACAACTAGAAATTTAGGGAGCTATTTCTAGCCTTTTTCCTTATTATTATTTTTTTTCCTTGAATAGAAGAAAATTGCTATGACAATCCTCAAGATTGTCTTTCAGAATTCACAAAAGAAGTCAAATTTAGGTTCTAATGGTACTCAAATTTTACTTTCAAATTTACAAAACAATAATTTAGGTTCTGTTGGTGTTGTCTGCTATGTTCTCTCCTAATCCTAGCTATGGGTCTGCCACTTTCTCCTAATGCAAATCTAATGTAAAATATGTTTCAATCGCATGTTATGTCACTTTCCTCAGAAGCCAGGATTATGAAATTGCAAAAGTGAATTTTTAATTTGAAGGTAAAAATTGCTTATATATATCTACACCTCCTTAAGTCGTAGTTTGCAAAATCTATATTCAGTATGTCGTCATCGTACGATCACAACCAGTTCGGCATATTTTTCAAACCACTTATGATGAGATTGCTCCCTTATGGAAACTGAAACTAAAAGAGAGCGGTTGTACATTTGCCTTATCTGTATGTTTCTAGACAGGTTTGTTCCTAATGCGAAAAATATTGGTTTAGGGGGAAAGGAGGCAAAGAGGTTTTGGATAGAAAAGGCTCTTCTGGGCTATCAGCTATTTGAGTTCAATCAAAAAGTTATGTAAGTTGCTCGGTTAATTAGCTTTTTGTATTAATTTTTTATAACCAAAAGTTTTTTGTAAAAAGTTATTGAAAGAGCTTTTTAATTAATTGTTTGCATTTTACCATCAAATGACCATATTGACCACAAACAGTTTTGACAAAATTAGTACAAATGCCACTCATTAAAAAGAACATATGATTAATGTTATCCCAAATGTTCGACATTTATATTTCTTCTTTTTCAGTTCATTTCTTCCTATTTTGGCATTCGAATTATGGATGGTTGTAATGTCTAAGTTAGTGCTTTTTATTTAATACTTTCTAAAATTTAATAAATAATTTATCCGAACAAGTGTTAACTAATAAATAAATAGTTTTATGTCACATAAATTTCAAATACTATTGAAAAGGAAATTAGATTGGCAATGAACAAATTTATTGTCACAACCAAATTAGGTAAAGGCATAAATGTAATTTCATGTATCACTGTTTGACAAAGAAATATCATGCATTTTATACTCCTAAATATATGATTTTGGCTCAAAATAATTATTATAATAGAATTTTTATTTGCATTTTATCTGTTTTGTAGAAAATTATGAAAAAGAGGAAGAAAGTGATGACAAGTGAAGAAATTGGGACCAAAAAAAAAAATAAAAATTGAAACAAGGCCTAAATAGCTTCATTTCCTAGACTCCCTGCATCTCACATGCACACCTTCCCTTTCTCTAATTTTCTCTCTCTTCTCCACATAATTAGAAAATGTAGCGATCTTTATCTCCTTCGTTTTCGGGTCGTCCACCACGAATTCCAACACTCATACCACCAATGCAGCACACCACCATTATTTTCACCACCAAGCACATCATCATAACGACCCAGATATTATGGAGAAAATTTCTTCATCTCTCTCCAAAATTGAGTTGAAAAATTCTTGTACAAATGGGGGTGGAAAGAGCGGTCTAGGATAGATTTCAGTAGCTAGCAATTAATAACTCATTTCTCTCAATTTGTAGTCTATCATTTCCTGTGTTCCATATTTTTGTAGTCCTAGGTCCTTCGCCATTTTTGGGTTCAAGAGCTTGAAAGCCATTGTTGAAAAATTTGAATAGTGAATAATAATTTCTTTCTCCCTACTGTGTGCTCTTATTGAGATTTGATTTATGGGTTGAATAAATATGTAAATTTCAACCCAATTTTCAGTTGTTGAATGCTCTACTCTTTTTTTTTTTCCATGCTCTGTTCTTTTAGTCCATTTTTATACTCTGCCCTTTCAATTTTTTAACCTTTTTTTATTGCTCTACATCTACTCTGGCTTTTTGTTTAATTAACTAACTTAATTTTATTCTTTTGCCTATTTTGTTTCATCCACAAAACACCCCCCTCATTTGCATTTATTTCTCTAACCCCTTTTACAGCCTTTTGGTCTCATGGTCAGAAGCCCTTGACTCCTATTTCACTTCACACTAGTAGTTATTAGGTTTAGATTCTATTGTTGATATTATTATTATTATTACTAGTATTATTATCATCATCATCATCATCATTATTATTATTACTACTGTTATTGTTGTTGTTGTTGTTGTTGTTGTTGTTGTTATTATTATTATTATTATTATTTAACTTCTCCAAGCCCAAAGGAACAAAAACTAGGTAAATTTGTCTAGTGTTTGTCCCCAAGCATCAAAAGATAGGTTGTTTAATCCTAATATTATTATTATTGTTGTAGTTATTTATTCTATTTACTTGGTGTCTTTAGTCATTACTTTAGACATTTATAGTATAGCTAAAGTGGTTAATTTAACACATTCATCTTCGTGAGAACAACCCGTATTCGTTGGATCATACTGCAAGTTGACACCGTACGTCAATAAGCTTACCCTCCACATTGAACCTTACCTTCTTGTTTTAATCTGTCTGCCCTGGGTGCTAATGTGAACCTTAAACTGGAACCACATTACATTCAGATGCTTTCGAAATTCACTGGACTTGAAGATGCTTATTTATTTCTTACTGAATTTGAAGAAGTGTACAACATGATGCATTTTCATGATGTACAGATTGATGTTATTAAACTAAGATTCATTCCTTTCGCTTTAAAAGATAATGCTAAGATATGGATGTATAGCTAGCTCGCTAACTCTATTTCTAACTGGAATGATTTTGTTAGGTTCTCTTGCGAAAATATTGCAAACTGCAAAACTATTAAATTAAGGAATGAAATTAATCAACTTATTTAGTTTAACAAGGAACCTTTTCGGAGGTACATGGGAAGATTAAAAAAATGTTGGCCTAGTGTCCCCATCATGGTTTAGAACAGTGGCATCTTTGTCAAGTCATGTATCAGTGTTTGGACCAACATACTAGGACTATGCCAGAGTCTATGTGTCAAGGTGAGTTCTTATCCAAGAATTCTACCGCAGCTTGGGAATTCTTAGCTCAGAGGACTTAGATGAAAAGACAATGCAGTGGGGTACCACTATAGATGATAGTCTGAGTTCTAAAATCGCCAGTCCCGGGGGGGTATGCGTGTAGTGTCAGACTTAAGCCAAATAGAGTTTAGGTTTGCAGTTTTAGAGAACCAGTTAAAGGGGTTGACTATTCAGCCACCTCAGGTCTTCTAAAGTGCTTTCATTACATGTTCTCACTGTCAATCCCTAGAGCATACTTCAACTAGTTGCCCTTACTATGCTCATAAATTACCAATTAGAACTGAGCAAGTGAACATGGCTCACCAAAGGTTAAGAAATGGCCCTTCTACACAAACTACAATCCAGGGTGGCGAAATCATCCTAAAGTTTCTTGGAGTCAAGGTCAGAATTTAGGAGGACTTAGCACACAGATTGGGGTATCACCTAGAAACACTTCTATCCAACCTTACCAAGGCTACTAAGGGGTGCCTACACTACCTCCTCTCCCTATCACCCAAACATAATCCCCACCTGGCTATAATGAGATTAATAAAAGATTTAATAATTTAAAGAGATCATAGAATAGCCTAGAGAAAGCAACGAGGACAATGGTAGAACAGTTGTCTCAACTAGTCACTACTAATAGTGAGAAGGGAACATCTCCTATTCAATCAAGACACAACCCAAACATAGGTCCATCCTCAATGCGCCCTCCAGTCCAGAATAGTGTGAAAAGGGTTAATGCAATAATTTCACTGAGGTTAGGTCGTTAATTGATCATAACTTAGAAGACCTTATGGATATTCCTATTCAGCTGTCTCCATCTCTATCTCCGTCATCTCTTCTTAATAGTGATTATGCTGTTAGAGATGCTACTGATGGCATCCCAGTTGATCCTTCCCTTTCTCCAATGACTAACTTAGTTGACCTTGAGGAGACAAAGCAAGATGAGTCTAAGAAGGATACATCTCAGCCTTCGATTGCTGAGTGGGTTCATAAACCCGCCGCACCCTTTTGGAATAGGCTATGGAACAAGAATGACTAGACCCATATTGATAAGATTAACATCCCCCTTCTAGATGCTATCTAGCATATGCCTTCGTATGTCAAGTTCTTGAAAGAGTTGTGCACCACTAAGAGAATGACTAATATCCCAAAGAAGGCTTTTTTAGCCTCTAATATGAGCTCTATTATCTCACATCCAATCCTAGCTACGTGTAAAAGACCCTGGTTACCCTACCATCTCCTTAGTTATAGGGCACTGCACCATCCATAAAGCATTGTTGGATTTAGGAGCAAGTGTCAATTTGCTTCCATACTCAATGCATGAGAACCTAGAATTAGGAGAGTTAAAATCCACTAGGACGATCCTCCAATTAGTCAACCACTCCACTAGAACCCCCAGGGGTGTAGTCAAGGATATTTTGGTTAAAGTGGGTGAGTTCATATTTTCTGTGTATTTTGTTGTTCTAGAAATAGAGTCCGTTGCCAACCCTAAGGTTGAAGTACCTGTCATTCTCGGTCGATCTTTCCTAGCTACTTCAAATACTTTAATCAATTGTAGGAATGGTATGATAAAGTTTTCATTCAGAAACATGACTGTTGATTTGAATATTTTTAATCTGCAAAGACAACCTGCTATTTTTTTATGAGATTGATAGTGTTAATTCGCTAGATGTGTATGTTTGTGATGACTCATGTGTTTATGAATTGATTGAAAATGATATGTGTGATAAGATTAATTCCCTTTCCCCTAACTCTTTTGACTCCCCCTTTTCTAGGCACACTTACTCCCGAACCCGCATTAGAGTTGAAACCTTTGCCTGATTCCCTTAGGTATGTCTTTTTTGGTCCTGACAAGACTTTTCCTATGATTATCACATTTGACCTGAATGAGGACCAAGAGGGTAAATTGTTGAAAGTACTTAGGGAACACAAAGAGGTCATAGGGTGGACTTTAGGTGACATAAAAGGTATTAGCTCCTTAATTGTACAGCACAAAATTCATTTAGAGGATAATATTAAATCTTATAGAGATCACCAAAGATGTTTAAACCCTACCCTGCAAGAAGTCATCAAAAAAGAGGTCATTAAGTGGTTAGATAATGGGATAATCTACCCTATTTCTAATAGTGAGTGGGTCAACCCAGTTCAAGTTGTTCCTAAAAAGACTAGTATCACCGTGATTAAGAATGATAAGAATGAGTTTATCCCCACTAGGGTTCATTCTAGGTGGCGTGTTTGTATTGACTACAGAAAACTGAATGCGGCAACTAGGAATGACCACCTTCCTTTGCCTTTTTTTGGACCAAATGCTTGAGAGGTTAGCTAGACATAATTACTACTACCTTTTGGATGGATACTCTAGCTGCTCCCAAATCTCTATAGCACTTGAGAACTAAAACAAGACCACTTTCACATGCCCCTTTGGTACTTTAGCTTTTAAGAGAATGTCGTTAGGTCTTTGTAATGCCCCTGCCACTTTTCAGCGTTGCATAATTTCTATATTTTCTAACATAATTGAGCAATACATTGAAGTGTTTATGGATAATTTTTCTGTATTTGGTTGTTCACTGATGACTGTTTGGCTAATCTGAATAAAGTTTTGCAAAGATACGGGGAGAAGGATTTCACTCTAAACTACGAAAAATGTCAGTTTATAGTAAAGAAGGGAATTGTTTTAGTGCATGTAATTTCATATGATGGGATTGAAGTTGATAAAGCAAAATTTGATTTGATTGCTAACCTTCTCGCTCCCACTTGTGTGAAAGGTATTAGGTCATTTTAGGGCATGCAGGATTTATAGATGATTTATCCAGCATTTCAGTAAAGTTGCTAAGTCCCTTACCAACCTTTTAGCCAAAGATACACTGTTTCACTCCTCTGAGGAGTGTTTAAAGACATTTAATAGGCTAAAGGAAACCCTAACTTCTGCCCCTATCCTATACCCTTCTACCTGGGGAGAGCCCTTAGAGCTGATGTGCGATGCTTCTGGCTATACTTTAAAGGTTGTGTTAGGAGAATGTGTAGATAGGAAACCTCTTATCATATATTATGCGAGTCATACTTTGAATAAAACCCAGTTGAACTACACTGTGACTAAGTTTTTAGCAGTTGTGTTCAATTTTGAAAAATTTCAGCCCTACTTGATTGGCTCTTATATGATTGTCCATACTAATCATGCTGCACTTAAGCATCTCTTCTCCAAGAAGGATGCAAAACCTAGACTACTTAGGTGGATTTTGCTCTTGTAGGAAGTTTGATTGTGAGATTTGGGATAGACAGGGTTCTGAGAACCTGGTTGCTGACAATCTATCCCAGATCATTGTGCAAAAAGAGAGTGAGTCCCCTATATCTAAGTGCTTCCCTAACGAGCAGCTAGTTATGGTTCAATATAAGCCATGGTATGCTGACATTATCAATCACTTTGTAACTGGTGAGATACCCACAGGTTGGAGTAAGCATGATAAAGACCAATTCTTTTATCTAATGAAATTTTTTTATTGGGATGACCCTTATTTGTTCAAATATAGTTTTGATCATATTTTTAGAAAGTGTATCCCTAACAATGAGATTAAAAGTGTCCTTTCTTTCTGCCACAACCAAGCTTGTGGAGGACATTTTAGTGGGAACAAAACAACTACCAAAGTCCTTTAGTGTAGTTTGTATTGGCCTACCTTATTCAAAGATGCCCATTTGTATTGCAAAAGTTTCCCTAGTGTCAACAGTTTAGGAAAATTAGTAGGAGAGATATGATGCCCCTTAACCTGATTGTTACAGTTGAGATCTTTGATGTTTGGGGGATTGATTTTATGAGACCATTTCTATCTTCCTTTAGGAATTAGTATATCCTCCTAGCTATAGACTATATGTCTACGTGGATGGAGGTTATGCCAACCCAGACCACCGAGGCTAGGATTGTTGCCAAGTTCCTTAAAGAAAACATTTTTTCCCGATATGGCATGCCCAAGGCTATCATTAGTGACCAGGGAACTCATTTTGACAATCGTTCTTTTGATACGTTGGTGAAAAAGTACTCCATTATTCTTCGTTTAGCCACCACCTATGATGCCCAGACTAGTAGTCATGTAGAAGTTTCTAATAGACAGATAAAATAGATTCTAGAAAAAATTATAAGTAGAAACCTCAAAGATTGGACAGATAAGCTCATTAATGCTCTTTGGCTTATGGGACCGCCTTTAAGACCCCTTTAGGTATGTCTTCTTTTAGGGTAGTCTTTGGAAAGCCTTATTATCTTCCTATAGAACTTGAGCACCGGACTATGTAGGCTCTAAAGACTTTTGTTGGATTTAATCGCACAAGACACAAGAGAGGATGTGAATTGTGTCTACCAACATTTTCGATTGTTTCAGAGCACTCGCGAAAACTGTTTGAAATGCGTGTTTGGAGTAAAGCAGAAACAAAGTTAATTGTGGAAATAATAAATGAGACACAGTGTTTTTACATGAAAAACTACCTCTGGCCCAATTGAGGAGTAAAGACCACGATCTACCACTGTAGGATTTCAATAACACTTTCACTAGACGGGCCGAACACATTACATATGTAACAATCACACACATAACTTAGTCTACCTTGAGACCCTAGTTACAAACACCACGTCCAACGTCTCCCAAGACTTGGATAAACTCTTACAGACACCATGTTTAACGTCTCCCAAGACTTGGACAAACTCTTACAGACACCACGTCTAACATCTCCCAAGACTGGGACAAACTCTTATCTCACTGATGGAAAAGGGATAACAACACCTTACTTGAATGCTTCTAAACAAACTGAATGTAAGGTACAATGCAATTCTTATTATGCCAATATTGAAGACTCGATTTTAGCACTCTCTTTGAAGGTTTTTCTCACAGAAAATTTTAACTTACAAAGATAATTTTTAACACTTGAAAACCCTTGAAAAACCTTAAAAAACCCTGAGGAAAAAAGGTAACTTAAATAGAGGAATGTGTGTGAGTGGGAAAGAAGAACAATTATTCCACTAAGTACTTGTGGTGCAAGAATAAGAAGAAGTGAAAACCACTTCTTTGAACTGATCAACTCCAGCAGTCAATCCCCCACATTTCTCCACTATCTTAGCCACTCCCTAAAAAGTAGGATTAATTAATTGATAAACATTCTTCTCTAAAAAGTAGGATTAAATCTCTTAACATTATTTACAAAGGAAGAAACTGCTTAGACTCAACTGACATCAGGAAAATTAATTCCAACTATTTCATAAAATTCGACAGTCAAAAATTATTCTAAAAACCTTGAAACTCGTTTTTTATTTTTGGCCTCAAAACACTGCAGACTTGACTTCTCAGAACTATTCTGAGGCAGTGTTATGAGATACCTCAAAACTATTCAAAGCAAATGCTAAGTCAAGGACCTTCTAATTGGCATATTAATAAGAATCTAAGAGAATAAAGCACATACAAAACCTAAGACTCTTGTTATCAGCTGGACTCCTTACACATGTATCAACTTTGATGCTCTACGCTCATTCGAACCGCTCCAAGTATTTTCTGGATCCTGCCTCAACGCACAACTCAAGCACAACATATCGACTAGTACATTTGGATTGTTATAATCAAAACCTTATATATTAATTGGGTGAACAACTTTGAACCTTGACTTAGAGGCAGCTGGGGAAAAAAGGAGCTTACAGTTAAGTGAGTTAGAAGAAATTAGAGCTGAGGCTTATAAGAATTCTAGGATGTTCTAGAAGAGAGCAAAATTGTTCCATGATAGGCGTATTCATAGAAAAGAGTACTATCCAGGTCAGAAGGTGCTACTTTATAACCCTACACTGCACCTTTTTCTAGGCAAGTTTAGATCTCATTGGACTGGTCTTTTCATTATTTCTCATGTTTTTTCACATGGTGCTATAAAGATATAGGATCCTATGAGAGGTACGCATTTCAAGGTGAATGAACAAAGATTGAAGCCATTTTTGGAGCTATCCACATAGGAGAGAGAAGTAAAGTATATGATGCTCTATGAACCACAGTAAAGAGATTAAGGATGTGGAGTGCATCCAACATTCAACTTGGTACTATCTTTCCTTTGTATAAAACGTTATTTAGTATATATGTTTTCTTTTATTATCTTATCTTTCCTTTTGATTGCGCAATTTTCATTCTTATACTTATGCATGCAGTAAAGACATTGTATTGTTTAAGTGTAGGAGGAAGGGCGTTTTTTAAAACGAAAATACCAAAAAGATTTTTTTCGTTTTCCTTTTCTTTTGTTTTGGGGAATGTATACTATTTTGACTGTATTAACCCCTTGTAACTTAGTATTATGTTTTATATAGGTGGAACGTACATGATAAAACTGAGTTTTAAATGCAATATTTTATGACCCGATTCTAACCTCCTCACTCCATTATAATTATGAGTTCAATCTTTATTTTGTAAACCACTATTGTCTTGGGGTCTTAGACTTCCAAGGTTAATTCTTACACTTGTCTTTGTTTTTTCTTTAAGTTTGGAAAAAAAAAAAAAGAGAAAGAAAGGAAAAAAAAAGGCAAAAAAAAAAAAGAGTCGAAACTGGGAACAACGAGTATCACTTTGAGGCATGCACTGCTAGGTGCTACCCTTTGAGGCAATATTGCTACTAGGAAAGATCGCTTTCCATGTCAGTGAGTCAATAAAGTAGTTTGTGTCTTGTCAAGTGAGATTGAGCCAAACTCTTGTTAGCCTAATTCCTAGGAATGTGGTACACTTGCACACCGTGCACTAAGATTGATACATTGTTATAGTGGTTTATTGGGCGAAAAAGCATAGATGTCATCAATGAGAACTTAGAGTCTTAAAGTATACACCTGATGTATGTACAAACTAATATATGGGTTATAAGGGTGATATGTCTGCTTGAAATTTTATATTCTCTCCCTTTGTACATTTGGGCAAACCAAAAAAAAAAAAAAACCCCCCCCAAAAAAGATTTTATTTTCGGTCTTGTCTTTCTCTTCTTTCCTTTTTCCTTGTAAAGATATTGTGGGTACATCTTCTACAAACTCTCACGAGGCCTTATTCGTTCACTGGAGGGACCTTAGGGATTTAAAGGGCTTGTTGTAAATGTTAAATACAACTGTGATTCCTACGAAAGCGAGTTAGGATTTTTTTTCTTTTTTGCCCTTTTCTAGTATTTTTATCTGATTTGACTTGGATGACAACCAAAATCTAGGTACGGGGGTATTTGTTTGACAAAGAAATCATGCACTTGTATACTCCTAAATATATGATTTTGGCTCAAAATAATTATTATATTAGAATTTTTATTTGCATTTTATTTATTTTGTAGAAAATTATGAAAAAGAGGAAGAAAGCGATGGCAATTGAGTAAAAACAAAAAGAAATTGAAACAAGGCCCAAATATGGCAACCCAAAATCGGTCCATCTCTTCTCTTGCCCAAAAAAAAAAGAAAAAAAAATAAATTCCTAGACTCCCTGCATCTCATGTGCACACCTTCCCTTTCTCTAATTTTCTCTCTCTTTTCCAGATATTCAAGAAGCAAAATGATAAGTGTCTTGCAGCAAGATACTTTTTGAGTGTCTTTTTTCGCTTAAAATATCTCTTGTCACATATTAAATTGAAAAAAATGATATGATTGAATAGTAAAAGATTGTTAAAACTTATAAATTGTGTAAAATCATCCTTTTATACATAATCTTTCACATTTACAAAATTACACATGTGATGTGCTTTGCAAATAGAGTTGATTCGGTTATGGTGTCAGTTTGTAGTTGTTGGCGTAACTACTGAATATTAAAACTTTATAACTCATAATAAGTTGTAATTAATGAAAATTTGACAATTTTAAATCATAAAACATATTAATTTGAGTTACAATAAGGCATTTAAAAATGTCTTGTAGCAAGACACGTATCATTACCCTAATCAGTAAATGTAGCCATCTTCATCTCCTTTGTTTTCGGGTCATCACCGCGAACGTTAACATTTATACCACCAGTTCAGCGCACCACTATTATTGTCATCACCCCACTGTTATTTTCATCACCAAACCCGTCATCGTAATGAACCAGATATTATGGAGAAAATCTCTCCTTCTCTCTCCAAGTTCCTCTCTTATGAACGTTGAAGTAGCGAAGAATCAGCAAAATACCAGATTTTTGTGTGTTTAGAAACAGAATTGAGTTGGAAAAGTCATGTATAAATAGGGTTGGAAAGTGTAGGAAGAATTAGGACTAATCTGGATGCGGAAGTATATTGTTGGTAATAGTCCACGCGTATAACGAATACCAATCACGCCAATAATAATACCCAGCGGCTACTAGAGTCGCTTTAGGGTTTCACGTCCTAAATCCGAGAATCTAATAGATGGTGATTCAGCCGTGGGAGAAAACAGGAGAGTGTGAGAGATTTCTATTATATGTATCTTGGCTATCCCCTAAACTCTCCTTATATAGTTTTGAGGAATAGCCAAGGTTGTTGCCCTAGGCAACATACGTGGCTGTCGGGCCTAATTCTATTAGGCCCGGCCTACAGCACTCACTCGGCCACGTAGGCCGCAAAAATAAGTGCTCTCCACATATCGCTACTCTTTCACGCTTCATACCGGGAATAGGACGTGCGACCATAAATAACCAGCAGTGTTATATTAAGTTACCATCCAACTAACATAACACTTTCATGAAATACGATACCCCAAAACCATCCCAAAACATCACCAGTGGCATATCTAATCCCTTATGCCTGATATATCATATGATTATGTTCTCAACATAACCGCCCGGGCTGATATGGTGATAGCGGATCGGTTTTTCCTTAAACACTCATGAAATTTCATCTTAGCTTAACTGCTTTCCTAATGTGTTCTCGCTGAACCGTATATATCGTGGTTCTTGAAAATCACATTAAAGTAGCAACACCAAGCTTCGACTTAATATCGTAGTTTTAAGTCAAAAGGTCATCGTCCATAGGGTAATACAGTGACAAGTGATAGGAAAATCAATTGTCACTCCATGCATGGGTCGTCTTATAAGCACACACAGTATGAGATGTGTGTCATGGCATAGCTCCCACTCAGCTGAGTACGTCACTCTTTATGCCATGCGAATCGCCAGTCTAGATTTTCACTCAAAAAAATCTAACATGAGCCACTAGATCAACATATTGAATGTTAATCTTGACACTCAAGATTCGGCTTTTAAGACTTCAATGTGAAAACTTTTTTGATACTCGACTCCCTCGAGTCTCATCTTAGTCTTACTAAGGCGACTATATTCATTTCACTCATACACTTCCAGTGTGAGTAATCAATATTGCACACCTGGTATCAATATGATTCAGTCTCATCCTGCCCGCCACTCAAGCGTCAGGGTGATTGCCTGTGTGACTAGGCCAATCAGAAGCCTGTGACATTTTAATATGCCTAACGTACAGCAATGAGCATCTTGCCCATAAAAGAAACATGTCCATCACGTAACAGAACATGGCTAGATATCAAACCTTATGAATTTCAAAACTCAACCAGTGAGCTTTGAACATATCATTAGGAATGGGTTTAGTTAAGGGAATATAATCACCTTATTAGTCTATATATATACCCAATGGCAATGCTTTTTGTCCCTATGGTACAAGATACACAATCTACCTCTATAGCTGACATTGTTGTGCAGCGTTGCTACTTGCTGCACCATGACATAGCTCTCCCAGTCAGGGTAAAGGCATGTCCTGAGGTTGACTTAGACTCATCCGAGTCAACCCAATCAATATTTGAGCATCCTCTCAACTTGAGGCCTGCTCTTTGATAGCAAAAGCCTGAGTTATTAATACCATGAAGGTAGCGCTTGATTCTCCTGATGACTTATCAATCAGGAAATCTTGGGTTACTTTGATAACGACTTATCAAACTAACCGCAAAGCAATATCAGGTCATGTACATAACATGCCTTACATTAAGCTTACTATGACGTTAGGATTAGGGACACTATTCATCATCTTTATTTTGTCATCTATTTTAGAACATTGATCAAGACTCAAGGCTGGACCCTTCTCAATTGGAGTATGTACGGGTTAGGAGTTATAAACCCAAAATTGTTCCAAGACACTTTGATGCATGCTTCTTGGGACAGCTTTAGATTATCTTTCACTCCTAGGACATATCTAATTTCACCCATGTCCTTCGTCTCAAAGACATGGAATGACTACTTTTTAGTAACTTTAATCATCTCCAAGTTATTCCTAGTAAACAGTATGTCATCAACGTGAGGAATGTAATCCCCATGTTGATCTTTTGACATATACAATGGTCTTCTGAAACCATTTAAGCCAAAATGGCTTTATGGAATCTAGAGTACCAAGAAATGGAAGATTGCTTAAGATCACATATGGACCTTTTAAGACCACACACATTGTCCAATCTCTTCCTCAAGATCACCATTGAGAAAAACAATCTTTACTCCATTTCGAACAACTCAAAGTCCGAATAGGAAACCAGGGCTAAGAGTATCTGGGCCTAAACTTATCAATTGAACTATCCATCCGATGTTTTATCTTGAAGACTTACATCGGAGTGGAGTTTTAATGAGTTCTCAAACCTTGTCAGTGAGTCCATCTCATTCCTTATGACATCCAGTCACTTTTTGTGATTTAGTGAGCCAACCGCCTTTTGGTAAGAGGTGGATCCCTAATCTCCCGATGGAGTGCATAAGAATATTTTTTTTCGATTTGAAAAAAATCATCGAGGAATTCTTCCACGCTTAGTCCTTAGGATCCTAGGGCCTTCATTATTTGTCTGCCTAGGTGAGAAATCCCTCCCCCTTTCTCTAAGAGGTATGGGATCAGGAGTTTCTCCCTCTTTCTCTAAGAGGTATGGAACCCTGATTATGAAGAGAACATTACTCCCACTATCTATTAGAGGTGGGATCCTGAACATGAGGACTAACTGCATGTTCAGGAATAACTCTCCTTAATAATTGGAGATTGAGGACGAATCTCATTCTCTTTGACAGACAAACCTTCACCATTCTTACCAACTAAGGAATGTTTACCATCGTCGATGACTTAGTGAGAATTCAAATCCTCCCCCTCACCGAGAGATGGTTGAAGGTGTTGTTGTGACGCTTACAAATTGAGGTCCTTTTAAATTTCACCAAATACTAGGGAACTCATCCTTAAGAAAATCGACACTGCGGGATTTTGTTTCACGAAAAAAATATTCATGATCTTAATTGATTCGAAGAGTTTTAATATTTCGTCCCAATTGAGTCCTACTACCGCTATAAAGTATAGGAACACATCGAGTACTTAATAACGGTGAGATAGTAGGTACACATACCTATATCATGAATTCATATGGCTCCATGATGTGCTTTCATATTCATGGACCCGCAAATGTCTAAAGTGAACGAACGCTAAGGGATTTGATGCCCTCGAAACCTTACAAAAAGGATTTCCTATTGCTTTACTAGCTAGGCATAACTCACATTTTGCACTTTAAGCCTAGTGAGTTGGTCTTACAAGGCCATTTTTAGCTAGTCTATTAACTCTATCTTGACCCTCATGGTCAAGTCAAGCATGCCTAAAACAGAGTCGAAAATGGGACAAGGATGGAAGATATTCTATTTCGTCCATTGAAAACACCTTTCAATGTGACATGGCCAAACAGATCACCATGCCATATGATGTCTAAGACATCCAGACGAAGATTACAAAGAAAACTAATCTTAAGAATAGAAATCACAAGGAAATATCGCACCCCAGGTGCACAGAGAGTATCATAAAAAGACAACGTAGTCGCTTCAAGGAGCTTCAAATAATTTATCCTTAATTTAAAGACAACTTTTTCACTGTCGTTACTTGAAACGACAATTTGTGAATCCACCGGGTAGTAGTAAAAATTCACAAAAATCAACTCAATCCTGAACTATGTACTTGATTGTTCCCGTATCTACAATCCACTAAGAATCATAGTTAGCAACAAATGTTTGAGAGCACATATATTATCCGGGAGTAACTATGGAAGGAGATACCTTACTCGATTTAGGACAATTCCAAGCATATGATTCATAATTTCCACAGTCATAGCACTCACACGTGCTATATGCTTCTTTTTATTTCCTTAGCTTTTTTTCCTTTCGTAATACCAACCTTAGGTCCAGAACCTTAAGAGGGAATGGATCCGGATGAACCCGATGCTAAGCTAATCCCACGTGTACTCAACAGTGGGGTGACTTTTAATTCCCCCACTAAATCGACATTGATGCAATACGACAAAGTATAACATCTTGATCGATCTATTCTCGAACCACTTTTGGTATGCTTTCAAGTTTTCTAGATACTGTTCACTAACAGTACCATCTTTGCTATCCTATGAGACCTAGAACCTAATGAGTATTCTAACATTTCACGTTCATTCAGAAGAAACTGAATCCTCTGACATTATGTATCATAGTCAGCGCTATCAAGTTCTTTATTGGTAAACAAATTACCAACCTTATTTTAATTGCCATATCTAAAGGTATATATTTTGTAAAGTGACATTAGGCATATTTTCAAATAATTAAATTATCAAAAAACTCCATTATCCATGTCGCATGATCGAAAATTTCGTTAAGCTCATAATCATCTCATACAAGCATGAATTAGAAGTTTTAATAATTTAATTATCACATTTTTCCTTAAAAATAAAATTTATGGAGAATATCATGGTTAAACTAATTAACGTTTTAGAAATATCACAAAGATATCCAACTTTATGTAAACCAAATTTACATGAAGTTGTCTCATTATATATAACTACTAATATGTCATCTAGAACTTTTCAATGACATATCAAACATGAAATTCAGATTATTATATAAAACGCATTTATATAATAAAATGAACCTGTGTTGCGAAACATATTCAAATAATAATATGTTACAAAAGAAATTCATAAAAGGCCCAAATAGCATTATATAAAACACATTTATATAATTATATATAACATGAAACTTATTCAAATGTTACTCGCAAATTATAAAACACATTTATTATATTACGAATTTAAAATTTATGAAACCAATTCATAAAATACTGCTAAATTACATAATTAGTAGGGAATATGAAATGAAACCATATTCATTAATTTGGGCAAGAAAGTAGTGCTAAAATTAACAAATTCACTACAACTCACGTAGTTCGTATATATAAAATACATTTGTACAATACTACGAATTGATGATTGACATGAAACACATCCATGTAATCAAATGCAACATAATTTGTAACATAAAATATATCCAAATATTAACCGCGATTAATTATATATAGAACATATCCGTATAATACTAAAGTTTGGATGAAACGAATTCATAGTAAAGCTTGCAAATTATATAAAACGTATTCATATAATATTACAAATTTAAATTTCATGAAATAGATTCATAAAATAATCAAATATCCTATATATCCAAATAATAGCATGAAACTTGTTCATGTAAAACTTAATGAATCATTTTTTGTTAGCTACATCAATGATAGAACAACTAACTGATTTATAATTGCTCATATTTCTGCATAAAATTTATTAAATCATGAAACATATTCATGTGATGGGATATTATATAAAACATATTTATATAATATAACCTATGAAACATATTCATTTACCGACCAAAGAGATCTTTATATCACATAGATATTTATTGAGTTCGAGTAAAACAAATTTACATCATACGCACTAATTTTATATATGAAATAAATTCATATAACGTCAACCCAATGGATCAATAACAAGTTACTCGTTCAAGAAAATATCAAGTTGATGCATATATAAAACGAATTTATATATGATATTAAACATATTAATGTTTTTATAACGAAATCATGCATTCAGGATTAAAACTAATTCGAAACCTTAATTCAGCGAAATGAATTAACTGCATAAAACTTTATCAATTTGAATATCATTATAATTCAATTAAAAGTCATGCTATGACTGATAATTAAACAACAATGGCTGAAAAATAATTCGGCTCAAAACAGTCGAAAATAGCCTGACCTATATCATTGAAATGCGGCAAGAAGCAAACCGGCCCAAAAAGAAAAGGATCCAAGAACAAAAATTTTGGGCCAAAAAATCGACCCACTAAATCGGGCCTCCTCTTTCTCTTTTATTTGTTGATTCAGCCCAAATCAAGGGGGGTTTAAGGGCTTTAACTCTCTTTCTCCTCTCGGTCTTTCTTTGCCACCCGAGCCCTCTCTCTCTCTCCTGCTAACTCTCGACCTCTCTCTCCTCTCTCTGCTTCTCGACTCCTAGCCATGCTTATGGAGCACCGAGCTCCATCGTTCCTTGGCCATGGAAGGCTCTCTGTCTTTCGAATTTCTCTCTCTTCCTCACGCCCCATGTCGCCACCCTCAACCCCATGGTAGACGACGAGCGTTTGGCTGAGAAACCCATATGAGGAAAACCCCCCACCCGCCGTCGAAAGCCAAGGATAACCCCACCAGCGTGTAGATCGGCCGTAACTGAGGCGGAAAACACTAGCCGAGCATCAAACACGCCTCTCACGCGGTGGCGCGTGACCCACACGCGCTGCCAATTCTAGTGGATTTCGCAGATCCTTTGCCGGATTTGAGCAGATCGACAGGCAAGGGTGCGGTTGGAGGAAGAAGAATGACCATTTAAGCATTCGTCAGCGGCGCGTGTGCCCACGCGCCACCCTTCCCCGGTTGATTCTGATGGGTGAGATTCGGACCTCTTTCTGTTTTCTACACTTTCTTCCCCCTCCCCTTCCCTCTTTTTTTTTTTTTATTTGGGTTATGTGATGGTTTTGACAGAATGACACAGAGGCCTCATCAAGGCCACAGCCGCCACAATTACAACCACATAGGTGCAGGTGGTTAGGAACCAGGGTTTCGTAGAATTTCAGACAGAGGGAGGTTACGATTAGGGTCTTGGATCTTAGACAAGAACGAATTTGCCTTTTGTTAACTAATTACACATAGTAATAAAAAGGCTCATGCTGTTTTGGTCTTGCTCACTGACTATGTGTTAATCCGTCTTGCCGAGATTGATTCTTGCAAATATGCTATAAACAATTATAGTCTGATTATTTAACGCATGATTCTTTTGTGCGATTATATGCTAATCGAAGTCATGCTCAAATTAATCAAGATCTATCCATATCTAGATTAATATGCGAAAAACATGCTTAGCTGGTTAATCATCACCAATATACGATATTAAGAACACAGAAGCATGCTTTTGGTTGCATCATTACAGAAATTAAAACAACTGATTATGTAGTCATGTTCTGGAATCTAAGCATGCTTGTCGTTCAGCCAGGGTTCACAGATTTCATAAGGCATAAACATTCATGAATATGATCCATTGAAAACTCAATTTGTTGTTGATTCTGGGCAAGCAGACACAGAAGCTATAAATTTGCATAATTACGAAAATTAGGCAATTAATCATATATGCGTAGTCTCAAACCAAGCATGCTTAGTATTCAGATCTTTAAACGCATTAAACGGGACTAATCCGATCAGTCTAGGCTCTGATACCACTGTAGGAAGAATTAAGACTAACCTGGATGCGGAAATATACTGTCGGTAATAGTCCACGCGTATAACGAATACCAATCACGTCAATAATAATACCAAGCGGCTACTAGAGTAGCTTTAGGGTTTCACGTCCTAAACTCGAGAATCTAATAGATGGTGATTCAACCGTGGGAGAAAACTGGAGAGTGTGAGAGATTTCTATCATATGTACCTTGGCTATCCCTAAACTCCCCTTATATAGTTTTGGGGAATAGCCAGGGTTGTTGCCCTAGGCAATATACGTGGTCGTCGGACCTAATCCTATTAGGCCCGGCCTAGAGAAATGGAGCTGTAGGATAGATTTTAGTAGCTAGCAATTAAGAACTCACTTCTCTCGATTTGTAGTCTATCATTTCCTCTGTTCCAGATTTTTGTAGTCCTGGGTTCTTCGCCAAGTTTGGGCTCAAGACCTTGAAAGCCATTCTTGAAAAATTTGGACAGCGAATAACAATTGCTTTCTCCCTAATTCTTTGCTCTTGCTGAGATTTGATTATTGGGTTGAATAAATCTCCAAATTTCAACTCTGTTCCTTTCGTTTTCATGCTCTGTTCTTTTCGTCCATTTTCATGCTCTGTCTTTTCGGTTTTTAACGTTTTTTGTTGCTCTGCACCTGCTCTTGCTTTTTGTTTAATTAATTTGTTCTATTTTATTCTTTTGCCTATTCTGTTTCATCCACAGAACATCCCGTCATTTGCATTTCTTTCTCTGACCCCTTTTACAGCCTCTTGGTCTCATGAATAGGAGTCAAGAATTTGTTTTATTTTATTCTTTTGCCTATTCTGTTTCATCCACAGAACATCCCCTCATTTGCATTTCTTTCTCTGACCCCTTTTACAGCCTCTTGGTCTCATGAACAGGAGCCCTTGACTCCTATTTCACTTCACAAATCACACTAGTAACTATTAGGCCTAGATTCTATTATTATTATTATTATTATTATTATTATTACAGGCCCAGAGGAGCAAAAGTTAGGTAAAGTTTTCTGGTGTTTGGCTCCAAGTGGCAAACGATAGGCTGTTAAATCCTAATATTATTACTGTTGTATTTATTTATTTTATTTACTTGGCGTCTAATCTTCTTAGGTCAATTTATAAGTTTAGTCGTTACTTTAGACATTTATAGCATAGCTAAAGTGGTTAATTTAACACATTCATCTTCATAGGAATAATCCGTATTCGTTGGATCATACTACAAATTGACATCATGCGTTTGCGGCCACTTTGCACATCAACAATCACATAATTCTTAATTCTTATTGAGAAGAAAAATATGAAGTTGTCCCTTCAACCTCAATAATGTTAAATAGCTAGCAATGTTAGAGCAAATTGTTAAGTTTAAAAAAATATGAAGTTGAGTTAAGGCTACAAGGGGAATTTCACCAACACTTATATTGTGGACCCAAGAATATAGATCTAGTGATGTGGCATAATTTACACTGAACAATTTTTTTTTTTTTTTCCGGAGAGAAGGAGCATGGAAATAGGATATGCGTTTTACATAAACAACAAAGTTACCATACGTGGTAGCCCGAGTCTATAGGCCCAGGATTATCTAATAATTTGCAAATTTTACCAAATAGTCTTATTAGAAATAGCTAATTAGACCTGACAAAACTCGAACTCATAACTGAACCCGACACTCGAAACTGGACCCAAAATCCAAACTGGACCCAAGTTAAACTGTATTCGATCCAAAATTTCTTATAAAGTTGCTTCTTTGGGCATTAACAAATTTATTGAACCAAGCATCAGTTGACCTAAAATCTATATGAACCAAAATTCACCCAATGTAAACTGAACCAAGTCGAATTGTTGATTGACCTAAAACATACCCCTATTAAAACTTTACCTGATCCGTACCTGAATGATCTATTTGCCAAGCCTGGAACTAATTGCACCGAGCATTTTTTCCAGGAACAGCTATTACAATTTGCTAAGTCAAAAAGTTAATACGATCAGCTAACAATTAACATCTAATAGCTTATTGGCACGTAGGGGCTATCCCTTATTAAACCATCAAGGTGCTGGAACTGTTTCCTAACAGATATCTTTTTTCCCTCCTTGAAAATTTGCAGACTAATTGAAAGCGGAGAATTTCTTCTTGATGGACCATCCAAGGAAAAAGAAATCCAAAACGCATGACAAAGACTTCTTTTATCTAACTCCTATTGCCTGCCTCATTGGAGCTTCCGGGGCAAAGCCACAAGCTGTCTCTTGATGTCAATAATGTTATATAGCTACCAATGTTTCAATTACTATATGAGAGCCTTAAGTTTTTTAACCGAGTGGTGGCTAACGAGTCAGCCGATCTAGGTTAAGCCAAGGGTTAGCTTAAGCCAAATAATAAACCAGCAGTGGGTTGAATCAAAAAACATTGGCACAATTTGCAACGAACTCGCTCTGGTAGGCCACAGTGAAATCAGTTCCCGCTATAACCCGTTCCTTGCAGACTATTTCATCTCTTTGACACAGCCTTCTGCTACCCGAGAAACTAACAGTAACGAGCTTTACAGACAAAATTGCCCAAATATATTTTTGCCATTTCACAAATATATTACTGATGCAAATTTATGTCAGAACATCTCTAAACAACAATTTATATTTTACAAAGTTCAGACAGCAATACTAACAGAAGTCTCTGTGTCCAAACACAAAGAAGGTGAATAGGACCCCCCCCCCCCCCCCAAAAAAACACCTCCCAAAAAAGCGTAGAGAAGCTGTAAGAGACTCCCAGATTTCTCAAGGGACTAAAAACAGCTGAAGCTTCCATTTTGCTTTTGTCAACTGCAACATTCATGACAGGGATGAGTACAGTGACCATATCGCCAATCTGAAGTGATGGATCCGCAAACAAGAGATTATTTCGAAGCATTCTTCCACATTTTTCAGGTCAACACCGATGCACACATGCAAGTTTCTAAAATTAATCAATGCCCCTTGGTCGATGAAGCATTTTTCACTCCAAAATGTACATTTTTCTACAATTTTTCACAATACAAAATGCCTAGACCGCTAACAATTGGTCTCTAAAAAAAAATTTCGTGTATCTTGCAATCAACCTCGTCTCACTGCACACTCGGGGTTAAAGTTGTCTATATCTGGATCAGCCCACATCAAGTTGGATTGACAATGGTTCCAGTTTTTCATAGAGAAACCAATCAACATAGGTATTCCATCTGTATCTCGAATAAAGGTTTCTATGCCTATGCTACATATCATCTGCTTCAGTATCTTGTTGACTCAGAACATTCAACATATTTCTTCAGAGAATATGATGTCAAAGATGAATTGTACTGCAGACCACCAGAGGAGACAGAATAAGAACCTCGACAAATGTCACAAAAAATAAAGGGGATAATAAGATGTTGATTCCAATGCTGGTCATCAAGGTTTACTCAACATCAAATGGAACAATCAATATTGATTTGATCTACTCAGCATATTGCTAATTTGCGATAGTTTGAATTGTAGATACTTGTGAGTCTGTGAATCATGATGTACTGCAACCAAACGTTGAATCATCACCGGATTTATTTCCGCAAACACATTGAAAATGTCAAGATCTCTCCTTAATAAAATAGATGTTAAGGATGGGTATGCAAGGGATACCTTTTAGATAAAAGAAACCAAGAATCACATCATCCCTGATTGAAAACAACGCCAATTCTCAAGCATTGAGATCCGATTGATCCAGTTAGTACACAAAAGAGTATATGATAAAACTGTACTAAAGTCAATACAAGGTATATAAGGCACAGCTTCATTTACCTCTTGTCTAATGTTGGGTACATGAAATAACAGAAACCAGAAATGTACACCAAGAGACTAAATTATCTAAACAAGAGCGTTTGCTCAAAGATAGCATACCTTCATCCGTTAGTATGTTGGGTTGATCAACCAAAAGCTGGCACAACGTTCCCAGATCAGTGACACTGTGTGATATCCAATTTTAGTCAGAAACAGAAGCATCAAACAATATAAAAACATTTAACTACTCAGCGTAATGGAACAGCAAATCATTGATTTGTTCTTAACATAATAGGATAACATTGCTTAGACTATGGTAGTAACAGCACTAACACTCCAAACACTCAACTGCAGAGAAGCAATTTTTTTTTTTTTTTTAACAACATTATGTATTTACTATCTTATGGCTTCTTTTTAATATGTCCACTTATTTGAACAGTTGAAAAAACCACTTTGTACCTTGTGGCAAGTTGTTAAAACTTGGACTATAGCAGACTATACAAAATGCCTAATGCAACTGACCTTTTTGGAGTAGTAATCTGTCAAAAGGTTTTGATCCATCAAAAGGAACCTCTTTATCATTTAGGGTATGGTTACTACATTCTCCCACATAAATAACTTGCTCAAGCGCGATGCCAAGGTATGGTTTCAGATTCGATTTTGCCTTATTCTTAATTCTTACTGCATGCGGGCACTTAATTAACTGGGAAACTTACCTAACTTGAAGTACAAGGGCGCATAATTAATTTCATTTAAAATACCTGGGTTTCAGTGCAATTTTTGAGAGTGCAGAGACCACTGATGTTTTCAGAAGGTACCTATGCAAGAAAAAGAAGAAACATAAGCATTAGTGAGCTAATTGCTATTCATAACGAGCAAGAAACTCAAAAGAAGAATCAACGCTAGTTCCTGAGAAGGAGTTTCTCAATCTTTCAAGGCATCTGGGAAAAAGAAAAGATGGCCATACTCAGAGTTGTGCATCTCATGCAGAATAGTGAGTCCATCTAAGCAATCTGAAAGACTCGGTTTCACTCCCACCCGTTGGTTCAACTGTTTAGCGGAAAGCTGCGATCCTCCTTTAGCAATCTGCCTACCATCTCGGACCATCTTCTCTAGCAGTATGACCATTCCACGGAAGTCTTTCCTACACATTCAGTTCCCAATTTCAGGGTCCCATTTGCGCAATGACCCACGGGGTTCACCCTGCTCATGGAGCCTAGCGGGTGGACAGTTTACCTTAGCCCCCAAAAGAAAAAAGAAAAAATGACAACAGTCCAAAAATATAGTATCAAACCCAGGGTTATTCAACTAAGTTATAATGACCAGGATGTGATTCCGTTTAAGCAACATAAAAGAACTAGCCAGAAAGAATAAGCACAGGGCTCAAAGTCTTTTCTCACGGTCATGAAGCAGAACTGTTATTCAGATTTCAAAGTCTCAAAACCAGATACACACATGTACAACATACAATCAAAAGCAATAAGAACGATGACAGAAATTGAAAGGGTAATTAAGAAACCACTTAATTTGAGGTTTCAGATTGAACTCACATTGTCATATTAATTGAAAGCATAACGGTCTCCAAAGACTCCAATTGCTTTCGCAACACAGCCTGTTCAACCCCATCAACATCTCTCAAGATACCATAGTGCTTTTTATCTTCAATCATCTTATCAAATTTTTCAATCAACACAAACAACCAATTGTTAACAACTATCAAGAAAGAAGGGGGGGAGAAAGAGATTAAATTTTGAGAGTAACATTTGGACCTGTAGTCTCTGGATGATGGGAGACGCATTGGAAAACTGAGAAATCAAGCGAGACTGAAGCTCTTCCCAACGCTGCATTTCTTCTTTCACTTTCCTGAATTTCTGTTGGTATTTCTTCACCATTGCTTCCATTTTTCCGATCACAAATTGAGCAATTTGGCGAACTAATTGAAAGGAGCACAAAATTTTCAGACAAACAAGATCGACAACTATGACTAATCTCGCAAATGTAGTGAATTATACTGCAGGATCCTAGAAGAGCTCCCAGAGCAGGCCCGAGTGAAAGGAGCGGACCAGCACGACAATATCGACAAGGGTTTTAACTTTTGACGGCTGATAGCGGCGTCTCGTTAAGCCGTAAGCGTACCGGAAATGTGATCCTAGGAGGTCGGACCGGCTGCCGCCAACCTGAGTCTAAAGTAGAACGCCAAGGGGACGGTCTTTTCTCTGATTGGGAGAATTTGGGTTACAATTTATATTTCTCGATATTTTCTTACAATTTTTTACATTTTTTTTACATTTTTTTATACATTTTTTATAACATTCAACTTATTATTTATTTTTTTATATTTATAAAAATATGTATATATTCTTTTATATACTACCAATATGAAAAATCTTACAGTTTTTTTATGAATATAATATTTATATAAATACAAAAACATAAGTTATCGATGTGAATTAATATTTGAGTTTCGACATGAAATGTATGTATATGCCATTATAGAGAAAATAAGTCAACATATTTTAAAATTATAATACAAAAGTCGCATTTATGTTTGAATTTCAGCGTGAATCATACATCAAAATAATCAAGTTGTAGATGATGAAAGTATTTCAATTATTTCATCCATAAGTTTATCTATTACAATTTAGTTATTATCATCATACAATTGAACATTAGATTGAATTTAATTCCAAAATGTTTAATTCAAATAAGATTTCATTTTTAGGATTCTATTCAATTTTGTTTAGAAAAATTGTTATTTTTTTAATTTGTTTATAGGAAGTGAAACTAATGTTCATACCAAAAAAAAACACCTCAAACTTGGAATATATTTGGTTCTACATATTTGTTGGCATAAATTTATCTTATTGATATTTAATTGACTTGTTTAAGGGCTTATTTTTATTAATTATGTTATTTCAATATTATTTTTATCATCCAAAATGATAATTGTAGAAAAATAATTTTTTCTATAATGTTAAAATATAATTTGTTTAGTGATGTTATAAAATTTATTTCATAAATATCAATGATACATGTACTTTATTTTCATAAAATAATTTTTTCATAATGCATACATTAAAGACTAACAATTAAAAATGCACATATAAAAATCATGCTATACAACTTTTTAATAATTCAACAACTCTTTACATCTATCTTTCTTCTTATACCTCCTTATAGCTTCTTATGGCTCCTTATAGCTTCTTACATTTTCTTACGGCTCCTTACATGTTCTTACAGCTTACAATTGCATTTTATCGCAAAAAAGAATAGGCTCCAAGGGCCTTTTTTTTTAATGGTAAATCATAATTTATCAATTTCAACCAACTTAAATCCATTTTAATCCACTACAACTCACTGAACTCACTTCAATAAAAAAATATATCAACTTCAACCAACTTTAATATGTCGCCTTCAATTTTTCTTTTTTTTTACAATTTGTAAACTATCATCTAAAAATTAATTATATTTTCAACCAAAAAAATATCATTAGTAATATATATATATATATATATATATATATATATATATATATATATATATATATATATATATATATATATATATGCAACTTTCCTCAATGGATATATTAAAAATATCATAAATAATTTTTCTTTAATGCAAAACATCGTAAATAATTTAAACATTATTAACACATTAACATTTATAACAAAACTACATTAAATAATCAAAACAAATGCAATCCACAAATTTACCAAATTTTAGTTCCTTTTTAAATTATGATCAATATTATGTCAAAAACTTTTAAAAAAAAATATTTTCACTCTTTTATATTAACCAACTTCTGCCCATCATACCAAAAAAAATTTACCAACTTATTCTAACTTCAACCCACTTCAACTAATTTTAACCAACTTCAACCCACTTCAATAAAAAACTATCAATGTTTACCCACTTCAATCCACTTTTATTAATCTCAATCAACTTTACTCATTCACCAACTTCTATTTTCTAATGAAAAGAACAGACTGTAATAGTGAAAACGTGAATGGCGAGGAGGCCAACTGGGCAGAAGGGAAGGAAAGGTTTATTGAGTGGGAAAGGGGGGGAAAATATACAAAGGTATCTTAAGTTTTGTGTAAACAACTTTAAAGACCCTCAGTTTTTAAAAATAACTATAAGGTACCTAGACTTATAAGGTAACTAATAGAAAGGACCAAAATCTGCTATTCTAATTTTTATGTAAGACCCTTAACTTTTCATACAACATTTTTAACCCCAATACTTAAAAATTTACTTTGGAAAATTTTATTTCGTGCATGTACAATTTCTCTCATTAGTACTATTTGAAGCTCTTTTTATCTGGCATCAGAGCCACATGATCAAAAATAATGAAGATAATTAAATTAATTAATGACTGATTAAGCTAATTAATTATGTTTAATGCTTGAATCATCATCTACTTGCCCAACTCCTAATTATTCACGTATTCTTCAATCACTAGACGGAACCACTTCAGTTGCACATCAATTAAACTGTATCACTGATATAGTTTTAGAATTAAAATGTGAATCAGCAAAAATTAAGACTGAAGTTAAGGAGATTAAGAAGCAATTGTCTTTGATATATCTTTCTTTATTGAAGAGATTGGCCTTACCCTAATTAGCCAAATAGGATACATCTTAAATATCGATAGAGCTCACAATAGAGAAGAAATATTTAAGCATTAGAAAAGAGGTATGAATAGTATCTTAAATTTAAATACTATATAGGCTACGGGGAAATTTCATAAACTATATCAAACATAGTTTTTCTGGCACTATAGTTGACTAATATGATTCATTAAATCAGAACGATAAAAATACATTAAGAATGATGGAAACACTAGCTGCAATGTTCAAAAATTTATGCAAGATAATCGAAACTGAATTTATTGGAGCTAAACTTGATTATGAGGAAACAACTAGAGAATGGTAAAGAAAGATTAATAATATAGAGTTATGGGATATGAGATATCTAGAAAACTATATTGCTAAATTTAGTCAATATTATTATAAAATTGGGCATAATGAAACCAATCTATGTATGTTTTATAACAAATTATCATATCTGATAACATTCCATAATTAATAAAAAGTGCATTGTATGACTTTAAAAAGCAAATGTTATTGATACCCTTGATTCAAGAATCTCTTATTTTAGAAAATGGGTCAATAATTAATGTCTTGATCTCCAAAAATTTTAAAAAAAAAAAGAAAAAATAGTTTTTAGCATGTTGGAATTCTCCTCGCCAATGGGGGAAGGAACTAACCCAAAATGAGAAGAAAAAGGAAATTTTACAAGAAAAAGAGCATTACAAGCAAAGGGGAGAGAAATCTAAAAGAAAAATATTATAATAAACCAAGCCCTAAAAAATGAAGATTTTTTAGGAAAGTCGCTTATTATCCTACCGGAAAAAACAATTCTAAGTGTAGGGCATGCAAAAAAGTAGGTCATTATACAAACAAATGCAAGAATAGGAAGAATTACTAGCTCATTGAAATTTTGAGTGGTTTAGATTATTTTGAGCTTAGCGAGGAAGAAACACTATATCTAACCCTGAAAAACAATAAGAAAATTGTTGAGATTATACTAGAAGATCAATACAAAGAAAGTGATTATAAAAAAACTACTCATATGATGGAAAGTAGTTCAATTAGTCTTGGTGACCTTCAAGGAGAAAAATTTATTGTGGATAATGAGAATAAAGATGTCAGAGGAGATTAGGTCCTTCTCATAATCCAGAAAGACATGATGTATAAAAAATTCATATTTTAATTAAAGAGTAAATACGTATGTGAAATGATGAAAGCAGATCTAAAAATAAAAGAATGTGAGTATGATATGGGAAAAGTTAATCTCATTAATTGAAAAAATATCCTTAAAGATAAAAAAGATAGAAAATGTGGATCTTTATGCTTTCCTCTGTGGAAGTGTCCAAGTGTAAATTATTTCTTTATAGTATTATGGCAAATATATTGATCATTATGCTTTGCTCTGTAATATTCAGCATACCAACTTCAATAATCAAATCATTATAGGAATTAAAATCAATTTATATAATGGATCAGTAGGATTCAATTGCCGACTTGGATATTATGTAAGTATAAAAGATGAATTTGCTAAAAACTTTGCATCCCTTAAGATAAAAATAGTTGGGATGGATATGAAAAGATAAGGATACCCATTGAGGATATTTTGAAAAATAATATACAAATTAGATAATACTATAGATCCAAATACTAAGGTAACAATGATAGAGATAGAAAAATTTGAAAGTTCTACTCCACTGCAAAAAATTCAAATAATAAAGTCAAATCCACAGAAGATAAAAATCGATAGATCTTGTATATTTAACTTTGCGACTCCAAAAAAATCAATAAGAAAAATATAATAAAAATTAATGAGAATAGTAAAATGACCATTAAACCCCAATTATTAAGAAGCATGAGTGCAAGATTAAAATAGTCTTCATCAGCTAAAGAAGAGTTTAAAGAAGATGATATAATTAGTATGACCAGTGAAATGAGTAGAATGAGTTTTAAACCCATAAGACACAGTATGGATCGAAATATGAGTTTAGTCAAAGGGTACAAAATAAGAACTGTTAGTGAGCGAATCTATGAAAATGAATTAGTTAAAAATATGATTATGAAGATATGCTATGAAATCGCCAATATAAATCCTAATAGCATCTATATCCCAATAATCTATGTTGAGAGGGATATGATAAATATGAATTGCATGTGTACATAGATAGTGGTTGTTTTGTATCCTTTGAAAAAAGATCATTATTTTTAGAATTTATATGAAAAAAAAATTAAGAACCCTTTACAAGTAGGATAGCTGATAATAGCATTATGAGCCACAGCAAAGCTATAAAAGGTTTATCCATAGAAGTAAGAGGAGTCCAATGCATTATACCAGTTCTATGGGCTATTAATCAACCCTTTCACAATATGAATATTGGCAATACTTTTCAAAGTCTATATTCTCCATGCACATAGACCATAAACCAAATAATATTTATAATTAATGATCACTTAGTTCCTATTGAAAAATTAAGTAAGACATACATTCATCAGAAGATTGAGTTCACATACAGCCAGCGTAGTAAACAAGTAATGCCTGCATAAAGTGAAATAGCACTAACAATCTCACTACTTGAGTTATTTGTTAAAGAGCAGATTGCTAAACAACAAGAGTTATTATGCAAAGAACTATACTTTGATAATCCTCTAAAGTGTTGGGATAAAGATAAGAAATTTGCAAAGATTATTGGGTTAAATTTCAGCACTATTATTAGAGTCAAACAAATGGTATACACACACGGAGATATCTAATAATTTGATAAATACATCAAAGAATTTCTTGATAAAGGATTAATCAGAAATAGCCGCTTTTATGGTAAGAAATCATGCTGAAGAGAAAAGAAAAAAAGCGAGAATGATAATCAATTAAAAAAGCTTAATGATAATACTATCTTTGATGGTTATTATATTCATAACAAAACAGTCTTTTTCAATAGAATTCAAGAGGCCTCTTAGTTCTCAAAAATGGATTATAAAAGCGGATACTGTCAGATAAAAATGGATGAGGAAAGCATTCCTTTAACTATGTTTAGTGCCCCTTAAGGATATTATGAGTGGATAATTATACCATTTAGTCTTAAAAATGCCTCACAGATATTTCAAAGAAGAATGGTTAATATCTTCAAGGATCTTAATCATTATTGTCTACTTTACATTGATGATATTATTGTCTTTCATAGAATAGCACAAAGATGATGTCTTAACTATCACCCAAGATGCATTGATCATGGTATTATCCTTGGTAAGAACAAATGCATTTACGCTAAACAAAAAATCGAATTTTTAGGCCTAGAGATAAAAGTTGGACAAATAGTCCTACAAAAGCATATTCTAGAAAAACTAGAAACTTTTTCTGAAAAGATTGAAGATATGAGGGAATTGGAAAGATTTCTTAAATGTCTTACCTATACTTCAAACTTTATCAAAGATCTAGCAAAATTGAGGAAACCATTGTAACAAAAACCCAAGAAAGAAGTAAATTGTTCATGGACTATTAGTGATTCAAAGATTGTACAAAATTTTAAAAAAAAAGTGTGAAAATCTTTCTGTTCTTAATTTGCCTAATGAAGGAGATGATTTAATTCTTGATACAAATGCCAGCTATGAGTACTGGAGTATAGTACTCAAAATCAAGGAAGGAGAAAAACTCTGCAAATATTGTAGTGAAAATTTTAATAAAACAGAATGTAACTATCCCATTATGGAAAAAGACATCCTTACAGTCATAAGGGGAATCAAAAAATCCTTAATCTTTTTAGCACTAAAACCTTTTCTTATTCAAACTGATTGTAAATAAATATTTGATTTTGTGAGAAAGAATTTATCATATATGTAAGCGTAAGGGTAACTACTACATTGACAATTATGTCTTAATTAGTTTTTCTTTTCTATTAAACATATATAGGGAATGAAGAACTCCTTACAAATAGTTTAACTCGAGAACTCGCCAATGATGATCATCAAAGCAGAATCCTACTTGAAAAAGAGGAAATCTAAAATGAAATGTCATTACTACTAGAACGGGTTTCTACTTCTTGTAAAATCCTTATGGATATTTTAAAATTTCATACAAAAAGTAGATTATGGTTTGGTTTGTAGTTGTTCAACCTGAAATTATGATATTTTATACCCTTAAATTATTTAATAATTGCTCGAAATAAATTGTTAAATTAGAGTTTTAATATGTTTTTGTTGATTTTGTAGGAATATGGAGGAGTTGGAAAAATTAAATAAAATGCTCAATTTGCTTGACATTGGATCAAGTGGGAAATGAAGAAGGAAGAGAATAAAGCCCAGCACAAAGCCTTTCCCTTTATTCCTTCTTCACGACCCAATTGGGCAGCCCACGCTTGCCTTTCCCTTTTTCTCCTTCCTTTATCTGCCTTCCTTCTCCCCTACGTGGGCCGACCTAGGCGTGTATCATCTAAAGCCCAGCTCACAGGTCCAATCTTCCCTTCTCTGTAACGCCCCAAATTAAACATGTTTCACTGCTTGTATTTTCCTTAATAAATCCCTTAATTATAATCTAGACAACCCAATGATATGGGCATTACCACCGTCCAAAAGGATAAGACTTGAAACATGAGTGCTATAAATAATACAGTTAAGCATAGGTTCAATCATACACATACACACCCGATCAATCCATATATAATCAACTGTTAACCAACATAAGATTTTTACACTATAGTAAAAACAATTCACCATGTAATCTGCATCTCCATCCACTAAAGATTTCAATATACAGTTCTAAAAATATGCATATACTGTATCAGTGTTGATCCATTCAGATTTCTTTACTCAACTTATTCTCTTCCGCTAGTTTACTAGCATGAAAACAATTCTCTGAGCATTTGCCTAAAACAAAACATGAAAAATATTTCGAACTGTGAGCCGAAACTCAGTACATGCATTCCTGTATTGTTAAATGATCATTGAAATACTGGTTGAACCCACTTTGTAATTCATTTTAAGTTAAAACAGTGAATGAGATAAATGTAAAACTGCATTGCTAGTTATTATCTGATAGTGAATCCCTTGATAATGTTACGATCTATGAATAAATATACACCTGCCAAGCCGATCGGGTGACCTGGCCTGAAGCCTCACGGGTAACTGAAGGGCGAATGCCCTATAGATGATAACTGGCGGGGTCACTAATTAAATGATAAATCACTGTGTAAACTGATTCATTGATGTAATTACCGAAATATGATAACTTTGATAAATACACTCTGATTTCTAAAGATACAGGCAATGAACATACCTGAAGTCTTTAAAATGATATTTCACTTGATAATACTTATGCACAATGGAAACAATAGACTAAGCCCCGATTCTGCTAAAGAAATGTAATTATGGGTAAATGTAGTTAGTAAACAATATTTACTCCCGGAATTTGTAACTTTAATGAAAATTGATTAATTAAAAGGCTTCCACAATTCCAATAATTCAATATAAGATAAGTTACAACACAATGATTTGAAAAAATAAATCAATTAGGGTTATTGAACTGGAAATATAATGAATTAAAATAAAATAGACCAAATTAAAATGATTGAGGTAATAATGAAAAGATTTTAATTGATATAAATGAAATATGAGTTTCTGATATTTCCGAAATAGATAATGGAAAGTGTAATGCTTCTGAAATGGATAATAAAAGGCTTAATGTTAAGGGAGGTGTTGTAAGGTTCATAAAAGCTCAAATAACCCCAACTGAGTCCAATAGACACTGATTTGAATCATTACTCTGCCCACTTCTCAAATTTTATTTTCATGCTCATTTAACTCGGTTTTTCAACCCAAATAAGCTGCCATACACTAATCAAACTTGTTGAACTCACTAAACCTTGTAATTTCCTTGCAATACTCATAATTATATAGAAACTTCTGATAAATTTCTAAATGTCCCGATTTCTTTCTTCTGCTATATTACCATTTGATGGTCTACTTTAGAAAATCCATATCTTTCACTCCTGACTTCCAATTGAGATATAAAACCCTAATATGAAAAGCTCATAATGTCCACTAAAAGTTTTATTAGGACACAAAGTGTGATTCACATAGTAAGGTCCCTAAAATTACGGCAGAACACAGACGTGCACAATCTCAATTCAATCTGTGCAGTCGTAGCAAAACGACCATAACTTTTTCCATAGAACTCGGATTAAGGTGATTCAAAAGGCATTTGAAAGATAACGCATTGATCTATCTACATACCAAAAATACAATTTTTCACCCAATCAATACCAGTTTTTCCGTAAAGTCCCCTGTTTATAAATGCTCCTAGTTTCGATATATTCTGCGTAGTCTTTAGTAAATTGGTCATAGCTTTGTCCACACAACTCAAAATTGAGTAATTCCAGAACTTATTGAAAGCTAACACATCAAGCTATCACTTCGTCAAAATTCATCAATTTTTGATGTGCCAATTAATACCAGTTTTCTTCCGAAGTGACCCCTGTTTTAGGTCTGTTTACTGCTTAATAATCACATTTTTCAATCTTTTCTTCACATAAGCACCCACTAAAATCACTCTTTAACTTATATAAATCAGCATAAATATCATGATATTCATTACCAATGTCAAAGATGACAAAATTCCATTTAAAACAATCAAAATCCATCATCAAATCGTAAACTTGTATGAACATGAACACCCTCCATCTTTTCTTTCTTTCAAGATGATCCAACCAATACAATATCAAAATAACTCTTGATTGCATCAAAACAACATGATTAATAATCAAAAACAAGAATCAAAATCCAAAACACAATCAAAACAACAAGATAAAGTTAGGGTGTACTCACTTGAAGCTTGAATATATGAAGATGGAGGTGGTGGTTGATGTTTGTGTGCATTGTGGGTGGTGCTTGGTGGTTGATGGGGTGGTGGCTGGTGGATGTGGTGGGCTGCCATGTGGGGGTAGAGAAATGGAGAGGAACGTGAGAGGAAAGAGAGAGGAAGAGAGAGGAAGACTAGTCTTGCCTTTGCTAGCTTAGTTTACTTGGATGAAAATCATCCAAGTAAACTTGGCTGAGATTTTAGCTCTAAAAATATCTTACTAATTATAATTAGGACCTAATGATGGTAATTAGCGAAGTAAATGGATTAGAAACTTGTTGGGCTGAAATTGGCCTTAAATGAGCTCTGGGTTCGGAAAAAAATATCAAACCAGGTGTGATTAATTAAATTTTTTCTCCAAAGCTCGAAATTAAATGTGATGTCATGAGAAATAATTTAATCTTTTAAATCATAATTATCGAGGCCTACTATCAATTTTTCCGAAATTAATACGGTAAATGAAACTTGAATTGCAAAGTGGAGCCCAAAATTGAATTCTCCCAACCGGGATGATTAAATGAGATAAATAAATGTGAAAAATTAATAACATGGCTTAATTAGATAAATAAAAATGATTTAGGGTCGGGCTATTACAGTCTTCCCCATTTAAAGAGTTTCGTCCTCGAAACTTATGAACTTTGTCAAAACATGCAAGGTTATCTTAAATAAATATGGGTACTTGACTTTCTTTTCTTCCTCATTTTTCCCAGGTAGCCTCTGAGGAGGTATGATTTGCTCAAAGTGACTTGGTCAAAGATATCTGCTTGATGCTTAATTACTGAATCCTGATCTAACATCTGGACTGGGTGCTCGTAAAATACAAGACCCTCAATGACCGCAATGGGTTTGATTATGACAGCGTGATCAGGATATGTAATGTACTGCCTGCATTGTGAGGTAAGGAACACATTATGCACGTGTTTGAGCTATATAGGTAGACTTGGTAGACAAACTATGGAATTCGACCTTTCAATGAACTGATATGGTATAAAAGATCTTGGCTGCAATTTAGTTTCCAGTTCAACCTCCTTACACCCTTCATTGATGAAACTTTCTGAAAAACTTTGCTATATACATGAAAGTCCAGGAATCTCCTTCTTTTATCAACATAGCATTTCTATCGCTTTCAAAAGGATATTTTCAGGAATCTTCTGACATGTGTCACCTTATTAAACGCTGGAGAAGATCTTTATGACCCATACGATGATTTGTTGTCAATGTCTGCCGTCAGTTTGTCCTAATGTTTAATGAAGGATTCTCTGCTAGTGCTATCACAACGTTGACTGTTGAGAGTTTCCTACTGTCTTCAAATGCAAATGTTGGTCATAGGTGGTGAAGTACTATAGGTTCCAACTTAGAAGAGTTGATCCACTGATATTTTTAGATATTTTTCTATCTGTTTTAGGATAATAAGAACTGTAAAAGTTTAATCTAGTTCTAAAGACTCTTTGAAGTGCTTGCCATAATAGGATTAAAATCTCTAATCTTGGTCAGATACTATATCTGAGGGAATCCTATGACAAAGTACATTGAAATTGAATCCCTTTCTCAAGATTGTACTTTATTCTTTGAAGCTCAGGATCACTATCCTGATTCACTCTAATTTCCTCCATTAGGGAGGGCTGCAAGGTAAGTGCCGACAATTGAATATTCTCCTTCCTGTTCAACACTAATTAAATGTCTAAGACCTCAAGCTCTCTTAAGAGATTCAGTTGCTTAATCACTACAGCGTACAAGGTATGTTGTGCCTTCCTATTTAGGGTGTCTGCCATAACATTTTCCTTTCCTGGTTGACATTGGATCTGCCACAACTGATTGAGCTTCTTCTGAGTGAAGATGTACTTGAAACTTTGATGACCATTATTGATTCTTGCATAGTACCCCATATAAGTAAAGTCTCTAAATTTTCAATGCAAAAACTAGAGAAATGGGTAGGGTAATTCTTCTCATAAGACTTGAGTTGTTAGAAGGCATAAGCCACCACTTTATCTTCTTGCTAACTTTGTAGCTTGTTTTGACAAATTGGTCAGGGAAGACAATATTTTTCAAATCCTTCCTGAACTCGATAAGTTCATGCTAAACTCAAACAGTTTCTAGGCTTAGTGCATTGGTGGGTGTTGGGCACTTTGTAACCGCTTTTAGCTTATGCAAATCAACCTTAATCTCTTCCTTTAAAACCATGTGCTCCATAAATACCATTGCTTCTAATCAGTCCTAATGCTTTTTGTGTTTGTTATGTAATTGATGTCCCTTCAAGGTCTACAACGCTATCCTCAAATGAACAGTATTCTCATTTCTGTCCTTAGAGTATTTCAAGATATCTTTTATAAACATCACCATAACTTGTTTACATATGGTCTGAAACTCTATTCATACGATCTATAAAAGGCCATAGGGCCATTGATTAGGCCAAAAGGCATCGCAGTGAATTCATAATAACCCAAACAAGATCCTTAATGCAGTATTGGGATTAGTTTGAGGTTTAAACCGAAGTTGACGGTACCTTGACTGCAAATCAATCTTGGAGAAGACTCTTATTCTTTACAGTTGATCAAATAAGTCATCTACTTGGGGCAATGGGTATTTGTTTTTGATGGTGATCTTGTTCAGCTCTCTGTAATCAATACATGACCACAAGGTTCCATTCTTCTTCATTACAAATAGAACTGGGCACCCCATGGTGGCACACTTGCATGGTCTGATAAATCCCTTCTGCGATAACTCCTCTAACTGAATCTTCAGTTCTTTAAGCTCAATTGGGGCCATACGATATGGGATTTTGGAGTTAGGTTAGACATCAGGGATTAATTCAATCTCAAAATCGCTTTTTCTTTACGGGGCGGTCCTGGTAACTTTTGTGGAAAACATCTCTAAATTCACAAACTATATGGATATCGTATGCTTTTTCTTCCTTTGGTTGAATGTTAGTAGCATAACACTAATACACAACATATCCTTGTCATAAGAGATCACTTATTTTCGTGACAAAATTTAAAGGACAGATTTTTCCTCTCTATGCCCACGAAACATGTTTTTCTCCCTTGTTCATCTCTTGAAATAATTTTAGGGTCCTAACAATCTATCTTGACCTCATAAGTATACAATCAGCTCATTTCCAGAGTAATATCAAAGTCTAACGAGTCAAATTGAATCAGAACTCTAGGAAATACTATCCCATAAATAGTAATTGGGATAAATTTATAAGAGATAGGATACGAAACTCTAGAGTTATTAGGTAACTTGATTCCGTAATTGATTTCTGCCTCCTTTTTCTCAAGGTTCACTTGCATGGCACATCGTGTGAATATAAATAAATGAGTGGCAACTGAATCAATCAATACACAAAATGGCTTTGAAATTGAAAGAGAGTTCCTGTAACTACTGTACCAAAGGTGGTAGCTTCTTTCTTACTCAACATATAAGCCCTTCCTATAGTTGCGGGCCTTGAAGGTGAGAGCCCTTATCTACAGCATTCAATCTTCAGGAACAAGCAGCAATGAGGTACTCTGAACTAACGCACTACGTGCATTTGTTAGTTCCCACTTGGTAATCCGAAACAGTGTAGTTAGTTCTTCTCCACAAATTTGCTCTAAGTGAAGTCAGGCCCTAGAGCTTATTCTTAACAGTGTTCTACCAAATATCGGTTTCACCAGTTAGATAAAATATTTCAATGTTCACCTTTTTATCCCTTGGAACCTCTACTACAGGATGATTTTCTCCATTCCTTGAATCCATTCTTCAAGTTCCACTGGGTCATACTTTCCACTCTAGAGTTCTTTAGTCTGAATCAGCTGAAGGCATTTTTCCAAGGAACAGTAACCCATTAAATTCTCACTAATGTAATCCAAATGCATGGCAAAAACTTTGATTGTCAAACTTAAGCTTTATGCAAGTGATCTTCCGAAGAAAACTTAGATTGAATCAGCAAAAAAGGTAGACACATTGTGTTCCCCTTAGCAATGGATTCCACAGGTTGGATAACAATCAACTGCTATACAAAGCGTAGTTAAGATCTACCTTCTATTCAGGCGCGCTACAAAATTATCATCTATTAACATGAGTGTAATCCAATCATAATTCAGCTACTAGCAGTAATTTGGGGTCTTAAAAACAGGAAAAGGTGACCAGAACTGATGAAGATGTAACATGAGAGTGAATGATGATGCAACTAGACGGGAAGATGCCATGACGACAAAAAGCCCCTCGTCAAAGTGAGGAGCATCCAGACGGTTGATGTTAATAATCCAACAAAGGCAATGGTAAATGATATGTTACCAGAAAGTGCAGTGAAATATTTTCAAGAGTACTGCCTACTTCACAGATTAAGGTGGAGTCAATGGACTGATTGCAGGAGTTTAGGCAATTTAAGCAAGTCTTGAATTGCAATGGATTGAAGCAAAATGTCTCTCTAAAGTGTCCTTGGTTTCTCTTATATGGAATCGTCGATAGTTCATGGTTTCAATATGGAATCGTCGATAGTTAATAGTTTCAAAACTTATGTACCATAGACCATAGTTAATAGTTTCAAAACTTATGTACCATAGAACAAGCCTCTTTAAAATCCCATAATTCAAGGGTATTACATTAAGAACCTCCATATAGCTCACTTAGATGAAATTCATGAGTTACAGAAGAAAATATCTACAATCAATGAAGCATATTGAAGTAATTGCCACTTAGATCCAAGAAGCGCATAAAATGACACCCATATGATGATGAAATATAAGCCCAAAGTTGTACATATCCACTGACTTGAACAATCTATACCATCAGACTTCTAGGCTGAATTTCATTGACCACTGGCCTCCAAATGTGCTGTAACATGGGTCAATGGAAAGCTTAATTTCTGTACTTTGATATAGACTAACTAAAACATCTCTATCTGATGAAATGTATAGGCTGCAAGTGGGATAAACTTAGACTTCGTGCACTAAAATTCTGACCAGTTTGCAGACTTGGACTTGCCTGGCAATTTTGAATGACCAAGTGATCTCCAATCTATTTGAAACTTACTTCACATATAAGATATCTCTCTAACCATAAAGTTAGGATAGAAAGCCCCTAGATAAGTCATGCTGATCATGGACAAAAGTTACCTCAAAGTCAGACCTTGTGCACTGATCAAAACTGCCAAGTTGATTGAACTTATGTATTCTGCCTATGCTTAGTTTTCCTTATGCATTTAACCTTTAAAAAAATGAGTCAAGGGCCCTTCATAGGACATATCTGTAATAGCTCCCAATGCTAGGGCTAGGAGTGTTAGTGATTCTTAAATTCCTAGGGCGAAACGGACAGAGTTTTGCCTATAAATTGGCCATTTTCTAGACTTAAAACATTACATCAAATCCCCTACATTGCCTAGAAGTATAAAAGGATATCAAATCAAGCTCAACGGCTACACACTAGAGACTATAACTCTACAGGCCACACGCCCGGAGTACAAGAGTTTACATCCCAAAAATAAACAATTTTAGCTAAAAGGACAACATACCATTCAGATGAGTGGCTCATATGGCCATACTGAGTGACTTCTGGACAATATAGCCATACTTACCTAAACGCATTGGAGGCACCTTTAACTTGTTGTTCAAAAATCACCCTCGAATATGATGCTTGAGATCAAACTATATGTACATTATATGGATCTATTTGACAAAGAAGAATACACGAGTGGAATATGTGAGAGATAAGCAGAACATTACTATTATCACAAATCTCCAATGATATCATAATAATTCACACTAACCAACTTTCTAAATCTTCTAACTTCACTTCGATACTCCATGCCACATCAAGAAAATTTCAATCTGGCTCTGATACCAAATCTATAACGCCCTTAAATTAAACATGTTTCACTGCTTGTATTTTCCTTAATAAATCCCTTAATTATAATCTAGACAACCCAATGATAGAGGCATTACCGCCGTCCAAAAGGACAAGGCTTGAAATATAAGTGCTATAAATAATACAGTTAAGCATAGTTTTAATCATACACATACACACCTGATCAATCCATATATAATCAACTGTTAACCAACATGAGGTTTTTACACTATAGTAAAAACAATTTACCATATAATCTGCATTTCCATCCACTGAAAATTTCAATCTACAGCTCTAAAAATATACATACACTGTATCAGTGTTGATCCATCCAGATTCCTTTACTCAACTTATTCTCTTCCGTTGGTTTACTAGCATAAAGACGATTCTCTGAGCATTTACCTAAAACAAAACATCAAAAACATTTCGAACTGTGAGCTGAAACTCAGTGCATGCATTCCTGTATTGTTAAATTATCATTGAGACACTGGTTGAGCCCGCTTTATAATTCGTTTTAAGTTAAAACAGTGAATGAAATGAATGTAAAACTACATTGCTAGTTATTATCTGATAGTGAACCCCTTGATACTGTTACCATCTATGAATAGGTGTACACCTGCCAAGCCGATCGGGTGACCAGGCCTGAAACCGCACGGGTAACTGAAGGGCGAATGCCCTATAGATGATAACTGGCAGAGTCACTAATTAAATGATAAATCACTGTGTAAACTAATTCATTGATGTACTTACCGAAACATGATAACTTTGATAAATATACTATAATTTCTAAAGATACAGACAATGAACGTACCTGAAGTCTTTAAAGTGATATTTCACTTGATAATACCTATGCACAATGGAAACGATAAACTAGGCCCGATTCTGCTAAAGAAATGTAATTATAGGTAAATAAAGTTAGTAGACAATATTTACTCCCGGAATTTGTAACTTTAATAGAAATTGATTAATTAAAGAGCTTCCACAATTCCAATAATTCAATATAAGATAAGTTACAATAAAATGATTTGAAAAATAAATCAATTAGGGTTATTGAACTTGAAATACAACAAACTGAAACAAAATAGACCAAATTGGAATGATTGAGGTGATAATGAAAAGATTGTAATTGATATAAATGAAATATAGGTTTCTGATATTTTCGAAATAGATAATGGAAAGTGTAATACTTCTGAAATGAATAATAGAAGGCTTAATGTCAAGAGAGGTGTTGTGAGATTCATAAAAGCTCAAATAACCCCAACTGAGTTCAATAGACACTGATTTGAGTTATTACTCTGCCCTCTTCTCAAATTTCATTTTCATGATCATTTAACTCGGTTGTCCAACCCAAATAAGCTTCCATACACTAATCAAACTTGTTGAACTCACTAAACCTTGTAATTTTCTTGCAATACTCATAATTATATAGAAACTTCTGATAATATTTTCAAATGTCCCGATTTCTTTCTTCTGCCATATTACCGTTTGATGGTCTATTTTAAAAAATTCATATCTTTCACTCCTGACCTCTAATTGAGATATTAAACCCCAATATGAAAATCTCATAATGTCCATTAAAACTTTTATTTAGGACACAAAGCATGATTCACATAGCAAGATTCTCAAAATTAGGGTAGAACACAGACATGCACAATTTCAGTTTAATTTGCACAATCATAGCAAAATGACCATAACTTTTTTCCCGGAACTCAGATTAAGGTGATTAAAATGGCATTTGAAAGATAACTCATTGACCTATTGACATACCAAAAATCATAATTTTTTAATGACCCAATCAATACCATTTTTTCCGTGAAGTCCCCTGTTCACAAATGCTCCTAGTTTCAATATATTCTGCGCAATCTTCAGTAAATTGGTCATAACTTTGTCAACACAACTCAAAATTGAGTAATTCCAGAGCCTATTAAAATCTAACTCATCAAGCTATCATTACACCAAAATTCATGAATTTGTGGTGTGCCAATTAATACCAGCTTCCTCCTGAAGTGACCCCTATTTCAGGTCTGTTTACTGCTCAATAATCACATTTTTCAGTCTTTTCTTTAGATAACCACCCTAAAATCACTCTTTAACTTATATAAATTAGTATAAATATCTTGACATTCATTACCAATGTCAAAGATCATAAAATTCCATTTAAAACAATCAAAATCCATCATCACACCCAAAACTTGCATGAACATGAACACCCTCCATCTTTTCTTTCTTTCAAGATGATCCCACCAATAGAATATCAAAATAACTCTTGATTGCATCAAAACAACATGATTAATAATCAAAAACAAGAATCAAAATCCAAAACACAATCAAAACAACAAGATAAAGTTAGGGTTTACTCACTTGAAGCTTGAATATATGAAGATGGATGTGGTGGTTGATGTTTGTGTGCATTGTGGGTGGTGGCTGGTGGTTGATGGGGTGGTGGCTAGTGGATGTGGTGGTGGCAACAAGGGCTGCCCATGGGGGTAGAGAAATGGAGAGGAACGTGAGAGGAAAGAGAGAGGAAGAGAGAGGAAGAGTAGTCTTGCCTTTGCTAGCTTAGTTTACTTGGATGAAAATCATCCAAGTAAACTTGGCTGAGATTTTAGCTCCAAAAATATCTTGCCAATTATAATTAGGACCTAATGATGGTAATTAGCGAAGCAAATGGATTAGAAACTTGTTGGGCCGAAATTGGCCTTAAATGAGCTCTGGGTTTGGGAAAAAAATCAAACCGGGTGTGATTAATTAAATTTTTTTTTCCGAAACTCGAAATTAAATGTGATGTCGTGAGAAATAATTTAATCTTTTAAATCATAATTATCGAGGCCCACTATCAATTTTTCCGAAATTAATATGGTAAATGAAACTTGAATTGCAAAGTGGGGCCCTAAATTGAATTCTCCCAACCGAGATGATTAAATGAAATAAATAAATGTGAAAAATTAATAACATGGCTTAATTAGATAAATAAACATGATTTAGGGTCGAGCTATTACATTCTCCCTCCCCAGCTTCCTTCTTCCTCATCATTCACACGTAAGCCTGGGCTCCGGTTGGTTCCCAGTCGGCAGACCAGCCCAGCGCGCCCCCTTTCTCTTCTTTCTTTTTCCCTTCCTTCCTCACGTTAGGGTGGCCCAGACCCCTTTTCTTCCCAGCTGTGCCCTTTCATTTCTCAGCCCACACCTCCCTCCTTCACTTAATCCTATGATGTGCTGGGCACACGAGGCCGTTCCCCCTTCCCTTGCTTCTTCTTCTTCCATTCGTTCCCCTGCCCCTTTGCTTCATCTTCTTCATCTCAGAACTGAAGGCAGGGGAACGACCTAGAGCCCTGCATTCTGACTTCTCAGCTACCATGACTTCTTCTTCTCTTCCGTACATTGTCCAGAACGAATGAAACCATTAATTCTTCTTCCCCCTTAATTACAAATCATCAATTCGGCCATTGCAAGAGTGAATTCGAAGAGTTTATGGAGGCAACAAGGGGGCTGCGTTTTTAATGGAGGTCAAGTGGAGAAGTAGGGAAAAAAAGAGGGTAGCAAGTAGATGGGCAGAGTAGATCAGAGAGTAGTTTTAGATCTTATTCTCACTTTCGATTGTATTCAAATTCTCAACTCAATTTCAGATCTAGAAGGATTATACTTTGAATTGTTGTCATTCAATTTGGGTTTCTGTTGTTCAAGCGTTGGCGGATTGTTCTTGTTCAACTCTATTCGTCCCTCACCGTGACTCAATTTTCAGTTGTGGGTTGTGATTTTTTTTTTGTTCAAGTCATGCATTTGGGGAGTTGCTCTGCTTAAGGGTTAACTTGTTTTCTCTCTCTTCCTTTCGTTCTATTTTGTTGTTTCACATTAGTTTGTTTTATTGGCTAAATACAACCACATGTTAATGGGAGCATTTGTTAGGAGCTGGAACTTCTTTCTTATTCTCTTATGGATTTTTGGTAGTCTGATTTAGTATTTCCATTTAGAAAATTTTGGTAATCTATTTTTTTAAAATAATAATCAGATTGTAATGGTTTTAGTTTTAATTTACTTTAGAAATTTTGGTAACCTAAATTCATAACCTTCCCTAAGGACGACATCCGTAATTCCTACAACGATAACCGTGCGCTTGCGGTAAATCATAACAAGTTTTTGGCAGTGTTGCCGGGGATGGTGTTGTGACATTAGGTTGCGTAGCCGAGTAGTAATTTAGTTGTTTGCGTCGATTTCGATTTTATTTTCGTTTCGTATCTTTGGTTTTTCGATTTTGTGTGCGTTAGTTTAGTTTTAGTTGTTTTAGTTTAGTTGAGATTTCTTTTGTCTTTGATTTTCGATTAGAGTTTCTATTTTGGTTTTTGCTTTGGTGCATTTAATTTTGATTTTAGTAATTATTTTCTGTTAAAAAAAAAGAGACTAACAATTTGGTTATTGCGCAGGAAACGGGCACAGAAGTAGCAGCAATAAGGAGAAAAAAAATTAAAAAAATGCTCTTCTTTCGTGTTTGTGTTCATTTTATGTTTTGTGTGATGTTTGAGTATTTTTAGTCTTTCTTTTATTTTGATAGCATAGTTTTATTTTTGTTAGTTTATTTTGTTTTGTTCACTTAATTATTTGAGTCTCTTCTTTTTGTTTTAGTGATTGGTTTGTAAATAGTGCCCTAGATGTATTTTCTTTCCTTAAAAAAAAATTAAAAACTTGAAAATCCAAAAAAATCGAAAAATTCTTAAAATTGAAAAAAAAAACACTCATTTCAAGCATGCCAGTATTTAATTTCCCACAATATAAGCATGAGCCTTTTTGGAGTTATCTTTCAAGACTTAATGATTATCGTGCTCAATTGAATCAGAATTTTCAAATATGGGAAATTTGTGAGGTCATTGCTGTGGGTTTGAATTCTGAATCTTGGAGTTATGTTGAGTCTATTTATCCTGGAGGTGTGCTCGATTTGTTATCTAAAACTCAAGATGAAGCTTGGGATTTCTTTGAAAAATTAGCTTGGGATACTTAAGAGTTTGAACAAGCAAAAAATTTGGATACCTAACTCCTAATGAGTCTGTTTTTCATACTAATCCTTACCTTCAAGATCATTTTATAAACTCATATGACCCATCTTATTCTTATATGTCACCTGTGTTGTGCGATTATTGTGAATCTTCTGACCATGATGTTCTTACTTGCCCTTTTCGTGCTTATATTGATGCTAGTAGTGCAAGTGTTGAAAAGAAGATCAATGAATTGACTGATAAAATGATACAGAACATAAAATTGAGAATTGCTGAATATTTTCGATGTTTTAGTAGGGAGGATACTAATTTACGAGAGTCTAACTCTAGTTTAGGATCTCCTAAACTTGAAGTTAGTCTTTAAGAGGATTTTGAGCCCTCTTATCTTGCCAGGCCTGACTTGCATAATATGCCTTTGCCTAGCGTGGAGCAACAGGAGGACTTCCCTAGTTCTCTATCGCCCGACCTTGCACCTCTCATTAGCTTACCTACGGATGTCACTGAGGATGTCTTAGTTTCTGCCGACCCACCCACCACTTTAAATGATTCTTTTGAGTTTGAGCAGGGTGATGAATGTGGGAACCTTAGTGAGTTAGATTTGAGCGTCACAATTGACTTTGAGCATCATGAAATAGAAGAGTCAGAAGAACCTATTTCACAGGAGTCATGTGAGGAGGAAGCTACACCTACTATATTGGAATTTAATGATGATATTCTTTCTATAGAATATGAATCTTTTTCATGTGTGTTTGATGTCAATGTGGGTTTGGATGTGGATTTGTGTGCTGAATACAAATCTTTTTCTTTTGACCCAATCCACCCTGACTTTTTTTTTGAATCTCACAAGTTAAATTCGTTGAGTCTGAGGCCATTGTCACTGAACATTTTGATTTAGACCAGACTCTTGCACAAATTGAACTTAAAGAACTTGTGGATTTAGGACTGATTAATTTGCCTAGACCATTCATTCATGTTGATATACTTTTTAGGCCAATGACCCACTTGCTGGCTACTTTTAAGTACGTCTGTCTATTTTCTGATTGGGCCTAATAGTTTAATAAATTGAAGAGGGCCCTCACTTGTGCTGCATTGTTGTGATAGATGTACTCTATTTGGTGCCAACTCTTCCATGTTCATTGTCTTAATTTTATCGAGAGTTCGTCATCTGTGTTTGACAAGCTGCTACGCGCTCTAATGAGTTTTGATTTGAGTAGCACTTTTTAGCTTGATATGGAGTGGCTGATGCTCCATATGCCTCTATTCAAGCAAATTTCTGGAGGCAGAGCTTAGGTGTAATTCTGCACCTGACCTAGTATAAACGTTCCTCTTTATCTCTTCTTTTTATTTTGTTTTCGTTTGTATATATTTGTTGCTTTGTTTTATTTTTATTGTTTTTTTTTTTAGTGTTCAAGTCATGTCATTTTTCTTTCTTTTTGAGTCTTAGTCTTTTTTTTGTATATTCGTTTTTCTTTTTAGTTTTTTTTTTCTTTTGTCTGTTTTTTTTTTACTCCTAATGAGGACATTGTGAGATTTAGGTGTGGGGGCGGGGAAACTTTGAAAAATTTTGAAAAAAAATTTGAAGAAAACAAAAATTGAAAAAAAAATTAAAAAATTTTTGAAATTCCAAAAAGATTTTTATTTTATTTTTGGGAAAGTTTTGTATTATTCTAATCAACTTAAATCTCCTATTCTTTGATTTTTAGCTTGCATATGAACTAATGTGCTTGATAGGTCTTTGTCCTCAGTGTGTCATTCTAAGTCCTAATTCTAACCACATTTGTTCATTATCACTGTGTAATCCAATCCCTATTTATATCAACCTCATTGTCTTAAGGTCTTAGTTTTCCATAATTGGCTCTCCCACTTGTTTTTGACACGATTACTTTGGTTTTTGTTTGCATTCTAAAAAATGAAAAACAAGGAACGCAAAAAAAAAGAAAAAGGAAATAAAATGAAATTAGGAATGACAAGTATCCCTTTGAAGCATGCGCTACTGGACGTTACCCTTTGAGGTACGTGCTACTGGGTATTACCCTTTGAGGTAATACTGCTACTGAGAAAGCTTGCTTCCTATGTTAAAAAAAATAAATAATGTAGGTTGTGTCAGTCGAGTGCGATTGAGTTTGATTCTGATAAGCCTAAGCCCTAGGATGATGATACACATACACACGAGCATTGGGATGGATTCAAAGTTTTGATGTGCAGTTGGGTGAAAAATTAGTGCTTTGATGTCATCCATGGGGTAGAGAGCCTTGCTGAGTATATTTTGTTTATATCCTGCCAATATCTTTGCTACATGGGTGATTTACTTGATTAGAATGTGTATATATCTTTCCACAGTTTTGTACATATTATTTTTTTTTTAAAAAAAACAAAAAATAGATTTTTGAGTTTCTGTTTATGTTTTCTTTTATAGATTTTGTGGGCATATCTTCTATAAACTCTCACGAGATCTTACTCGTCCACTAGGGGTAGCCTAAGGGTTTAAAGGACTTGTTGCACATGCTAAGTGCAACCGTGATTCCTACAAAAGTGAGTTAGAATTTTATTTTATTTTCTTTTTCTAGGATTTTCAATTTTGTTTTGCTCAAGGACGAGCAAAACTTAGGTGTGGGGGAATTTATTCAACCTGAAATTATGATATTTTATACCCTTAAATTATTTAATAATTGCTCGAAATAAATTATTAAATTAGAGTTTTAATATGTTTTTGTCGTTTTTTAGGAATATGGAAGAGTTGGAAAAATTGAATAAAATGCTCAATTTGCTTGATATTGGATCAAGTGGGAAATGAAGAAGGAAGAGAATGAAGCCCAGCACAAAGCCCTTCCCTTTGTTCTTTCTTCACGGCCCAATTGGGCAGCCCAGGCCTACCTTTCCCTTTTTCTCCTTCCTTTATCCTCCTTCCTTCTCCCCTACGTGGGCCGACCTAGGCGTGCATCATCCAAAGCCCAGCTCACAGGTCCAATCTTCCCTTCTCCCTCCCCAGTTTCTTTCTTCCTCATCATTCACGCGTGGGCCTGGCCTTCAGTTGGTTCCCAGTCGGCAGACCAGCCCAGTGCGCCCCCTTTTCTCTTCTTTCTTTTTCCCTTCCTTCCTCACGTTGGGGCAGCCCAGACCCCTTTTCTTCCCAGCTGTGCCCTTCACTGCCTCCCTATTTCTCAGTCCACATCTCCCTCCTTCACTTAATCCTATCATGTGCTGGGCACACGAGGCCGTTCGCCCTTCCCTTGCTTCTTCTTCTTCCATTCGTTCCCCTGCCCCTTCGCTTCATCTTCTTCATCTCAGAACTGAAGGCAGAGGAACGACCCAGAGCCTTGCGTTCCAACTTCTCAGCTGCCATGGCTTCTTCTTCTCTTCCGTACGTTGCCTAAAACGAACGAAACCATTAATTCTTCTTCCCCCTTAATTACAAATCATCAATTCGACCATTGCAAAAGTGAATTCGAAGAGTTTATGGAGGCAACAAGGGGGCTGCGTTTTTAATGGAGGTCGAGTGGAGAAGTAGGGAAAAAAAGGGGGGTAGCAAGTAGATGGGCAGAGTAGATTAGAAAGTAGTTTTAGGTCTTATTCTCAGTTTCGATTATATTCAAATTCTCAACTCAGTTTCAGATCTAGAAGGATTATACTTTGAATTGTTGTCATTCAATTTGGGTTTCTGTTGTTCAAGCGTTGGCGGATTGTTCTTGTTCAACTCTATCTGTCCCTCACCGTGACTCAATTTTTAGTTGTGGGTTGTGATTTTTTTTTTTTTTCAAGTCGTGCATTTGGGGAGTTGCTCTGCTTAGGGGTTAACCTATTTTCTCTCTCTTCCTTTCGTTCTATTTTGCTGTTTCACATTAGAGTGTTTTATTGACTAAATACAACCACGTGTTAGTAGGAGCATTTGTTAGGAGCTGGAACTTCTTTCTTATTCTCTTATGGATTTTTGGTAGTCTGATTTAGTATTTCCATTTAGAAAATTTTGGTAATCTATTTTTTTTGTTAATAATAATCAAATTGGAATGGTTTTAGTTTTAATTTACTTTAGAAATTTTGGTAACCTAAATTCATAACCATCCCTGAGGATGACATTCGTAATTCCTACGACGATAACCGTGCGCTTGCGGGAAATCACAATAGTAGTCTTCTACCTATCTAATAGCACAAAGATTCAGTCTTTTAGAATTACAAATGAATTACTAAGGTGTCCATATGATGTTCAAGAAAAAATAAGTTCTCATGTTCCAGAAAAATAGTTCAATGAATAGTATGCAGCCTGCATCGACTACTATCATAACTATTCTTAGGACACTTGGAAATCATGGAGCACTATGATCTTCTTTCGTGATAAATTTGGAGTTGGTGGTGTTAGTCTCCTAACAAATTCAATCTCTCCAGATGATCCCATCATGAAAGTTTGGGAATATGGGATGGTAGTTTACCTCATGGAAATCTCAGATCCGAAATTCTTATTCTTCTTAAGTATAACTAAGTTTCAACAGTGCATGTTTAAAAGGATCCATTGAATTCTCATATCTCCGGATGACCCTACAAAAATTCCATGCTTTAGAAGTCTTTATGTCAAAGTACATTGCGTAGTAATTGAGAATGAAAATAGACAAGCCAAACAAGCTCATTTTATTGTTCAAATAGTTGATTTAGTTGATCTCAATAATCAATAACAAGAATGGTTCCTAGAACGATAAGAATTAGTTAGTGATCCTGCTTTAGCTAGTGCAATAAGTTTTTACAACATTTATCATCAAATGTAGGCATTGATAGAACAAGGAAGAACACTAATGCATTGCGGGATCACTACTTTCATTTATCACAATGAATTCAGCCAATACATGAAGGTAGAAGGAGATACTTCAGAAAATATCTTTGATTATCTCTTTGATATTAGAGTTGAAAAATTCTTTTCTGGAAAAGGAAAAAAAATATATCTTCATGAATTATCTAAAAGATATTTACTAGTCTTGTCAACATTACAGGCTCTCAAAAGTTATTGCTCCATTGTTGTACTATTTTGTCAAGTGTCAAGTCAGTAAAATAATGATATTTACTATAGCCATGTACGGATAGCTATAGTAATATGAAAATATCAGTGTATACTGTAGCTATTAAGGCATTCTATGTAGTCCATCTCCTTTATAAAAGGAGATGCAGAGTGCAAAAAAGGGACGCGATCGTTTGAGCATACTTTAACAAAATAGAGATCGGGATTCTCCATTTCTCTATGAGCGATCATCTCTAATGATTTCAGTAGCCTAAGTCCCTCTTCAATCTTTTCGTTGTAATATTTCCATTTTCATACTTTCAATAAAAGAAGTTTCCCAGTAGGTAACGTTACTCAATTGAGCCTTATATTCTAAATATTATAATTTTTTGATTAAAATCTCACTATTCATTAAAACATTAGTAACCACGGTCTATGGTAGAAAACGAAACAGATTTGTGTTGTGCCTGATCTAAGAAAGGTGTGCTTGAGGTTAGCAATCTCTGTAAATTAATTGGAAGCTAGAGGAACACCAGAGTCTAATGCCAACTAAGTTCAGGTAATGGTCAAAATTAGGGATGTGCAGAATCGGTTAACCGGAGTTTCGGTTAACCGGAGTTTCAGTTTAAAAAAATTCCGAACCGTAATCGAACCTAAAATTTCGATCAACCGAAAATTCCGATTCGTCCAAATCCCGGACTATAACCGAATCGAAAAAGTCAATTAATCGGTTTTTCAGTTCGATTAACCGATTTTTCGATTCAGTTATCTGTTAACCGCTCATAAATTAAAAAACTTATACTTTCTTACCTAAATTTTTTATTTTTTTATGCTTAAATTCTTTTTATAAAAATTAAACTTTAGTTTCCATTTATAAATAATAAAAACGTGCACTTTCTTATCTAAATTTTTTATTTATTATGTATAATTTTTTAGAAAATAAAATTATTTTCAGTGCGGTTAACCGAATTTTCAAATTGTCCAAACCATAACCAAACCGAAAGCCAGAAATTTTTTCAGTTTGGTTAACCGAATCAATGTTTTTGAAAATTTTGTTCGGTTAATCGATTTTTTAGTTCAGTTTTTTCAGTTTTTTGATTCGGGTTTTGGTTTTGGCTTTTTTTGCACTTTTTTAGTCAAGACTCTCTAGTCAAACTTTATTATTATACTAAGTATAGTGAGCCTATAATCACATAAGATATAATATTTATGATATAAGTAGTAAATCGTGATAATAGTACCAGTAAGGTCATTATAAAAAGTTAAATCATTCAAAACAAGCATATTTATTTTAAAAAAACTCTAAAATACCAAACTTACTAAAAGTATCTCATTTGGGCCAAAGTTGAAAATTTCTAAAAGTTAGGGCCAAAATAATAAAAAAAGGAATCTAAGTGTCTATTATTTGAAAACACAGGATACCCTAGTGTTATTTTCAGAAAGTCATGGAGCAAAAAGTTACTGCCCTAAAAGTCAGAGTACCTAAGAGTAATTTTTTGTGGGAAAAGGCCAAGATAGAAGGAACAAATGTTTTTTTCCCCCCAATCTAGAAAGCAAATTAATTAAAATTCACATTGTTCAAACATACTAGTTTTTCCCGTACTTATACGTGGGGTATCTAAATAGTAAAAATTGATAACTTTAATATCAGCACAATATGAACTTCATATTATAGAAGTGCTCAACCAAAGCAAAATTGTAAAACAAACAGTCATAAAATATTCTTTGAAATAATTCTAAGTAGTGCAACACCAAAAAATCATCTCCTTGTTTGGCATTTTTTTTGAACATGGATAAGCATGGACAGCCTACTAAGTCCCTATCTCAGGGGTACCCAGTGGACCTAAATGAACTAGGAGAAGGGAAATGTCAAAGTCCAGACTAAAGTCTAGGCCCACAAACCTTCCACGCAGAATTACACAAAATAGAATTGTATCCCCCATATTTGAACCCGGATGGGGGAGGACATGTGGAGTCTTGGCCACTGGCCAACTCCTCTTCGACTCCTTGTTTGGCATATACAACACTAAGAACATGGATAAAAAACATCCATCCTATTTTCATTATTATATTTGAGATAGTCAAATAACATCGGACATGTGAGTTAATTCTGTAAGTCATGATATGCATGTGTTAGGCATTTCGACAACGAAGATGAAAACCTTCACAATGATGGTGCCCCAAATATGCATCCATCATCTTCCATCTAATACTAAGTATAGTGAATATTGATCTATCTTCTCCTCAACTAAATGACTCTTCATATAAAATGCTAGAGACCCACTACAACAGTGATTTTCGATAATGAAATTTTATATAACTTGCCTTGTGTAATATAATTTCAAATAGGTTATATTAGTACCTAAAAAAACACTCAGCTAATGCAATATTTATAATACATCAAGTCATTAATATTTAGGATGTGTTCGGTAATAGAGGTTGAAACAGAAATTAATAATTTGAAGTGGTCAAAATGTCATGGACAACTACTTAAAAGTATTCGGTAAATTAGTGGATGAGCCAGTAGTTAGAGGTTTATATAGTGTTTTTCAAAAGCTAATGAAAGTAGTTTTTAAGAACCTCTATTTAATTGTTGCATTGCAAATTACAAAATTCTTCTTTATTTTACTAAAAACCTTTATTTATTGTACCATATTTTAGTTGTTTTATATAAATCTACTAGTTTAGCGGTTACATTACTGAGCATATTTATTTTAAATCGCTAGTTGAACATGTAACCACCCACCACTAGTGGGTCACAACTAATCGTTAGTGAAACTGCTAATAACTAGTAAAACAACTAACCATTACTAAAACAACTAATTTTACCAAACACGCCTTAGTGTAAGTGTGGTGTCTATCTTCATCACTTTTTAAACAACCCTAATTTTAAAACTTTCATTCAACTACCTCCTTCTCCCTCCTCTATATACTTCATCTTATTATATTTAAGATTGGGAAAAACAAAAAACAAGATTCAAAATAATCCCTTAGAATTCTAGCCATTGCATTTGGTGAATTGTGCACATGGCCAAAGAAAAGAATTTTTTTTACAAAAATAGTGAGAGCCCAATGAGTTGCCACGCACCTATGTAGAATAGAAAATTCATTAATCCAAATGTGAAGAATATTGAACAAATTTAGAATGTCCCTCTTATGTTTCAAGGATTGTACACAAAATCAACTCACTAAGACTTGGTTTGAGAGTTTTTTTTTTTTTGGGGGGGGGGGGGTGGAGGAGTGGGGAATAGGGGACTTGGCTTGAGAGTTGAAACACAATTATTACTACTGCATTCGGATAGTATCTTCAAATCTCTAGCTTCTTTATCATTATCATGTGTAAACTTTTTTTTTTTTTTGGGAAAAAAAAACTCACTTCCTTTTTCTTTGATGTAACAAATAAAGAGAAAAGAAAATATTATTTATTCACATAAGTTACATTTATTAGTTAATATAGAGATTGCAATAGTACTGCTACATACTACTATCATTATTGAACAAAAAATAACAATTAAATAAAAAAGAAAAAAAGAAAAAAATGAGAAATTGGATGGGGCATTTGATATGGCAGCTGATTTTTCACGAAATTTTTGTCCCCTTCCACGGAAATATTTATAATATGACAAAAATTAGCCTCACATCAAATGAAAACAAAAAAAGGAAAAAAATCATAGAATCTCAATGCGCGGACTATGAGCCGAGATGCTATTAGGCCATCCCCAGTTGGGGGACTGCATGCTAGGGCTGGGCCCTGCGTGACAAATATTTAGTTTAGTTGTCCTGAAATAAGTTTTATTAGTTGAGAAACTGAATGAAATGTAAGTGTAACTCCTGCCAACGTAGCAGGCCTGAGTTCCAAAAATTAGAACTCAAGTTAGGAATGCCCTGAGGCTTCAGCTTTACACTTTCAATTTATGCTCAAATTTAAAAAGAAAAAAAAGGTCCATGTTTTAATGAAATAATTCTTACTTTCCCTCATGCTGCGTATTTTACTGTTATTGTATTCTCCCTTGAATGGTCTGGACTCTGGTGTTGTGCTCCATAGCAATGGCATTGTCTATGCGTATTTTCGCTCCATTTGTATATTTGATATCTATGTGAATAATTTATATCCAATGTTTTTTCAAGTACTTCTCATATTTATATTCCCTTTTTACTATCTTTATTACTTTTTACTGAAATATAATTATAGGGTGATAAATCATTAAAGGGGATTATTTGTTTAGTCAAAATTTTTTACTTTTTCTACTGTTGGGACTGGGCACACATAGCGTCCTTATTATTTATTTATTTATTTAATATTTGCATAATCTGATTTAATGTTTGTATTTTAAACATGTTTCATAAAATTTTATCTAAGCATTTAATTTAATGCTTGATCGTATTTCAAGAAATTTTTACCCAATAAAATGTTTTCTAAGAATATATTTATGTGGTTCTCTTAAAATCGGTCTTTCTACTTGCACGAGTGCTTGTATATATGGATAAAATTGCCAACATTTGGATTTTTTCATACCCCACAAAAACTGAAAACACACTCGAAGTTGTATTGTTGTTATAAAGTAAAAATAACTTATCAACAAGTTAGATTCAATCATTCATCAAAATGGTATGTCTATCGTAGATAAACTCTTAATTTTTTACTATGATTCACATTTTTTTTAAGTTAATACTAAATTTAACATTTTCATTAAATAACTTAGGCAAACCAAGTTTATATTTTTTTGCTTAGACTTTTTTGTAATATCGAAACTGATTCAGTAGTACAAACTAATCTTTAAATAATAAATATATAGCTATATAAATTTGTTGCATTCCTCTGAATAAAGGTATCATTGTTTTGAAGGAAAATACAAAATAAATAAAAAGAATTAAAATGAGGTTTTTAAAATTTTCCCCAATCCTCGAGGAGGCCACTAAAAGACAAAGACTAAGTCAAGCAGTGAAAACTGATTTTAAAAGGTTTAAAAATAAAAGTATCATTTTTTAAGAAGAAAAAAGATAAGAAAAAGAGGGGCCCGGGGGGTAAGACCAAGAGATTTTTTGTAATTTCATTGGAAGCAGAGCAAAAGACGTCGAGGTCCATGAGGAAAGAAAAGAAAAAACAAGAACAAAGAAATTAGGGGGAAAAGAAAGAAACCAGGGATAATGAGAGTAAGCATGCAACTGCGACTGCGGGGCATTTGTGGCATAGCGTAACATTTTCTGTGGAAGGGGAGGAAAGTTGCATAGAAAAATCAGCTGCCATTTGATATGGGAGAGAGAATCATCAATGCTCAAATTTAGACCGGTAAAACTGACCTGAGACCTAAAACGAGTAATTCAGACTCATACTCGACCCAACATTCGAAATAGACTCACCTGAAAGTGGACCTGAAACCCAAATTGATACGAACCGAATGACACCCGACCTGAAATTTTCTACAAAATTGCTTATTTTGGCATGACAAGCGTATTAGACCAAAAATCAGTTGACCCGAATCGAAGTTCACCTGATCCAAAACCGACTCGACCTGAAATGTCCCTTAACCCGAAACATGACTTGACCCAAATTTAACCCAATTCATATCAGAACCAAATGACTCATTTGCCAAGTCCACTCAAATTCTAGTATTGTGGTCCCTCATGTTCAACCAAATTCATTCTTCTTCTTACTTGGCCCAAATTACATTTTTTGTTTCTATTTTCTTTCCTTTTGGTAGACTCTCACCAGTTACCAACAAATGGTCCATATCAGAAACATAATCTCTACTCTCGTTATACTTTCGTGTCAGCTGAGTTGTCTCTTATTATCCTCCACCCTAGAGTTAGGGAGAATCATATTGTTAGTTTATTTACCATGTAAAGACACAATTGTAGAAAGTAGAAATTATAATATAAAATAAATAACATAAATCATACAACCGTTGAAAGTTGAAATTAAATATAAAAACTTATAAGTAACTACTAATAAAAAAATTTCACAAATCATCCCAAAAATTGACGCAGAGCAAACCATAAAGCCTAACCTCATAATCAATATCAAGGCTTGGGTTCAATTTAGGTCCTTAGTCACCTGTGAGGGTGGTACCCAAGTACTTAGCTCTCCTAAATTCTTGTTGATTTTGGAGTCTTGAGGGATCCAAAGTAAGCTTAGGAAAGGTGACATGGCACTTAGTAGCCTAAATAAAGAGTCTAGTTATTTTATCTCAAAGTTACCACATTTTATTTTACTTCCTTGTTCTACACAGAACATATAGCCTAACTTTTAGCTCAGTTTAGCTAGGTAAATGGGATCCATTTTGGGTAAATTTTACATGGATGGATAGTCTTGGATGTCTATTTTCCAAAAAGCCCAAGAGCATCATCAAATTCCAAGAATTGAGCAAGTTATGTGATTTTAACCAAGCCATGGTCTGTGCAGGATCTGGAGGTGCACACTTGGGTCATCAAATGGGAGAATTAAGGGCCCAAACTTGGTGGATAGCTGATAGCCTCTTCTAGAAGGTTCCCATAAAAATTCCCACCTTAATCTTCCCTATTTGAATAGGTGAATGACATCACCAATGAGAAGGAATATGCAGCCAAATTCCAACACACCAATATTTCCTAGTGGTTCCCCCTTAATTGTACAATTAGATTGAATTTGATTGGAAAAAATCCTTATAATACTATTGGCTATTACTAAGCTTGAAGGAGGGGGACATCTTGCTATTTAATTCCTCATCTCTTACATTACATTCAGCTTTAGATGAATATGAATGAATGAAAAGAAAGGCTAGAGGCCATTTTCTCTCTTAAAAATCTCTCAATCTTTATCTCTTTTTAAAATGGTGATTTAGAGTCATTCCTTTATATTAATCCTTGATGCTTAAGTTTTAGGGGTTTAATTGATGGGTTATTTATCTTGGTGTTCTTTTAAGAATCAAAAGAGTTTCCTTTTGATTTGAGAATTTCTCCATTTGGATTGCTCTAGAGGTATTCAACTTAATGGGTCTTCACTTGGATGATTAAGCTTTCATTTGGCCAGATGGACTTCTAATCTGCTTCAGTTGGTATCAAAGCACAAGGATTCTTCAAGGGTAAGCATCAAATTCTCACACTTTATGATTGGAATTTATTGTTTGGCTTCTATCTTTTGTTATTTTGGAATTTTGATACTTTCTACTCCACCTTCTTCTCTTATTCTCCTCAAAGAGCCCAAGCACTCTTTCATGCTTCCTTTTTAATCCAAAACCCTAAAAACTCACATTTTATTTCTCCATAAAACTCCTTTTTTTAGTCCACAAAAAACCCCAAAATAGCCCAAACACAATCCCCAATCAAAACATAACCTAAAAACTCCACAAAAAAAAGCCGAAACACTCACTCGCGCCAACTAGAAAATCGGTACGGTTTAATCGTGCCCCCAGGCACGACCGTGCCACTTCTTTCCTAGGAAAATTTTCTTCTAGTTTTCAGCCACGACCACCTCGTGCTTTGCAGCATGACCGTGCCACTCCATTTTGGTCCATGCTTCCTCTGGCACGACCGCGCCACCTTTTCCCGAACCCTTAACCTTCTTCCTTCTCTTGTCTACCTTCAACCATGACCAATGATGCAGAACCTTCTCAACTTAGAGGCATCTCTCTAGAGTTAGCCCATGAAATGAGGAGAGACAAGGCCATAATCAACCTTCAAGAACAAGTAAGAAAACTCACCATGGAGCTACAGCGAGTTAAGAGATCCAAACGATGAGTTCCCCGACCTTGGTAACTTGATGTCAACTCCATTAACATTGTCTACTCATCTTCTCATGAGGACCATGAAGACAGAGGTATTATGGGAAGAGGTTATCCTAGAGATGATCTTAGTGACCTCAAGGCTGAGGCACCGGAGTTTGATGGCAACCTCAAACTGGAAAACTACATTGATTAGGTGCAAGCTATTGAGAGGATCATTGAACTCAAAGATTACAATGATGAAAAGGCCTTCAAGTTGGTCATTCTCAAGTTAAAGGGGTATGCCCCCTTGTGGTATGAGACCTTGAAGAAGAATAGAGAAAGAAAAACTCGGTCCAGGCTCAAGAGACATATGGAGAAGAGGTTCTTACCTCCCTCATTCAAGCAAGAACTCTACCTCAAGATTACCTCTCTTAGCCAAGAGAATCTCAAGGTAGAGGAATATATTCGAGAGTTTCAGCAACTTCAAATGAGGGTTCGCTTGAATGAAGACAATGAGCTTACTATTGCTAGGTTCATCAAGGGACTATCTCCTAGCATTGCTCACAAGGTGGAACTACAACCGTACTTATCCTTCAATGATGTTTGCTATCTAGCTATCAAGATTAAGAAGCAACTTAAGCATAGAAGAACCTTCGCAACTCCTTCCCCTCATCGACCCCAAAGCATATGTAAGAGTTTTCCTTCCTACAACAAGGGTGACACTATCCCTACACTTATCAAAGCCTTAGATAAGGGTAAAGGAATTACTAGTGAACCTCCTAAGAGGTTAGAGGAAAAGAAGTGCTTCAAATGTCATGGTGATAAACACTTATAAGCAGATTGTCCCAATCGAAGGACTCTCTCTATTAGAGAGGTGAAAGAGATCCAAGCTCTAGAGGAAGAAACCAGTGAAGAAGAGTTTGAAGAGGAAGATCACACTGTAGTCACTCTGAATGTTGGAGAGCTAGTGGTGATCTGAAGAGCCCTCCATGCCAAGGAGGTTCCCCTCGAACCTAGTTAAAGGGGGCAAATCTTCCACAATCGATGTCCTATGGGAGGCAAGGTGTGTGAGCTTATTATCAATGGAGGTAGTTGCACCAATGTGGCTTCTATGACTCTCATTGACAAGCTTCAAATTCCTACCAAGGTGCATCCCACTCCTTATACTCTTCAATGGCTGTAAAGCTTGTCGTGGAGTTACAAATTTAATCACTACTTCGGTTATTAAAACACTTTTTATAGCATAAGAAAGTAGGGATCGATCCACGAGGAAAGATTGTTGTAAAAGGCTAGTTTAATTCTAAATAATTTTACTATTCTAATTTATTAAATCTAATCTTATTAATTCTAAAATAATTAAAATCTAAAGAATAAAAATCTAGAAAAATACCCAATGATGCTCCTAAATATTTTATATGATATTCTATAAATAAAACAGTAAAAAGCTTCCCTAAATAATTTAGAAAAATAAAATCAGAATAGTAACTGAAATTCTAATTAAAATTCAAAACAGCAGATAATAATCAGAAAATAAATATTAAAAATGTCAAACAGTAACCTAAAATATTATACTTCAGTTCTACGAGCTTATAAACTCTAAATTGCATCTACTTTATTTCAGAAAAATTAGATCAGAAAATTAGCACAGAATATTCAGCAGAATAATAAATCTAAAATCAGAAATAAAATAATCAGCATAAATATAAATACGAAATTAATCGAGAAAATTACCCTAATCCTATGAAACAATTTTCTGGACTTAACAACACCTAAAAATCGTAAATTAAAATTAAAAATCGAAATTTTCAGAATTAATAACCTAAAAACCTGCACATATCAATTTCACAAAATAATTCTGAAAAATTATCAAATAACTTCCAAAAATCACGAAATTAAATATGGACAGACTAGGACACTATATAAACCCTAGGAACTATAAAAAATCGAAAAATAACAAGAATAACTATTTTTAGTCTAATTTCTAAGAAACCGGTAATTAGATACTAAAACTGAATATAAATCAATCTAAAATTATAACCACTATAAAAAATCAAAATATAAACTATCTAAAATTACCTAGACACTCCTAAAAGACTATAACACTCCTAAAAGATTATACTTTTGGGGGGGTCAATTGAATTTATTTTTAAGTTAATAAAAATAGAACAAAAATTAACAAACTAATCAAATTAACTCTAAGCAACAAATAATGATCAAAAGTTGTCAAATTTATGAAGAATACTTAGTATAATCTCAATCCACCATGCAAATTAATATTTATCATCAACACACAAGTTAATTTCATTCATGAGTTAAACTGTAGAAGAAATCCACCAGCGGTTCTTCCCCGTTTCTCCTTAGATTCTAGTTTACTTAGGTCCAGCCCTAATATAAACCCTACTAATTTGATAATTTTTACACCAGCGCAAAAATTTAACCAAGTTAGAGCATTAAGAATTAGAGAAACATTCATTTAACACTTTGTAACCAATTTACCAGCAAATCGATTTAACAAAGATCTAAAGCGATTACCTAATTAAAAGAGAAGGGTTTGAGCCATCCATGATTAATTAGGGTGATACCTAGGCTTAAAAAATGATAACTTTTACGTATTATAATCTTCTAAACTATCAATCGAAATTGTATTTAATCAACTAGCATGCATTCTAATCGATTCAACACAAATTTCATAAACGATAAACGCTAATCGCTAAAGAATCATGAATATAAATCAACTAGGCATTAAAGCATAAAACTTGTTTCAAAATATAAATTTAGCATGGCTTCAAGAGGATTATACTAAGCATAAAAATTACTCACTCATATTAAAAATAACATCACAATTATCCAAAGGATTCATGTTTAATAATTAACTAAACAGATTAAAATAATCTAAAATAAAATAAAGCAAACAAAATAAGAAGAACTACTACACTTGCTTGAGGGGGTGGCGTGATTTTTGTGGTCTTTAATGGCGTGATGATGATGATGATGAAAAAGGATGATTATGATGAAGATGGAGAAGGAAGAATAGGCAGCCGTGGGGTTTTGAGTAGAGATGGAGGAGATTGCCGTGGAGAATCTGGCAGGCGTGGACTTGGGTTGATGATCATGGGATGGGGAATACTAGGGTGTAGCGTGATAAAGATGATGGTGTGGTTCTGAAGATGGAGCGAAAGTGTAGCTGATGGTGATTACGTTGAGGAGGAAGAAGGTGGGCGTGAAGAGAGTTAGGTGTGAGGAGGTGGATTCGCCGGTGAGGAGGTATGTGTATAGATGATAGGAGAAGATGGGGAGTGTCTTAATGTGTGTTAGGCATGGGTTTATATATATGAGGAGGTGATTATTATATGGAAAGTGAGGGGGTTAGGTTTAGTAAGTTAGGGTTTCCTTCCTCTTTTCCTTAGATTTCTTCTTCCTCAAGACTTCTAGCTCTTCACCCAACTCTTGAAACCCTAGCCCAATATAATAATTATGAAAATAATGTTTTCCATAAATTATTTATTGGACCGTCTTTTCAGTAAATCGTGTAAAATCGGAGCTTCAACATCTTGTCTTCTCATTTTTATTTTATTAATGCCCATCCTGAAAAATATATAAAATAAAATAAATTAGATGCAATAATGTGTAAAATATAGTCAAAATAATTAATAAAACGATGCATGATTTTTGACTTAACAAATTCCCCCACACTTAGACTTTGGACGTCCTCGTACAAAGAAATCTTAGACTCGACCAAAAAACTTACCCTCTTTCTTTCTTATAAAGCTATGCATAACTATGATATTCATACTAGGCTTTAGCTTGCTTTAAAAACAGTTTTATTGAAAATTAAATAGTTTTTCCTCCTATAAGTGAATAACTACTAAACATCTAACTACCATCAGAGAGTTTATTCATCAGCCTCACAACATTTCCTTAATGAAATAACAAGATCAATGGTTATCCGTCTTTTTTAAATATGCATAAACCGAGCAAGAGGTCTAAAAGTTTATGATAGAAAAATTGAGGCACGGTATGGTTATGGAGACAATTGAACTAGGTTGAATAACTCATTGAATTGATTCTAAACTTGCCTTGTACTTATTTTTCTTCTCCTTCTTCTTTTTCTCAAACTCCACTTGCGCACATATTCGAGGCCCATATAGGGTCTTAGAAATTAAACACTCCATGTCTCACACTCACCCGAATAGAGGTGCTGGAGCAAATAATTCATTCTTATTATTTCTTCATTTTATTGACTCACTAACATGGGAAGCAAGTTTTCCAGTGGCAGTATTGCTTCAAAGGGTAACACCCAATAGCGCATGCCTCAAAGGGGTACTTGTCATTCTCAATTTTGACTCTCTTTTCTCTTTTATTTCTTTTTCATAGATGAAAAATAGACAAGTACAATCACAATTTTAATGAGTTATTCAACTAATTCAATAGTCTAGGAGATGGACTAGGTCATTTGATTACCATTGAATCGGATATATTACATGACCAAATGAGATGGATAATCAAGAGAGTTACTCATTAAAAAGATATATGAGGATCAACTCAAACTTCTCTAAAGGATAACTATTATGCCTAGAAGTCTTCACTTATAAAAGAATAAACTGCAAAATAGCTAAAAAAATATATTTTTTTCTAACAAGCAAGCCTAGCATAAACTGACATCATGCATTATTTATAAGAAAAGAATTTTTTGTTTTTTTTCCTTTTGTTTTTTTCGATTTTCTACTTTTTTTTTAAAGAATAAAAACTGCAGGAATTAAATGCAGGATGCACCCCTCCACACTTAATTCATGCATTGTCCCTAATGCATGCAAAAAGATAGAATTAATGAAAACAAAAGCAAAAGTAAATAGGAACTTCCCTAAAAACGTTGGGTTGCCTCCCAACCAGCGCCTTTGTTTATAGTCTTTGGCTCGACTTTATGAAGCTCATGGATCCTCAAGTTGGATCTCTTCTATTAAACATACCTGGTCTCCTTCATAGAAATGTTTTAGCCTGTGACCATTCACTTTAAAAATCTTGTTAGTAGTAAAAGATTTAATCTCTACAGCACCATGGGGATAAGTCTTTACTACTTCAAAAGGTCCTAACCACCTAGAGTTTAACTTACCAGGAAAAAGTCTCAGTTTAGAATTGAATAAGAGCACTTTCTCACCTACTTGAAATTCTTTCCTAATAAGTTTGGCATCGCGAAATGCTTTGGCCTTACCCTTGTAGATGACCGAATTATCATAGGCTTCTAAGCGTATCTCTTCTAGTTCCTGCAATTGCAATTTACGCTCTTTCCCTGCTAACTCATAATCAAGATTACATTGTTTCACAGCCCAATATGATTTATGCTCAATTTCTACAGGGAGGTGACATGGTTTTCCAAAGACTGGTCTGTAGGGTGACATACCAATTGGAGTCTTATATGCAGTCTTATAGGCCCAAAGAGCCTCATCTAACCTAAGACTCCAATCCTTCTTATCTGGTTAACTACCTTTTCAAGGATGCCCGTAATCTCTTTATTAGAAATTTCAGCTTGGCCATTAGTCTGGGGGTGATAACTAGTAGATACCTTATGAGTTATATGATATTTAGCTAGCAAGGCACCTAAAGTTTTATTACAAAAATGAGTCCCCCTGTCACTTATGATTGCTCTTGGCACTCCATATCTATGCAAAATTAGAGATTTAACATGTTTCACCACAGTCTTGGCATCATCAGTCTTAGTGGCCACAGCTTCTACCCATTTGGATACATAATCAACAATCACAAGAATATAGGTATATCCAAATGAAGAGGGAAAGGGTCCCATGAAATCAATGCCCCATATATCAAAAATTTCACATACATATTACATAAAGGCATTTGATTCCTCCTGGATAAGTTTCCAGCCTTTTGGCACACTTCACATCTTTTACAGAATTCATAAGTATCACTAGAAATAGTGGGCCAATAAAAATCACATTCAAGCACTTTATGTGATGTTCTTTTAGGTCCAAAGTGCCCTCCACTTTCTGAAGAGTGACAGAAGGTTAGAATAGAATGAATTTCACTATCATCGACGCATCGCCTTATAATCTGGTCACCACAAAACTTCCATAAATATGGCTCATCCCAAACATAATATTTAGATTGAGCTCTTATTTTCTCTCTTTCAGCTCTGGTCAACTCAATGGGAAAAGTTTTGGTGACTATATAATTTACAATATCAGCATACCAAGGCAATCTACTAGTCATAGCATACAGAGTCTCATCAGGAAAACAATCAGTAAAAGGGCTACCACTCTCCCCTGTTTCTAATCTACTCAGATGGTCAGCAACTAAATTCTTAGCTCTAGGCTTATCTCTAATTTCTAGTTGAAATTCTTGCAATAATAACATCCATCTAATTAACCTGGGCTTTGAATCTTTCTTTTCCAATAAGTGTTTGAGAGCAGAGTGATCAGAATAAACAGTAACTTTAACACCCAACAAATAAGGACGGAATTTTTCAAGAGCAAAAACAACAGCATACATCTCCTTTTCTGTAGTGGTGTAGTTACACTGTGCAAGATCAAGAGTTCTAGAAGCATAATATGTTATATGAGGTACCTTCCCAACTCTTTGACCTAGAACTGCCGCCATTGCCTTATCACTAGCATCACACATTAACTCAAAAGGTAATGCCTAGTTTGGGGATTGCACAATAGGAAGAGAAGTCAATGTTAACTTCAACTGATCAAAAGCCCTCATACAATTCTCATTAAAATCAAAAGAGACATCCTTTGCAAGTAGGGCACATAGAGGAGAAGCAATCTTAGAAAAATCTTTGATGAACCTCCTATAGAACCCCACATGTCCTAAGAATGATCTCACATCTTTGACACACTTTGGATAGGGTAGAGACTGGATGATATCAACTTTAGCTCTATCTACCTCTAATCCCCTTGATGACACTACATGTCCCAGTACTACCCCATACTCAACCATGAAATGGCACTTTTCAAAATTCAAGACCAAATTGGTCTCAATGCAACGCCTAAGCACAAGAGTAAGATGATGCAAGCATTCATCAAATGAATCACCATGTACAGTAAAACATCCATAAAAACCTCCATAATCTTGGTGATAAAATCAGAAAAGATACTCATCATACATCTTTGAAAAGTAGCAGGTGCATTACACAAACCAAAAGGCATACGTTTAAAAGCATAAGTGCCAAAAGGACACGTAAAGGTAGTCTTCTCCTGATCTGCAGGAGCTATAGGAACCTGAATATAACCTGAATAGCCATCCAAAAAGCAATAATGTGACCTCCCAGCTAATCTCTCTAACATTTGGTCCATAAAAGGCAATGGAAAATGGTCCTTCTTAGTGGCCTTGTTAAGCTTTCTATAGTCAATACACACTCTCCAACCACTTTGAACTCTAGTAGGTATCAACTCTCCTTCATTATTTTTCACTACTGTTGTTCCCCCCTTTTTAGGAACCACATGAATAGGACTAACCCACTCAGAGTCAGCAATGGGGTAGATCACCCCAGCATCTAACCACTTAAGAATTTCTTTTTGGACTACCTCCATTATAGGTGGATTAAGTCTCCTCTGAGGATCCCTCTTAGGTTTAGCATCTTTTTCTAAGGTAATAGTATGTGAACACAAGGTAGGGCTAAGGCCTTTGAGGTCTGCTAAAGTCCACCCTATGGCTTCGCTATGTTCTCTAAGCACTTTAATAAGTTTTTCCTCCTGGTCCAAAGTGAGTGCACTAGAGATAATTACAGGCAAAGTCTCATTGTCCCCTCAATAAACATATTTCAAATTTTTAGGTAAAGGTTTCAATTCCAATTTAGGGGGTAAGATACTCGAGGGAAGTAACTTAGCATGCTTTTCAGATAGTTCAAGTTTGTTAGGACCATTATGCTCTTGCAAGTAAGACAAAGAACTTATCACCTTATCTAGATTATCATTAACCTCATATGGCACTTTCTGAGACTCAGTATGATCAAGACTCTTAGTAAGCACAGTAAATAGCTCATCATCATGGGACAAGTCATAAACTTCTTGAGATAACTCATCAAAAACATCAAGTGCATATAGATAGTTAACATCAGAAGGAAATCTCATGGCATCAAAAATATTGAACTTAATAACCTCACCGTCAAATTGCATAGTTAGTGTCCCTTCGTGCACGTCAATTTTAGTTCTAGCAGTTTTTAAAAAGGGCTTGCCAAGCAAGATGGGAATATCATGGCATGCTTCACCCATGTTCATTACATAAAAGTCAGCAGGAAATACTGGTTCATTCACTTGAACCAAAACATCCTCCAACACTCCATCGGGATAAGTGTTGCTCCTATTAGCTAATTGAATTACTATGCTGTTTTCTTTAATTCGCCTAGATTTAGTTTGTCATAAATAGATCTAGGCATAACATTAATAGAGGCACCTAAATCAAGCATAGCTTTATCAAAGCAAAGGTTTCCTATTTTGCAAGGGACGGAAAATACACCAGGGTCTTGGCACTTGGGGAGAAGTTTTCTTTGAAAAACAGCAGACACATTTTCCCCCACACTTATCTTCTCACTACCAACTAACTTTCTTTTGGTAGTGCATAATTCTTTTAAGAACTTAGCATAACGAGGCACCTGTTTAATGGCATCAAGGAGAGGTATATTAATTTCTACCTTCCTAAAAGTCTCTAAAATCTCTTGGTTAGCCTCATTAACCTTAGACATAGGGCTCCTAAATCTACTAGGGAAAGGTGGGATTGGTTTGTAAGATTCTCTTTTCTTTTCTCCTAATTCCTTAGTAGTTTGATTAGACTCTGTATCTAATTCTGGTTCAGCCCCTTTCACTTCTAACTCAGGTTCCAGTTCTCTCTTCTTCGTAGGTTCCTTCAACTCTTTCCCACTTCTAAGTGTCATGGCACTAACGTTCTCCTTGGGGTTAGGGTAAGGTTGAGTTGGTAACCTATTTTGCAATTCGGCTTGCAAGTTGCTAACTATGGTATCAGTCGCTGTTTGTCTCTCTTGAACTTGCTTAAGGGTGGTTTCCATACTCTGGAACCTATCATCCATTTTCTTAAGGACTTGTTCTAGGAGGAAATTGGTCCTATCTTGACTAGAAGGTTGACGAGAGGGTTGATCAAAACCAGGTGGACTAGGCTTAGGGCCATACCTAAGGTTAGGGTGGTCTCTCCATCCTTCATTATAAGTATTCGAGTATGGATCATACCTCTTTTGATTTTGATTGGAGTAAAGAGCATTAACATTACCTTCTTGTAGAGTAGGACATGCATCAGTAGAATGCCCTTCTAGACAACAAATACCACATATTACTGCTTTTTGAATACCCCCAGTAACAATCTTATTTAACATAGCAATAATGTGAGATAACTGATTCTCTAGAGATGAACTAGAACCTATCTCATTTACCCTTTTGACTTGTGAGTCCCTAGTATTAAACTGCTGAGTATTTTGGGCCATTAAATTAAATAGATTTCTAGCGTCAGCTGGTGTTTTATTAACCAGAGCCCCCCCACTAGCAGCATCAATCATATTACGATCCATAGGAAGCAAACCCTCATAAAAATATTGAATCAACGGTTGTTCAGTTATTTGATGTTGGGGACAACTAACACATAACTTATTAAATCTTTCCCAATACTCACAAAAAGTTTCCCCATTCATTTGTTTGATTCCACATATTTCTTTCCTAATAAATCCAATACGGGATGCAGGAAAAAACTTTTTTAGAAACGATTTATGCAATGCAGTCCATGTGGAAAAAGATCAAGCAGGCATATAATATAACCAGTCCTTAGTATTACCAAGCAAAGAAAAGGGAAAGGCCCTTAGTCTAATTTGGTCCTCAGGAATTCCTTCAGGCACCATAGCAGAGCAGGTAATAAGGAATTCACTAATGTGTCTATAGAGGTCCTCTCCAGCCAATCCATGAGACTTAGGTAGTAAATTAATAAATCCTGAGTTCAATTTCAAAGGCTTGTCTAAAACAACATAAGTAATGGACATTGGTTGGATTTCTAAGTTAGGAGCAGCAAGTTCCCGAAGAGTAGACATGCTTACCTCTTTAATCCTAAAGCTTACTGGGTCAGGCTGACTCTCTTTTATTTCAGCTTTCAATACTTGTTCTCTCCAATTTCCTTACCACTCCTTAATTTCATACACTCCTTGAAATCTAAAAAGAATAAAATCAAAAAAACTAGAGTTATAATAAAACGAATAAAAGTAGCAAAATTAAATAGAAGTAAACTAGCAATTTAATTTTTCTTTCCCCGGCAACGGCGCCAAAATTTGTAAAGCTTGTGGTGGAGCTACAAATTTAACCACTAATTCGGTTATTAAAACACTCTTTATAGTATAGGAAAGTAGGGATCGATCCACGAGGAAAGATTGTTGTAAAAGGCTAGTTTAATTCTAAATAATTTTACTATTCCAATTTATTAAATCTAATCTTATTAATTCTAAAATAATTAAAATCTAATGAATAAAAATCTAGAAAAATACTCAATGATGCTCCTAAATATTTTATATGATATTCCGTAAATAAAACAGTAAAAAGCGTCCCTAAATAATTTAGAAAAATAAAATCAGAACAGTAACTGAAATTCTAATTAAAATTCAAAACAGCAGATAATAATCAGAAAACAAATATTAAAAATGTCAAACAGTAACCTAAAATATTATACTTCAGGTCTACGAGCTTATAAACTCTAAATTGAATCTACTTTATTTCAGAAAAATTAGATCAGAAAATTAGCACAGAATATTCAGCAGAATAATAAATCTAAAATCAGAAATAAAATAATCAGCATAAATATAAATACGAAATTAATCAAGAAAATTACCCTAATCCTAGGACACAATTTTCTGGACTTAATAACACCTAAAAATCGTAAATTAAAATTAAAAATCGAAATTTTCAGAATTAATAACCTAAAAACCTGCACATATCAATTTCACAAAATAATTCTGAAAAATTATCAAATAACTTCCAAAAATCACGAAATTAAATATGGACAGACTAGGACACTATATAAACCCTAGGAACTGACAAAAATCGAAAAATAACAAGAATAACTATTTTTAGTCTAATTTCTAAGAAACCGGTAATTAGATACTAAAACTGAATATAAATCAATCTAAAATTATAACCACTCTAAAAATCAAAATCTAAGCTATCTAAAATTATCTAGACACTCCTAAAAGACTATAACACTCCTAAAAGACTATACTTTTGGGGGGGGTCGATTGAATTTATTTTTAAGCTAATAAAAATAGAACAAAAATTAACAAACTAATCAAATTAACTCTAAGCAACAAATAATGATCAAAAGTTGTCAAATTTATGAAGAATACTTAGTATAATCTCAATCCACCATGCAAATTAATATTTATCATCAACACACAAGTTAAATTTCATTCATGAGTTAAACTGTAGAAGAAATCCACCAGCGGTTCTTCCCCGTTTCTCCTTAGATTCTAGTTTACTTAGGTCCAGCCCTAATATAAATCCTACTAATTTGATAATTTTTACACCAGCGCAAAAATTTAACCAAGTTAGAGCATTAAGAATTAGAGAAACATTATTTAACACTTTGTAATCAATTTACCAGCAAATCGATTTGACAAAGATCTAAAGCGATTACCTAATTAAAAGAGAAGGGTTTGAGCCATCCATGATTAATTAGGGTGATACCTAGGCTTAAAAAATGATAACTTTTACGTATTATAATCTTCTAAACTATCAATCGAAATTGTATTTAATCAACTAGCATGCATTCTAATCGATTCAATAGAAATTTCATAAACGATAAACGCTAATCGCTAAAGAATCATGAATATAAATCAACTAGGCATTAAAGCATAAAACTTGTTTTAAAATATAAATTTAGCATGGCTTTAAGAGGATTATACTAAGCATAAAAATTACTCACTCATATAAAAAATAACATCACAATTATCCAAAGGATTCATGTTTAATAATTAACTAAACAGATTAAAATAATCTAAAATAAAATAAAGCAAACAAAATAAGAAGAACTGCTACACTTGCTTGAGGGGATGGCGTGATTTTTATGGTCTTTAATGGCGTGATGATGATGATGATGAAAGAGGATGATTATGATGAAGATGGAGAAGGAAGAATAGGCAGCCATGGGGTTTTGAGTAGAGATGGAGGAGATTGCCGTGGAGAATCTAGTAGGCGTGGGCTTGGGTTGATGATCATGGGATGGGGAATACTAGGGTGTAGCGTGATGAAGATGATGGTGTGGTTCTGAAGATGGAGCGAAAGTGTAGCTGATGGTGATTACGTTGAGGAGGAAGAAGGTGGGCGTGAAGAGAGTTAGGTGTGAGGAGGTGGATTCGCCGGTGAGGAGGTATGAGTATAGATGATAGGAGAAGATGGGGTGTGTCTTAATGTGTGTTAGGCATGGGTTTATATATGTAAGGAGGTGCTTATTATATGAAAAGTGAGGGGGTTAGGTTTAGTAAGTTAGGGTTTCCTTCCTCTTTTCCTTAGATTTCTTCTTCCTCAAGACTTCTAGCTCTTCACCCAACTTTTGAAACCCTAGCCCAATATAATAATTATGAAAATAATGTTTTCTATAGATTATTTATTGGACCGTCTTTTCAGCAAATCGTGTAAAATCGGAGCTTCAACATCTTGTCTTCTCATTTTTATTTTATTAATGCCCGTCCTGAAAAATATATAAAATAAAATAAATTAGATGCAATAATGTGTAAAATATAGTCAAAATAATTAATAAAACGATGCATGATTTTTGGCTTAACAATGGCTTAAGCAAGAAAGCGAGGTAATTGTTTCTAAATAAGCTCTTATCTCTTTTTCGGTTGGTCTTTATTGTGGTGAGGTCCTTTGTGATGTTCTTCTTATAGATGCTTATCATATATTACTTGGTAGACCTTGGTTGTTTGACATCATGTGATGCATGATGGGCATGCCAACACATATGCCCTTACGTTCAAGGGACGTAGTTGCACTTTGACCCCCTACCACCAGCCAAACCTCTCAAAATTAAATCGGGGAAGGGAAGTGAGGAAAGCCTCTACATGAGTGAGACATGGATAGAGAGAGTCATTAGTAAGAGCAAGCCTTTATTTTCCTTACTTATGGTTGAATCAAACACAAGTGAATGAGTGAAACCCTTACGCCCTCTTGCTCAATCACTCTTGAAAGAGTTTGAGAATGTTTTTCCCAACGATCTACCATGCGGGCTCCCTCCTATAAGAGGAATTGAGCACTAAATTAACCTCCAATCGGGTGCTCCTTTACCCAACAAGATGACTTATAGGTGCAATCCTAATGAGTCGAAATAGCTCCAAAGACAAGTCTAAGAGTTGCTTGATTGTGGGTACATTAGGGAGAGTTTGAATCCTTACTCAGTTCCCACTCTTTTGGTACCTAAGAAAGATGGTACGTGGCATATGTGTGTGGATTCTAGGGCCATCAACAATATCACCATCAAGTACTAATTTTCTATTCCATGGTTGGATAACATGCTTGATGAGTTGCATGGGTCCAAGGCCTTTTCTAAGATTGACCTTCGGAGTGGTTATCATCAAATTCAAATGAAGGAAAGAGATGAGTGGAAAACAACCTTTAAGACCAAATATGGGTTATATGAATTACTAGTAATGCCCTTTAGTCTTTCTAATGCCCTGAGTACTTTTATGAGGCTTATGAATGAAGTCTTGAGGTCATTTAGCGCGAAGTTTGTTGTGGTATACTTTGATGATATCTTGGTGTATAGCCAAGATGAGATGTCTCATACAGAACACCTCACTCAAGTGCTCCAAGTCTTGACGTAACAAGCTCGATATGCTAAACTTGAAAAGTGTGAGCTCTTTACTCCTCAAGTTGTCTTCCTTGGGTATGTTGTCTTCGGTGAGGGAATCCAAGTTGATGAAACCAAGGTTGAAGCCATCAACAGTTGGCCCATTCCTACAACCATCATAAAAATCCATAGCTTTCATAGGTTGTCTTCTTTCTATCACCAGTTTATTAAGAATTTTAGCTCCATTTGGCTCCCTTGACCGAGTTCATGAAGAAGGGTACCTTTAAGCGGACAAAGGCTGCCCAGAAGGCTTTTGAGTCTATCAAGGGGAGGCTTTGTTCGGCCCCTATCTTGGCCCTATCCAATTTTGAGCTCCTTTATGAAGTTAAATGTGATGCTAGTGGTGCGCCCCCTTGCCTACTTTAGTGAGAAGTTGAATGGTTCAAGACTGAACTACTCCACTTATGATAAGGAGTTCTATGCCATTGTTAGGGCTTTGGAGCATTGGAATCATTATCTCAAGCCCAAGCTTTTTGTACTCCATTTGGATCACAAGACTTTGTCTTTCATCAATGGTCAACACAAGCTAAATACAAGGCATACTAAGTGGGTTGAATTCCTTCAATCCTTCACTTTCTCTTGTAAGCATAAGACTGGGAAAGAGAATGTGGTTGCCAATGCCTTGTCATAAAGGTATGCTCTTCTATCAGTCCTAGAAGCCAAGGTTCTTAGTCTCCATTCCATCAAGACCTTATACATAGAAGATGAAGACTTTAAGATGGTGGTTGAAGATCCCTCTACCTATGGCACTTATACCTTGCAAGAAGGTTTCCTCTTTAAGGGAAACAAGTTATGTATCTCCAAGAGTCCTCTAAGGGACTTGATTGTCAAGGGGGCTCATAGAGGAGCCTTAGCCGGGAATTTTGGCATTAACGAGACCTTTGAGATCCTCAAAGAGCACTTCTATTGGCCTAAGAAAGGTGGGGATGTCCATAAGGTAATATCAAGGTGTGCAATTTGTCATATGGCCAAGAGTCACTTCCACCAAGACCTTTACACCCCTCTTTCGATTCCTTTAAGACCTTGGAATGACCTTAGTACGGTCTTCATTGTGGCCCTACCACGGACCCCTTGAGGGAAGGATGTCATCATGGTAGTTGTTGATTGGTTCTCCAAGATGGCACATTTCGTTGCTTGCTACAAGTGTGATGATGCTACATATATTGCGGATCTCTTCTTCCAAGAAATCGTGAGGCTTCATGCGATCCCAAGAACTATTGTATTGGATAGAGATATCAAGTTCTTATCACACTTTTGGAGTTTATGGAGGCTAGTAGGGACTAAATTACTTTTTAGTACCACTTGCCACCCCCAAACTGATGGACAAACAGAAGTGATGAACCGCACACTCACTACCTTGTTGACAGGTATGGTGAGTAAGAGTTTAAGAGATTGGGACACCAAGCTTTCCCATGCGGAATTCGCCTACAACCGGACTCCTTCCTATGCTACTTCTCATTCACCCTTTGAGGTATGTTATGGCCTTAACCCTCTCACTCCTCTTGATGTCATTCCCATTCCTTAAGAGTCCAAAGTGAGCTTTGAAGCCAAGGAAAGGGCTAAAGCTATGAAAAAACTACATGAGCAAGTGAGAGTTCAAATTGAGAAGGTAAATGAGTAATATAAGACCAAGGCCAATAAGAATCGAACTCATCTTAAGTTTAAATCGGGAGGAGATCTTGTATAGTTATATTTGAGGAAGAAGAGGTTCCCTTCAAGGAGGAAAAGCAAGCTTATGACAAGGGGAGATGGCCCCTACAAGATCCTACACAAAGTGGGAGACAATGCCTACAACGTAGAGCTTTTGGGTGACATGAACATCTCTGCCACTTTTAATGTTGAAGACCTCACTCCTTACATTAAGGATGAAGATGAGGACATTGGAGATTTGAGGGCAAGTCCTCTTTAAGGGGGCAAGGTTGATGCGGAGCAAACCATGAAACCTGGCCTCCTAATCAATATCAAGGCTTGGGTTCAACTTGGGTCCTTAGTCACCTATGAGGGTGGTACGCAAGTACTTGGCTCTCATATGCCCTTATTGATTTGAGATCCTTGAGGGACCCAAAGCAAGCTTAGGAAAGGTGGTATGACATTTAGTAGCCTAAATAAGGAGTCTAGCTATTTTATTTTACTTCCTTCTTCTAGGTAGAACATATGGCTTGAACTCTAGCTCATTTTTGGCTGGATATATGGGATCTGTTTTAGGTAAATGGATGGATAGCACCAAATGTCTATTTTCCAATATGCCCAATAGCATCATCAAATTCCAAGAATCGAGCAAGTTATGAGGTTTTAACCGAGCCATGGTCCGTGCAGAGTCTGGAGGTGTATGTTTTTACCTAAGTATTTGTTTGGGTCATCAAATGGGAGAATTAAGGGCCCAAACTTGGTGGATAGCTGATAGACTCTTGTAGAAGGTTCCCATAAAAATTTCCGCCTTAATCTTTCCCATTTGGATAAGTGAATAACATTACCAACGAGAAGGAATGTGCTGCCAAATTTTAGCACACCAATATTCTCTAGTGGTGCTCCTTTAATTGTACAATGAGTTTGAATTTTATTGGAAAAAATTCTTGTAATACTATTGACTATTACTAAACTTGGGGGAGGGGGTGTCTTGCTATTTAATTCCTCATCTCTTGTATTACATTCAACTTTAGATGAATATGAATGAAAGGCTAGAGGCCATTTTCTCTCTCAAAAATCTCTCAATCTTTATCTCTTTTTAGAGCGATGATTTAGATTCATCCCTTTATATTAATCCTTGGTGCTTAAGCATTAGAGGATTAATTCGTGGGTTACTTATCTTGGTATTCTTTCAAGAATCAAAAGAGTTTTCTTTTGATTTGGGGATTTCTCCATTTGGGTTGCTCTAGAGGTATTCAACTTAATAGGTCTTCACTTGGATGATTAAACCTTTATTTTGCCAAATGGACTTCTCCACTTCAGTTAAATGGGCTAAATAAATCACAGTCACAACAAAAGTGGCAGATATAAAGGAAAGACAACAATTTCACCAAGTCCTTCTCTATGCCCACCTTTATATATGATTCCTCCATGTTCTTCCTGTTGTCACTCTGTGCCGTCATCTCACCCTCCAGCTTCAAAGTTTGCTCAAATCTAAAGCCACTATATTCCTCCTCTATGCAAGTATTCCGAAAGAAGGGATATTAGATTTATCAATGAATCTAAGAAATTGGAGAAAATCCACAATTTTCCAATTTAAGGGGGGGGGGGGGGGGGGAAGCTTTTGTTTTGGGGGAGGGTAATCGTCGTATTTCCATTCTTGCTATCTTCTCATGCAACATTTGATTCTTCCTCTTGTGCACATTTCATAAGCTTGCTATTTCTTAATGTTCTATCTTCCTTGGCAATCACCAGCTACTAGATCTAGCAAAAATTAACCCAACCTGAAAACGTAACCCGAACCCATCTGAAAATTTTGGGTTTTGAACACGATTTTCTTGACCCGAACCCGAAATAAACCGAAATTGAAAAACCCACAAGTTAGTGGGTCAAACTCGACCCGAACGTGAACTCGCCCGCCTGATCCGAACATTATATCCTTAGTTTTAAATTTTTCTCTAATTTATCTCTCTTAACAAGAATGGTTAGTTATTTTTATCGAATAGTTTAAAAAGACATTATATAACTATTGCAATATTTACAAATTAAATAATAATAACCTTATTTTTTTCCCCATTCGTTGAAAATAATATCGTGCACAACTTTTAAATGAAAAAATGTTAAAAATTGGTATAAAATTGCATGAAATAACTATATAATCTTTTTAAAAAATTTAATTTAAAAGAAGACAAACATTAAAGATGCACAAGTCATACCATTATATACTTAGTTAAACAAATGTGTCTAATTATTTTCTAAATTAATTATTTTGTAAAAATTCAAATTTTTGATATTATAACTGCAAGATAATATCTTGTACTTTTGTTATTCAATTTTATTTGGTTTTCATTCTAGCTAATCTTGAACTATGATGCTAGTGGTAAGAAAACGGCTAGCCGTATTTGTATTATGTCGGCCCATTAATAAAGTTTTACCTGATTGAACATTGCTAGGTTAGTTAATGAAAATATTAAATTATTAAATAGGTTATTAATGGTGAAACTGTTACAACCCATTAAAATGCTCTAGATGGGTTACCCAATAAATGGCCAACTTGCTATTGGTCTTCTTTTAATGTATGGGTTGATCTACCCAAAACTCAGTTGGGTTTGATTCTTTACCCGCCCATACAAGATGTTCATATGTTATAATAAAAAGTTTGAATATTTTTGATATTCTTTTGAGAAATTACAACTATTATGCCTTTTCATTAAATACTAACAATTTTGAGTGAAAACATTTCAGAATTTTTGATTTTGAAAAAGAAAAATGACTTACAGAAAAGGCGTTTTAAACTCGTTGGGTTGATCCAAAACCCGTAAAATCAAAATACACCTGTCCGTATTTTACCCGAACCCGAAATATACCCGACCTATATTTTACCCGAACCTGTATAGACCCGATCCGTATTTAACTCGCCTGCCCGAACTGACAGGCCCACCAGCTATGTGATAGTGAGAGTAGAAAATTAAGGTCGTTAGTGAAAGACTTACTAATCAGTTGCTTTCTACTAATTCTAATACTAATTTTCTAGTTATTGAGACTAAAATTCAAATTCCAATCCTCGTACTCTAATTGGGTGTTAGCCAAGCACCCTTCTAATTGGACGCTGGTAAGGTTTGGATTGCCTCAAAAAGTATAAATGAAGATTAGAGAACGCCTCAACGACTTGGTGAGAAAGAGGGGGCACGAATTTGTGGAGGATAATTGGAGAGGGATAGAGAGATAGCAATTAGTAGAAGAAACTGATTTAATATGATTTTCTTCACACCCAAGGCTCTTGAGGCGTGGGGACAAGGATATGTGTTTGCGATTTTGAAATTTCAATCGCCTTTCTTTCTGGTAGAATTTGCAATTTGCAATTTGGCGAGATGACATAAAAGTGCCAGGTTGGGGGAAGGACGGTTGCATCGATACGATTACTCTGCTATTTATTATATAAAGATTGTTTTATATATATGGCAAAAAGAAAAAAAAGAGAGAGATCCCTCCGTAGTATACAAACTAGGGCTTTACCCACATTTGGGGAGGATTCATTTGATACTTCTTTTATTTAAAAATAAATCATATTTAAATCAATAAGAATAAAATCTTATTTATAAAAAATAAGAGAAAGGACATTGTGAAAATGAAATAAGTATGACTGCCATGTTACCCTAAACACTACTAGTGGATTACAAACAGGTTAAATGAGAAATTCCTTAAAAATACTGCACCTGCGAGAGTAGTTTTATTTTCAATTTAATCAGTTTGAACTCCATCCCTTTCCCACGCAAACAAACCCAGGCCACTATTAAACAACCCGAAACGAAAAGAAAACAAAAGGAGATTAAATATTTTCTAATAATAACAAATGAAATAACAAATGAAAATAGGAAGCCAACAGAGGTTAGGAACCTTTTCTTTCTCAGTTTCAATTGCACAAGGGGCTCACCTTTTCTCCCCTTTGACGTTTGAAGAGATGGAAAGTGCGTACAACATCCCAGCCCCTCTCGGGTCGCGGACGGCCACAATCAATAGCCCCAATGACGGACGACTCGTTCCAAAAAACACACATATGCACACAGCCATATATGCAAAGAAATATATAAATACACACAAACATACACACACTCATATACTCACACACACGTGTGTGTGTACAAACACATATCCATAAATATATATATATATATATATATATATATATATATATATAAGTACGTATATATATATATATATATATATATATATATATATATATATATATATATATATATATTTATACATATACATATATATATATCTACATTTATATATTTACATTATCATATATATATATCTATGTATATATATA